>PVLA01000456.1:0-551935 GCA_004027455.1 Hydrochoerus hydrochaeris | reverse complement strand
CTCCTGTCCCCACTCTCCTCTCTCTCCCCTCTCCTTCTTTCATTTCTTCTTTAAACACTGAAAACAAACTTATAAGGGCATAATTATATCACAGCAAGGTATGCATTCTAAACAATGAGAAGATGCTTCATGGATGAGAACAGATGGATGGATGAATTGATTAACAATATCACTGAGCAGGTAACTAAAAGAGACATTTTGGTTGGAAGAATTCATGGATGTCCCTCCTCCTGTGCCCTGTTTCACATTACATATCATGGGAAAGTAGTGTCAAAACCCGCAGAGGGACGCAGGCTTCGAAGTCAATTAGATCTGGGTTTGCATCCCAGCTCTGCCACATACGAACCTCGAGATCTTTAAGAAGATGACTAATCGCACAGAATCGGTTCCCTCATCTATAATGGCACATTTTCTATTACATAGAAAGATCACATGAAATAACAAATATGCTGACAAATTGTTTTCTTCTCTTTCCCTTTCCTGATCCCCATCCTTATACAAACTGTCACGCAGTTAAGAGTCAGTAGGAACTCTGGGAGGAAACAGGGCAGCCCTAGGGGTAGTTAGCTATACAGCAGTTTATAACTGGGTCCAGTGCAGGATGCGTGTAGGTGAATATGTGCTAAAATGAAGGCACATTTCACTATATCACAGGATTCATGCTTAAAATAAGTGAGATGATTCAGAGTTACTATGTCTTATAGTGCAATACTCAATAAAGAGAAAAAAAGCCCAGTACACAATAGTCACACAAATACTTGTTGTATATAAAAATATTAAAGACAAATAAAAAGGAACTGATTTAAATGGACCAAAAGAAATGAATAAAATTCTTCTAAAATAACTTAAAATCTAGATGGTGACTGACACTTTTCAAGATGAGTTTTCATAAAAATCTTTTTTTTTTTTTTTTTCCCAGAGCGTTAAGGTTGCCTGCAAACTTGCCTGGACAGAGTGCAAAAGAGGAAGATTTTGAATGTCAGTAACTTTTCTGAATATCCAGCCCCAGAAAAATACAACTTTTCTTTTAACTTTGGAGTAAAAAGATCTTTGTAAATATAGGGGAAAATATAGAGAAAATAAAATCATACCATTCAGGCATACACAGCGTTAAGATGCTGATGTTTTCCCCTCTGGTGTGTGTTTTTAAGCAAAGACTAAAAACACACCCACATACGTTTTCAGAGTAGAAGTTATAGTGCAGATGAATTTTTGCATTCTGATTTTGACTACAGCATATCATAAGCACCTTCTGCATAATAATTCATCATAAAATTTTAAATTGCTGCCTATTTTATGAGGTAAGCATCTAGTATACATAAAAACTAAGTTTAGTTTAGCATTGCAGGAAGAAAGAGTCTTTAGCTGGTGCCAGCAATGATGACCAGCACAGGAAGAAACGGAACAAGGCTTGTCCATTGTAATGATGTCATGTTTTCTGTGGCACAGTAAAGTGGCATTTCTGGGAACTGAAGGGAACACACCACAGACTAGGTAAAAAAGCACACCTGAGGGTCTGAAACAAAAGAAATAACTTATGAGGAAGAAGATTGAAAGGAAAAGGTAGAAAATGAATATTAATGTCCTGGCTGTCAGTCCAGAGTATTTTGGGGATGGAGAATTCTGTCCATTACGAAGGAACTGAGGTTTGATGGCGTATCTTTGTGACCACTGATGTCATCTGTCCCTCCATCTCTGAGCAGACTGGAAGAAAGAGATTTCCAAATTAATATAAAAGTTCTAAGATGGGCTAGATTTGCTGTAATGATACCTGACAATGCCCAAGTGCTTACTGAGTACCAGTCTCCGTTCTTTGTTCTTTCTGTTCACTAACTTATTTAATCCTCTCACCCAACAACTCCAATAAATAATTTCCATTATTATCCCACAATTCCCATTTTATAGAAAAGATAAAGGAGGCAAGGGAAGTTATACAAATTGTTGAGGGAGAAAAAAACACTAAGATTTAAACTCAGGATATATATATGCATATATATATATATAAACTACAGTGAATGTTTAAAATAAAAATTTAAAAAATTAGAAAACTATTCCAATAAAAGACACACTGCCATCATTTCTCTCAAGGTCCTTGCCCTCAGGTCAAATACATTACCCCAGCATTCTTGCTACTTTCTGAAACACTTTGGGCACGCCTCTCGCAATACTGTCTCTAGTGTCTCCCAATGTCCTAGACCATTTCAAAATGTTCAAGGCAATTTCTATCAAATAAAAACAATACAGTGTATTCTCCTTCACCTGATTCACCTGACCTGGCACTGTGCCCTGTGCAATTTTGACTCTTCCCAAAGTAAAAATGACTACGAAATGTAAAGTTCTGAATTGACTCAGTGCATCAAGGCAGCCAGCACAGCACAGTTAAAGACCCTCCGGAAAGAGGTGCTTCAAAACGTGGCAAGAATGATGGCACAAGAGTGTTTGGCAAGGCAGGTTAAGGGCAATGTGTCTTTTGCTATAAGAATTTTGCTTATACATTCCACGTATGCTTTGATCACATCTTGTATTGTGGTGTGAGAGGAGGAGGGGATGAATGAAGATTGGATGGATCACTGTAACATCTTCCACTGTAATTATACTTTTGGCCTAAGGAAGCTCAAATGGAGAATTTAGTTTTATCAGAGGAATCAGAGAAGAAGTGATGCATAAGAAAACATATTAAATGTCTATTACAAACTTCTTGCTACCTCTATTTCTACTTCCTTTAAATTTTTTTTCCTGAACTATTCTTCAAATTTATTACTACCACCTATTTTCACTTCATTTAATTTTTTTCCTAAATTAGGCTTTAATACTATGGAAGCCTCCTCCTTTACCTGTCTTTCTCCAATTTTTGTTCTCCTTAAATCTATTGTCAACATAAATTTGATTTCATGTAAATAAAATACAATTTTGGTGTGTGTAATTGTTACCCACCTACATAATCTCTTTAATAGTCTATTCACTTCCATGTTAGAAGCCTGTATTTCTTCTCATACCCTTCTTGACCCCTAGACCCATACCTACCAACCTAAACTCAAGTATTATTATTATTATTGTTTCAGGTTCTGCCTATCTTCCTTTAATATTATTAATGTGAAATATTGATGTTGGGAGAAGCTGAAACTAGAGATCGATCACACATGAAGGGCTGCAGCAAGACCATCCTGAGAACGAAGAACCCAGGCAATCCACATGAACAAGCTGCTCCAGCCCAGAAAGCACCAAACCCCAAGGCAATCCAGACAATGGGTTGCTAGGCAAAGGGGTGTCACGTGACATTATCTCACTAAATGTATAAATGAACTTGTTACAGTGGTTGAGGACCTCAGCTTTCACTTTACTTTTCCACCCTGTTCCTGTTCCCCACACCACCAGTACCACAGACCATGTACAACTTCAGCTGGGCACTATGGTTTTTGTAGAAAACAGTAAGACATCCTCTTGTTTCTGCTTTTTGGATTAAGGTGCCATTCTTCCAGGTCCTTGAACCCTTAGTTCTGCCCTTAAAGTTCAGTTCTTAAACAAATCCCACAACCTGTCTCTCTAATAGGGACTGAACTTCCACAGTACTTCTACATATTTGTATTTGTGCTAAAATAATTATGTTTTCATCACCAAACTTTCTGTTGAAATTGGAAACTCCTCAAAAGCAAAGACTTGGAGTTACATTTTCTTTGTGTTCTCCATATTAACACATTTTTTAAAATTGAAATTGCAAATGAAAATATTACAGACACGGTTGATCATGAGTCATTTTTCTGAGATCTCTCCCAGGATTCTACTCTAACAAATTTAAAAGACACATATTTGTCCTATTTGACATCATGCTACTATGTTGTCATGGTAGCCATTATATTAAGGGTTCATTAAACTTTCTTTCATTAAATTCTCTACTTTAAAAAATGGATGATCAAATTATTATGAATATTCAAGTAAATAAAAGTCAGAATCCCATATTGGTCTACATTTTGCAGCATAACATACTGGCAAAAGTAGAATTTTTCTTTGATGTTTGCAGCAATATCTTAGCAATATCATGATTAATATTGCCATTTGTACAACAGTATATTTGAAAAAATAGTATTTGATTTTAGATTAGATCTAGGAATCCCAAAATGCTTTTGAAATAAGTTTTCTTATCAACTCATATAAAAAATATGTTTCTTAGGCTCATTTCACTGAATAGACTCTCCCATTTCTCTGAAGAGGCACGTATGGCTTTCCTTGTTTTTCTTCTTGATCTCCTTGCCTGCCCCATCTGTTCATTTCTTCAGTAATGATTTCTTGAGTCTTTTCTGGGAACCACCTGCTTTTCAGCTCCTTTGCTCATGAGCCTCCTTCTCCTCGGGGTCCTGTTTACTGTTCTGACCCCAGCGCGGTGCCAGCAGAGACCTCGTCTCTGAACTCCCACGCTCTACATCCATTTGCTTGTTCAATATCTTTACTTGTATTTTGGACCCCTACTCTGGTTCAGTACATTGAAAACCAATATTTTCTTATCTAATTCTGCCCTCTGTCAGCAGGTGACACCATTCCACACAGACATAAAAGCTAAAACACATAATTTGTCTAATCTCTTCCTCACCAACCTGTCAATCACCAGTTGATATTGCCTATGTCTCAACTGTGTAATCCATTCCTTCCTTCTCCACATCCACTGTCACACTTTGAGTCACCATCTTTTTTTCTATACTTCTTTACCTCCCTTGTAAACAGTTCTTAGCATCCATACACATTTACCCTTTGTCAAATCTATTATTCATTGTTGTCCTAGTGATCTTTTTAAAAATATTGATCTGATCTTATTAGTCCTATTCTTTTTTTTTAATGATAGCAAAGTTTTATGAAAGATAAGAAAAGGAACAAGTTCTGCAGTGAATTTGGGCCAGTTGGAAGTAGGAAAAGAAGTACATCTTACAGAATGAGTTTGCTCACCATACAAGAGAAAACACAGTGGCCTTATTCCTACTCTTAAAATTTCATATTATTTCCTGTTATCGCAAAGATTTGTCTAAAAAGATCTCTAATTATTTTCTTCCCTCTCCAAACTATTGTTATTTCTCTTCTGGATTTATTTTTATGCATTAATAGTGAGAACTTCTTTCTGAAATAGTGCTATTTCCTAACTCAGAGGCTTTACATACATTTTGAAATTGCATTTCTGTTCATTTACAGCAGAAATAAAAATAGCCACATGATTAGAAAAATTAGGAACACAAAAACTTATAAAATAAACATTGAACACTCTCTTCCCATTCCCACTCCATTAGTCTTCTCTAAAGTATCCAATACCATTTTTCTCCTGTGTATTTTCCTAAAATGTGTCCAAGCATGAGTGTGTGTGAGAATGAACACGTGTGTTTATCTGAGGGAATGAGCTTGCCCCATTTTAGGGTAGTGATTAAAGCATGCATTATGGGCCCTAATTCCTGACATTCAAATCTCACCTTCATTTCTACCAAAACTAGGCATGTGACCTTGAACAAGTTATTTATTCACTCTGTGAATATTAAATGAATGTACTCATAGACAAACACATGTGAGTCCTCATGAAGCTGATGCTGATTCTGCTATTATCTGAACATACACTTTGGTAATATATTCTAAATTAGGGGAAAAAAACAGGATGAATACATGGACCTACCATTCTAAGCTATAGTCTCAAGCCTAAATTCCAATTTGTCACCTAATTTCAAAGACTGTTTTATTGGTGGTTATATTCTGGTGGTTATATTCTGGGTTAGCCAATTATCCCTAAGACCCAAACATTTCTTTTGTTCCAGTGTGCAAATACTTTAGCAATAGCCACCTATATTTTCGAGAAAGCCAGAGGGAAACACTACAGAATATATTATTGATGCTGTTTAATGGATTTTTCCTCAAAGTGCCAAGCTTTACCCTTCTTTCATGAAATTTTGAGTCTAATAACTGTTTTTGGAATCATATCAACAAGCTACAAGTTTTATTATAGTGGCTCAAATTAGGTTGCTGCTCATCAAATTAACTAAAAATCCCATGTTAGCTCTTGTTGGTTCTGAGAATCCTGTGATCAGGTAACTGCCACCAATGATCTCTGTCTCCATTACCATTCTGAGAATTGGTTTGACCCTGCTGGCTGCTATGGTAGCCACAGTTCTTTCTATCACGATGAGATTCTTTCTTTTTTTTAATGACTTCTATTTTTTATTTATTTAAAGAGGAAAAAAACATGAAAAAAGGTAGAAATAATACAGAATTTCAAAAAAAAGATAAACAGTAAGAAATCACTAGTTGATAGATTACATATTGTCTTCTTAGAAATAGTTGTTCAAATTACAAAATTAAAGCATACAAAGTAGGTATTCAATCAGTGAGACTGTAATCAGCTATGCATGCATGACTCTCTACATGTGTTTCTATTCTTTCTGTATTAGAGGGAGAAACAAAACATAGCAAGACAAAATAAAACAAATTCCTATAAAAACATGAAACCAAAAAGTCATATAAAACCACAGTACAAGGTGGTCTACAATGATTATTGTGTTGTCTCTTATTACCTTCAATAGAATTGTCTATATCATCAGACATAATTGAATATAGCAGTAAAATTGAATATAGCAGTACATGACAATATTAGTAAAAATAAAACATTGTAGACAGTATAAAACTTCAAAGGCAGGTAATAATCAAACCAGAGTGGATATTCTGGTGGATCTTATCATCTGCAGTGCAGTTGCCTATACTCTCAGACTTGATACTATCAGTCATAACAGCTTTGAATAAAATCTGTCAATACAAAACAGCAATCTAACAAACCAGATTCAATTAAGATTTGTCATGGTAAAACAGTGTAAGTTATACAGAGCTTCAGATTAAGTTAATAGGAAATTAAGGATGATTACCATACTATATCTTGTTATTTTCAGGATAACTGTCTGTGTCCTCAAATCTAGTACAAGTAGACAAACTGGAACAGTATATAATGCTTCTAAGAAGAGTGGTGGGAGTAACGTGGGTTTTAAATCCTGATACACTATTAACAATATCCTCTGCCTTCTTTTTTAGGCTATTCTTCCCTTTCACTCCCACAGGGTGCTGGGCATTTTAGGTCCCACCACCTCCCTCAGTTTTTAGATTGGAGGGCAACCTGCTTTTTACCTAAGTGGTTCTGAACCTTCTCACTCCTGAACTTGATCTCAAGTTGTATTCCTTTACCTACAAAAGCCTCAAGGTTTTCCTTCATTATAGCTGAGTAGTTCTCTACTGCACATAAGTATCCTGTCTTTCTAACCTATCTGCAGGTGGTGGTTGAATTGCTCCTATTTCTCTCTTGCTACCTGTCACAATAGAGCATTGTTTTCTCATGTTTGATGTTTGGTCCATAAACCCTCAGGTTGATTATAGGCCCTAAACAGAGCATCTCAATGGACCCTATCTCCTGATCTACTCTGCCTGTCTTTTTTTTTTTCTTTTAGTGTATTAAGGCCACCTATATTAGAGATTATAGCCAACCTTCTCTGCCTCATTTCTGTTATGCTATTTTTCTGCCTTTGTTTGTCTACTTGTCTCCTTCATTCTACTGCCTGCCCCACTCATTGAGGCCTTTCTTTCACTGTTCCTAAAATCCTGGTATTTTTTCCTCTCTCTCTAGAATGTCCTTCAGTATTCTCTGCAGGGTTGGGTTGGTGGTCACAAACTCACCCAGTTCCTCTTTGTCATGGAACCATCTTGTTTCTCCATTAATTTCTAGTGACAGTTTTGCAGGGTACAGCAATCTGGGCTGGAGGTTATTTTCTTTCAGGGCTTAGAATACTTCACTCCAAGCTCTTCTTGATCTGATGGTCTGTGTCAAGAAGTCTGCCATGATTTTGATGGGCTTACCTTTATAGGTAATCTGCTTCTTTTCTCTGACAGCTTTTAATATTCTGTTTTTATATTGAATTTCTGGTATCTTGATTATTATATGTCTGGGGTAGATCTGTTTTGGTTGTAGGTGGTTGGAGTTCTGCATGCCTCACATAACTGAATGTCATTTTCTTTTCCCATGCTTGGGAAGTTTTCCTTAATTATTTCGGTGAATAGCCTTTGTAATTCACCTGTTTTTATTCCTGCTTCTTCATTCATGTTTCTTATTCTTAAATTATAGATTCTCTTGTCATCTTCTAGCCTTTGTATTGTTACTGCTTGTTTCCTTGTTATTTTTAAGAGATCTTTCCTTTCATGATCATACATTGCAAACTTGTCTTCAAGTTTTGATAGTCTATCTTTAGTGTCTTTTAAGCAGTTTTACCAGCTTTCAATGGAGTTTTTAATTTCCTGGTAATCTCTTTGAATCTGCTTCATGTATTCTAGATTTTCTTTATATTCTTTATTGAATGTTTCTCTCCTTTTTGTGTGTGTTCCTCCCTTTTTCTGTCTGTGTCTTCTTGAGAGGTGCTTAGCATTTCTTTTCTTAATCTACTTATATCTTGCTTTACCTGATTTAATATTTCAATTTTGAGCTTGTTTACAAGGTCCCAAAGATATCTCTTAATGTCCATTGAAGCCATGTCTAATGTTGCATGTTTGCTGCAGTCTCTTGTTTTTCCCTCTCCTGGATCTGTATTCTCAGGGGTTTGGGCTGGGGTTTTTTTCTTGTTTCCCTCCCTTGTCATGTTTTTGTTTTCTTCCATACAGTTGTATAGTGGAGGTCCTAGCCCCTTTCCTTTTTGGTTATGGTTCTTCTGAAGCATGCTGGAGAGGGATTTCTGCCCTCTCCTGTTTGCCCTTGTAACTGAGACGTAAGCAGGGGCTGCATATGTTGGCCCCTCCCCACACGGGCCAGCCAAACTTAAGGGGTCTTCATCAGGTTAGTGTGTGCTAGGCATAGGGAATTGGTTTGGGACTGCTTATTGGGTCCTGGCCAGGGGTGTGACCCAGGTCAAGCAAATCCCCTGAATCTGCTCTGGGGAGGGAGCAACCAACTGAAGTTACTGTTCCTAGTTCAGGTTCCTCCTGCCCAATTCCAACATGTCACCCATTTGCTTGCACCCTTCCTGTGGGGGGGTCTTATTCACAGCACTGACTGTGGATTAACAAAGGTCCCTCTGCTGGCTCCATTGTCTGTTGGGCTTACCAACCCCCGACTTCAGTGCAGCTGTGGCTCCTGTAAGTCACGGCGGGAATGGGTTCAGGTGGCTCTGCAGATCGTGGCAGGTCGCTGCCAGAGAGAGTTCAGGCAGCTCAGCAGGTCACAGTAAAGTGCTGTGTCTGCTAATTTTAGCTGTTACAATTGTAGCCCTGAGACTGCATGTTTGACGAGCTTTTTTCATTTTAATTTCTTCCAGTGTCAAGAGGATCCATCTCCCTCTCTCTGGATCTCTCCAGGATGTTTTATTCTGGCATTTGAGTTGTTCCTCCCTGGGAGGTGCTGTATTTTGTTGCTCACTGATCAGCCATCTTTAGCTACTCCGATGAGATTCTTTCATCCCCTCTGTAATGTGTTTCACCACCCAGTAAAGGCTTATAACTTTACACTTTTTAAACACTTTGGTGCTTTCCTCATACAATGGTTTATCATGGAGAAATAAGTTTCTGTCCATCCATTTTAGGAACCATAGGGAGTGTGTTTGTGTTTCATGTACAACACACATGATATAAGACTTAAGGTATCTTTTTCTTCACTATATTGATGGTTTCTCTCATGTCTGATTCATTTGGTATAGATCATTATTACGTCTTAGTTACATTTCTCATTGCTGAGACAAAATACCTGACACTCAAAATTAAAACAGGAAAGGTTTGTTGAGCTCACAGTTTGTAGAGATTTTGTTTCACAGCTGACTGGGTTCAAGACAGCTTGGCATGGTAGAGGGCACCAAAGAAGAGAAATAGGTCATGGCAGCCTGGAGGTGGCAAAACAGTGAAGGAGTGAAAAAGCAGCAACAGGCTCGTCTTCTTTCTATCCCATTTTATCTATGCAGCATCCCTGATCTTTGGGTGATGTCACCCACACCAAGGTTTGGCCTTCCCATTATGCACCCAGAAATATGCCAAACCAATCAGTAGATTAAGTTAGTAATCACACACCCTTACGCCCTGCATCACATACTTAATCCCAGTGTCACATACCCTATATCCAGCCACCTCTGCAAAGCCCCACCTATCACCTCACGAAGCTTTGGCAGGACCTCTAGATGGTAAAGCGGCTTTCAGTGGACTGAGAAATGCTGCTGCACAAGCTGGCAGGATGAATTTTGAATCTCTGATTAATTCATGTACTAACAAATATAATGCAAGATTATGTATTCTGTGCTCTGATCAAGTACTTCCGAGGTTCTTTTGTCTCCAGTGTCCCCTATATTTTGCAAAAGAAAGTTAGAAAAATTTTACAGTTCCTTCATTAGTAAACTTTTGGTCTTAAGGTACAATCTTTGTTTGTGACCCTGAGGTATGTAGGATCTGATGGACAATTTTAGTGTTGTACTACTAAGACACAAAAAGAACAAAGAGAATTTGCTTCTTATCCAAGTTTATTCCTTTAGATAATTTTATTACTTGCTCTTCAAGCAAAGCAGAATCAAATTTAATAACAGTCTAAAGAGAAAGGGCTGCTTCTGTGGGAAAAGTGTTAGCATGAATGTTTTGAAAACCTAGGTACTCTGAGTTGACCTGTTTCCCATTGTGATTATTGGGGCCATTATTTCCCAAAGAATGTTTTCATTTTCCACTGGAAACTTAGTGAGTCTGTGTGTTCATTCTGTGAGGTTATTCCATTAAATAATTTATATCTGCTCTTTGTTTGTGCACCCCGGGATGTCAGCAGTCCCTGATGCTACTTAACTTTCAGAAATTGGGTCCATTCTGAACCGATCATATCTTTTCTAACTCACAAGAACTCTTTACCTTTTTTTTTTTTTTACATTTTTGACAGTTGTTTCTAGATCTGTCAAAGTACTTACCTGTATATAACAAAAGTTGAGTTTGGATACTATAGTAGATCTAGTTTTTCCTTTCATTATATTTTACACTTAATTACTTTTTGCATGTTGATAATCCATACATGAAAATTTTTATCTTCCAATTTACTAATTTCTCTAGTTTTTTTTTGATCTAGCTATTCCAGCTACGTGACTCTTATATCTATGAACACTGGCATATTTATCCTACACTTCAATGTTTATAGTTTACTTCTTCCTTTTGCTGAATATTTTCAGGGCAATATACATAGTAGATGTACATCATGGAAGTATTAGTGGGGATCAGAATCTTGCCTGTGTTATTAATGGTAATGCCTTTGCCAATGGTTCATCATTAAGCTCATTGATGTTAAATTTTGGTTTGAGAGATGTGTATATTTTTATTATTTTCAGGTACCTAATTTTATTCTGCCACAGATGTTAATAAAATCTGAATTTTGAATATTGTCAAGTTGTTTTGGAACCACTTTAAAGCATGAAGTGTTTTGCATTTTAACCTATTAGCATGAGGTTACCTTCTGGAATTCTTAGACAAGCATGGTAAGATCTCATTGTTTTCAGCTATATTAACAATATCTCTTTTCTTTCTAATTGTACCTTTCCCTTCTCATGGTCATACTGATTTAAAGATCAAATGTCACTTTCAGTATCTAATTGCTGCACTTCAAATTAACTTTCAGTTACTGCTATGTCTTCTACAATTTCTCCCTTCTTTACTTTTCTTAATTGCTCAGTCCTGTTGCCTCTCTAATATCTATCTCCTGGTAGGAAATTCAGATCCCAGGACAACTCCTTGTGGGCATTTGCTAAGCAACTTGCACTGAAAACTGGCTAAAATAGCATATTCAAGCAGATATATTCTTGGAAATTAAGATAGATTCAAAAGCAATTGAAAAGTTATTAAAGGCACATTGTTCAAAATGGAAATGATTACTATGTCAGTGTTTTGATTTTAAAGGAGCCATAGTTTTGGTAAGAAACCAACAGGCAAGTAGGACAGCACTACAGAGAGCTACTATGAGGGTACACAAGCAGAGTGTCTCCCTCACAGCTAGGCATAGTGTGCAGAGTGTATAGTTGTTTCAAAACACACAAACACACACACAAACTGCTTTTCTTATTTGGGACAATTGACAACAATTCAAAAACAAGAGAAATTTGGTATTCAATTCTAGAAAATTTAGAACATATAACTAATACTTGTTATTTTTTCACCCTCAAATTTCAGTAAGAGTATAATTTTATTTATATTAAAAAGGAAAAATAATTAGCACTTCGCCTCCAGAGGGTGATATCATCCAGTGAATTTGTAGACTACCAATGTTACATGGCATTTTAAATCAACCAAAGGAGCTTTTGTGCTATAGAATCCTAGTTATAGAGCATAAATATAAAAAATTTTGGAAATATATTTTCTCCATCTTAGAAAAAAAGAACATTCACTGTACTAAAGATTTTAACCACATTCTATCTGCTGCTATAGTATATTATGCAGAATATGGAAATGCTTGGAAGTTTCAAGTTAAGCACCATGAAATTAATTTTCTTGGGTGTTATCTTTGTATAGATTTTCCTGTCTTACATGATAGTAGAACCCTTGATTTTTGTATGAATCCAAGTATACACAGAATAAAGGTTATATTTATCTGTTTTCTTTCTATCAAGATGAGGTCAAGTCAATAGCTTTGACTGGGGATATATGCAGAATTGCTACATGGCAGTCTTACACCTTCATTAATAGAAAATCATTGTGTGTTCCTTGTCCTATTTTATCTGTCTCTTTCTCATTGCTGAAATGCAGCAAAATATCTGGAGTTAAAAAGTTATTTTTGCCTATGGCGAATCTTGAGAGGGGAGGTCACATCAGTAGCAGATCAATATGAGCATTCATATAACTGAAACATTTAAAGAATTGAGCCATCTGGATGTCCTAGATTTTCTGTAAGAGACAAAGAAATATAATTTTTCAATAAGTCACAGTAATTTTGGGCCTTCGTTATTCAAAAAGAATCTTGTCCTGTGATTCATGTGAATAAATAGTTTAAAAGATTACATGGTTTTCTAGAGTCATTTTTCATATAACAGAAATAATGTTTTTCAGTTTGGCAATTTCAATAATGCTTTATAATCACATTACTGTACTATCATTTAGATATTGATTTTCAAAAATCTTTTTGCATTTGGAAGAATATTGGAGGACTTGAGGTTGATCAAGAATGGACTAAGGGTGATGAGAAACTGCATTATGAAAATTCTTATACAGAGTTTAAGAGAGGGTATGAGGCCCATTGTGGTTTCTTGAAAATTCAATGCGGCTGTGTCCTTATCTATTAATTCTCTTGCAAATATTTATTTGATGCCACTGTGCCAGAGGCAACATTTCACAGACTGTGATGTGATTAACAGATGAGTCTAATTGTCATGAAAATTGTGTTTCAGTTGGTGGATATAGATGATTAATAAGCAGCCTACTACAAATTATGTGAAAGGGATAAGTGTTAGGCAGAAAACTAAGGTATTGTTCATAGAGTGAAACTGACAATTCAAAGACTTTTTCCCTCAGTTAAGGAGGGGGTAAGCATTTAACCACTCCATTCCCAAGCCCTCTGCTCTTCAGAGGTTCTAGTTCCTGCAGCCTCATTAGTGAGGACACACAGATACCAGTTACCTGCTCCTTCCCATTCCAATGGCATTTTAATGTATAAACTTGAACTCTTTTGTGTCCGTAAAAGGTTCACCATCGCTGACGCGGGCAAATAGATTTTAAAATAGCTTTTAATATTGGAAATGCAATCCTGCAACAAAGATGGCATTTGAGGTGGGGAGGAATCTACATATGCACACTTGTTGCGGCCTAACACTCACTAGCCATATGTAGGGCAACCCACTAAGCCCATCACTTGATTGGTAAAGTGAAAGAAATGGTAAGCTTAGGGTTAAATGAGATCCACCCTATGAAAGAGCTATAGGGCCTTAGATAGTGGCAGTTGTCATTGTATCTCCTGTTTTCTCAAGGACCCAAGAAAAGGACTTTTTATGGCATGGAGATTCCCTGAAGTTCATGTGCTGACAGTGGGCTGTGGGTAGAGTCCTGGAGCAGAGTCTGAGTAAGCACATGTGTGTTTGGACTTGTTTCTTCACCTTGCAGCAATCGCCATGTCCTGGCAGTGAGGGCTCAGTCTCAGTGTGCTGTGAATAACAGAAAGTTAAATGAAAATCAACTCCTCTCAGTGTCTCATCTTTAATTACCTATATTAAATATATACTAAATGTAAATACAGTATGTGTCAATAAAAATGAAAACATAAACTTTTGAGAACAAAATCAGAGATAATGGTAAGCTAGGAAAAGGTTATAATCACGATTAATAGTTTTTAAAATAAATGAAATTTTTAGAAATTAGTAGGAAAAAGGAAAAATCCTACTCTACACCCAAAGGCAGAAAATTTTCTAAATGTGCAATTTGAATAAAATCTTAATCAAGACACAAATGAGAATACTTTATGTTTAAGCTTATTAAAGAAATTTTTTTAAAGGAGAAAATATAGACACTCTCATACACTGTATATATTATGTAGGTGAATATTGTAATCTGTTATAGCTGGAGAACCTTTGTTACTAGGAACTTAAAGTCTTAAAGATGTTCAAATGATCTCAAAAGTTGCACAAATAAATCTGAATAGAAATGATAAAGATGCAAGCAAAATTTTATGTACTTGGATGTGCAACTGAGAATTATAAAAAATAGGAAATTATAGAAAATCTAAATATGTAACAGTAAGGGGATTGGTTAAATGAACTTGATGATTGATACTAAGACCATTTAGTAGCATAGGAAGTTTCTTGTAAATATTGTTAATAAAAACATGCTAATGTTAGTGTGGGCAATGCATGGTCAATATGTAAATAGATATAGAGATACATTTAAAAATTATGGGCAAGTCCCTGGAGTGATTTTTCCTGTAATTGAATTTAAAATTTTCCAAATTGTCTGCAGTGAATATGTACTACTTTATGATCCTAAATAAATACCAATGACAAACTTTGTTTAAAAAGTTTTAAAGACTGAGATGTTTCACTAGGGTTGACAGTTCCACTCAAATGTGCAAGAGTATCATTTTATGCTTCCTTTTCCTCTTGAATTCATTACGTCCACTGTTACAGATTGAATCTGAACTGTCTCTCCAGTACATACATATGGATCATGAGTGTGCTTTACTCATCAGTGGATTGATCCACACATGTGTTCATAAGCGACATGCTACGTGGCAGTGGGCCTTGATTAGATGAGGTGGCTCATTGGGGTTGTGCCCTGAAAGGGTACATCTCTCCAGCTCTTTACTTTGATCTTGTTTCCTGGCTGCCTTGACCTGAGCATCTTTCCCCCATGGCAGGTCCTGCTACCATGCTGTTTCAGCCTTTGAGCCTGTTAGCTATAGACTGAAACTTATAAACCCATGAATCAAAATAAATCTCTCTTTCTTCAGTTTGTGAATGTTTAGTATTTCCTTGCTCCAGTAACCAGGAAAGTAAGACACCCATTCGGCAACTAATGTCTGTCGACTGTGGGTCCCAGAAGTTAAATATTTTCAATTAATTGCATGTGATTTTTTCCTAGTTTTGTTATTTTTTAAAATATTTTTCAACACAAAGACCTGAAAAATTCTCCATTCTCAAGGAATTTTCCTTATTTGCATCTTTCCCTAAATGTTTTCACATTGCAGAAGGAAGTGATGTATGTAGGAGAACATCTGCTCCAGTTTGGTCTACCAATACACTGCCTTGTTCTAGTGGTTTCTGGATATTGGCTTTTGTTTTAAAATACAGAGCTGATTATTATTTCAAGTGACGAGGTCAACAAATCAAGAAAAGATAATGTGTTACCGATCTGAAGAGAAGGCAACTCTGCTCCATACAGGTGGCCACACAGAGAAGTTCACAGGATAAGAAGGCAGAGGGATTAAGGGAAAAACATAGAGAAGAGCATGTACTGTGATTTCTGAGGAAAATAATAGGCCAGGAAGAATAGACAAGTTTAGAACTGGCTAGTTTGAATGATGAATATAAGATGTAGTGTGTAAGGTCTAAATTGAGTTGCTTGGCACCTGGCCATGGGGCAGTTAGGGCAGAAGGATGTCCTCAGTTTATAATGGACACCAGTGGCTCAGAACACAAGTTTTGGATTGCTTGGTTTGTGGATGAAAAGCATATTTTTAGGCAAATGAAGTCCTTTACCATCTCTAGAAATTGGCTAGCCCTTGGAAGGGCAGACTTTCCATGAGCTGTGGATTTCGACTGTTAATTCTATCAATTTGAGAGATACCTTGGAGATTAATAAAGCACACTTCTGGGTATGTTTCGGAGTGCCATGATGTGTAACTTTGGGGTCTGCATCTAGTCTCTAGAGCCTTCTGCTCTCTCAGTGTTCTGTTTTCTATCCACTATGAAGAAAGTAACTTGGCCACTCCATGCCCTTCTGTCGTGATGCTTCTGCCTCAGGGCCAGCCAACCATGGACTGAAACCTCTGAAACTGTGAATTAAAATAAACTTTTCCTCTTTTAAATTACAAGTGTCAGATATTTTCTCCTTACAGTTGAAATCTTACCCATAACAGGAAACAATGGTTAATACAATCTCCCTTTCTGTGTCTATCCCTAAAGTAACTTCCCTTCTTATCTGCTAGTAGTTGCTTTCTCCAATGCCTTGTTCTTAACTCAGTCACAGAATCCTGAGTTCTTCCAGTTTCGTGACTTCTGGCCCCCAGGTCTCTGCACACTTGCATTTCACCTTGCATGGGAATATGGTAGCTGTGATTCTTCTGCAAAATCCAAACGTGCCCTGGAAACTGGGATGCAGCATCAGGATGTTGCTCTGTTGGAACACTGAGATCAGCTTTGTTGTAGCTTAGGGCATTTTGGAAACAGTATTTAAAAAATACCAACATCAGAAAGACTGAAGCACCTCTGCTTCCTTTGGTTATCCCTGAAAGTTGTGTTTCTGGACAGTAAACACTAGGCTCTGATTTTCTGCCTATTTTCCTCTTCTTCTGCTCTTTCTATTTCACCTTCTAATTTGTCTTCTCCAAACTCAGCAGAACTTTCCTCCTTCCTGTTCTGTGGAGACTGAATTTGCATAAGACCCCGATTCGCCCCTACTGTGCAGCTTATAAAAGCAATTCTGAGATGGGAATAATTGAAAACCTTGCTTTCATTATTGGAATTCTGAATAGAACATGTTCTAGGCTTCACTGGTGATTAAAAACATAATGATTTAGTGCTTGTTATAGACTTAATCTTTTGTCCCTAACCCCAGTTCATGTGCAGAGACTCTAATTCCCAAGACAAAGGTATTTGGAGGTGATATCTTTTAAGAAGAAATTACTTTTAGCTGAGGTTTTAAAGGTGAAGGCTTATTAATAAGATTAATGCTTTTAAGAAATGACAGCAGATAATTTGCTCCCTGTCCATGAGAACTCACCATACAACTATACAATGAGAAATCAACCTGTACAAACATGGAAGTGGACCCTCATTAGGACATGAACATGCTAATACCAGGTTTTAGACTTCTAACCTCTGAAACTCTAAGAAAATTTTCTGTTCCTTGGTCATCTAGTCTGTGGTATTCTGTTATAACAGCTCAAGTTGTGTAAGGCAGTATGTTGAAATACTATTTTCACTACAATGTCATCTTAGTCAATTTTGCATCCCACAAAGAACATTTAAATTATCTATATGCCTTCTTTTCCAGGAGTATATCTCCTTGGGCTCTGTTATCATCATCTCTTCAAGTTAGTCTGGATAAATTTTGGCTGCTATGCAAAGATCTAAACTTTTCCCAGTAAACATTTTCAATGTCCCCTTGATATTGCTTGTTTCTAGTCTTAAACTCTCCAGACCACTTCCTTTTTTTTTTTTGATTTTTAAAAAATTTTATTTAAAGAGAAAAAAAAGGGAAGAAACAATACAGAATTTCAAAGAAAAAAATAAATAGTAAGAAATCACTAGTTCATAAATTACATATTGTCTTCTAGATACAGTTGTTCAAGTTACAAAATTAAAGTGTACAAGGTGGACATTCAAACAGTGAGGCTGTGAACAGTTCCATTCAACAATCCAATAAAAACCCAGCAACATGGTCATCAATCCTACATACTTAAACATACATGCAGTTATATCCTTTAGAGCACTTTCTTTTCCTCTTTTTGCTTTTCAAGTCCATTATCTGTTTAGTTATATCATGTTTCAGCTTGCTTAGTACCTTAATGATCTGTTTTGTTATTTACTTTTTATTTTTTATTTATTTTAATTTTTTTATTATTTTGAAGGTAGCAAAATACAACAAAACAAGACGAAACAAAGCCAACTGAAAGAGTGCAGTGAAATTGGTACAGAAAACCTCAACAAGTTACTGGCATAACAGTAATAGATACCAAAGTATATCCCATTATCTTCACAACAGTTGCTCTTTCAATAAGTTATAGCGAAATCAAAGGAAATACAGGACATTCTAGATCTTATCAAAACAGAACATTGAATAGAGCAATATCATTAATCAGAACAAAGCAAAATAGTGATAACAATATTTGCCTTCAAAGAGATGATAGAAGGAAATCCCCCCATTACCATATTGCATATGGTCAACCTCTCAAGAGATGTCTAGATCTCTGGCTCACTTGCTAATGGGGGGAGGGGTGGTGGTGGTGGTGCTGCTGTTGCTGCTGAGTTAATTCTTAGCCCACTCACCAGTAGGCTCATGGGTGCCGCTGAGTGATTCTTCTCTTGCCTCATGCCAGGGTGCTCATCAAGAGGGCGGGCAAATTGCCTTTCTGTGCTGTTTCCTGAGTCCCTCCATGGTCAGAGCTCTGGGGCTGCTGGTTCTCCTCCCAGCTCAGGCCAGAGGCCCCTACCGGGAGGCTGGGAAAACTGCCTTACTGTGCTGCGCCTTGAGTCCCTCCATGGTTGGAGCTCTGGGGCTGCTGGTTGTCCAGACCACTTCCCTGAGCACCTGGAAGAGCAGGCAAAACTGCAAGCAAGGCTTTCCTTTAAAAGGTGCACCATAAGCAGGTGAGTTACAACACTGGAGAGAGAAGAAGTAAACAGCTGTCGTGAAAACCAGCAGGATAGCCCAATCCAAATCATCCACTTCCCCTATCCCCTGCCTAAGTAAATCATCTAATCTGAGACCTCAGGCACTGACTTCAACTGGGACACAAGTATGGATAAGCTGAGGGGGACCATTTTGTCTTTTTAAAAAATCATTCCAGGAGGCAGTATCTTCCGAATAATTTGTTATAGTCTCCTATTCAGGCTCAGTAACTCTTTCTTCAAAAGGGGCTTTAATATGCCCCAGTCCACAATGCATCTGCCTGAACTTCTTCCACTGAAATTGAATTTTTCTCTGACAATAGTTACATAAAAGTTTAGTGGTCAAACCAGTGGACTAAAAACTTGGTCCTCTCTTCCATGGTTATTTTATATCTATTTCTGCATTTGGCCCTCACAGAATTATGACTTCAATTCTAAATTACACAGCTTCTACATGAGATTATATTTTAGGTCAGTTTATTCTAAACTTTACAAACTATAGTTTCAATACTTGTGTATTATTATACAGATAAAATATAGCACAATTGTTTAATTTTCTATAATTTAACAAAAATTACCAAGTAACAAATATATTAATAAATAGATTAAAACTGTAGATTATCAAAGTTAAAAATAATAATGGTTTGAAGGTTAAAAAAAGATAATAAATTCTTCTGTAGGAACAAGTAGCTTGCACGGTGGCATCTCTAGTTTGCATTTTTTGCATAATTAGCTATTAGTCTAGTGTTAGAACACTAGGTACAGAAAATCAAGAACATTTACAGTCCATTATCCTTACTAAAATAATTAAAAAAATACGGCCCAAGATAAGAAAACTGACTCATGATGAAATTATTGGAATACAAGAAACAAAAACAGAAATTTTAAGTGTGTTGGCAAAAATGAGAGTACGCATATAGTTTAATATTTTAAAAAATAGAAAGCTAAAGAAAAAAATAATTTGGGAATAACTGGATATTCTATGAAAACAATTTGACCAATCTGACATTTCAATTTTGACTTTTTCCCTGTATTTTTAACTATGCTGAAATTTTACATTTTTTTGAATAATAAATCTGTCAATCTTAGTGTTTATTGTTTTTAAATTTTGATATTTTATTTAGAAACTTTGTTTATATTCTATGGTTATAAAAATGTTTGTGTGTAAATTTTTGGTCTTTTTTTAAAACTCACTATACAGTTCAGGCTGTCCTTGAGCTCATCTTATAGCCCAGGCTGGTCTCAAATTTGCTATGATTCTCCTGACTCAGCCTCCCGAGTGCTGAGATTACAGTGTTTGTGAGTAATTTTCAAGAATTTATATTGTTTTCCATATTCCCAAAATATACTAATATGGAAAATAGGAATATATGTATATTTTGAAATAGAGCACAGGGGACATATTTAAGTAGAAAATCATTATTTTATAGAGTATGAGACTACAAAGAGAAGAAATGTCATAAGTCTTTGAACAGTACTATAAAAAATTTGAATTTACACCAAGACTTGATTATAAGTTAGGTGGTAAATTATTTTTCCAAGGTTTGATAGGTTACCCTGTTTCCATGGAAAGAATAAATCATGAGTCTCACTGGTGTAGTATTTTTAAACAGAGATTAAGAGCATCAAATATAACAAGTCTTTGTGTCTATTTCTTCTTGCACATGTTTTGGGTTCCATTTGGAAGTGCTAAGGAACAGCTGAAATGTGTAATGGAATTATTGGGTTAGAAAATTTCAAATTTGATAACAGTTGATTGAAGCAAAAAGTTAATTTTATAAAGGCATATTGGGCTGTTTAATCATCCAAACAAACAAATAAACAAACAAAACAAAATAAAACTCCTTTTCTGTCTTCAGATATGTAATACACTTTTGTCAAAGTATGGACTACAGGACACTTCCTTAAAAATGGCAGTAAAATAAATTAAATTACAGAACATGGGAAAATAATCTAGATTTTGGATATTTTGAGTAGAAAGAGCATGGACTTTGAGGCTAGATGGCCCTGAATAGGATTCCCAGATTTAGGAAGTAAAAATACAAGATGGCCAGTTACATTTAAATTTCAGATAAGCATTGGGTAAGTTTAAGTGTATGTTCAATGCAGTGTTTTATAGAGCAGCCCTATTTTAGGTTTAGTAGAATAACCTCATTCTTCCTCCCTATGTAATTTTGAGAAATTACTTAATTTCTCAGACTTTAATCTTCACACTCACCAACCAAGGAGGATAATTGTCACTACTGTAGTCAGGGGTTCCAAGGAAAACAATTACAGACAGGACGCAGAATTTATAATACTATTTTGTGATGGTCATCCAGAGTGAAATACAAGAAAGTGCAGAAAATCTGTCCACAACACTAAAGACCCAGAATCTTCAGCCATGGGCCTAGATCCCACAGTAATGTCCTGCATGAGTCCAGCTGAAAGACCTAAAGCCCATGACAATGCCCCCAATGGGTCCAACTGGAGGTCTAGAGCCCACGACAAAGACTCATACCAGTCAGTTTTACAGATCTGCACTGGGAAGGCCCAAAGGTGGAAGCTAGAAAGTCTGTGGCAGCAGGATAAAGGATCTGCACCAGTAGGTTGAGAGTTCTATATGGGAGCAAAAAAGTAATGCCCAAAATAAGGACTAGGGCTGTCCTGAAAAATTATCACAGTCATCCTTATCAACAATGAGGTTCCAAGCTCCTCCGATGTTGGTAACAGTTGAGTACATGTCAGGGAGCCAGCATGACAAGCTTCTCCTGGAGATTAAATGGCGCACATCTTCCCCTCTGGAGCCAGGAAGCGATGCTCAATGTAAGGACCAGAGCTCATCCAAAGAGAACCACAGCCACCCTAAGCAACAAGGTCCCAAGCTCCTCTGACAATAACGAATGAATCCATACTGGGGAAGCCAACATGACGAGCTTTTCCAGGAGAACCAATGGCTCCAAACACCAACGCTTAGGAGGACCCACGATGCCCTACTCTTCTCTATATCTCTATTTATGCTGGCAACTTTCCTCAAGCGGGCCATCTACACTCAGCACCATGCTGATTTAATTTAGCTGGTGCTAAGCTGACAACCAGTTTTTAATTTGTAACAGTCTCTTCTAAGGCTATTTCAAGTCTTTTTTGTATGTTGCATACAAAAGACCCTGAATATTATCTAAAATGTGATAGATGTTTAAAAGTGTCAGATTTTTCCCCTTTTCTGATATTTTATTTAGACACATGAAAATATCTACAATTATAAGTTCAAAATTCTCCATGTCAAATATATGTAGGTCAGTAACAGAGAAGCAAATGATTTGGATATTGCCAGCCAAGATTTTAAACTGGTCTTTAATTAGCTAATATATGGCCATAGTGCCCCTATTATCTCTCAACAAACATCCATAATCCTCTGGTCCTGAAAAGTGGGAGACTGGACAGGGGATAGGTTAGTATCTTTCCAGAGAGAGAGAGAAAGAGAGAGAGAGAGAGACAGTGAGTGAGTAAGAGAGAGAGTGAGAGAGAGAGAGAGAGAGAACCCAGCAAATTCTCAATCAAAATAGCAGTCACAAAAAATATGAAAGGTTCAAAACAATTTCAAAAAAGAACAGGATACCTTACATCCAAATCTTGGTTTCATTCTCCAATAAAAGGAATCAGAGTTCTTGGAGAAACGACTTGTACTTGTGGTGTGGGAATGACTGTACTAGATAATTTTGGAATAAAATACTCTAAAAAGTAAGACATGCTAAACAAAATACAACACACATAAAAAAATCTGAACAACCTCACACAGATTGGAAAATGCCAAAGGGATGTAACATTCAAAACGTAGAATTCCCAATGCCAAAGCTGGAACAATTTGAGGAAAAAAGTAAATAAGGTAGTTTTGTATTAAAGCAGAAGGTATAAAATACATATTTATAAATATATATAAGCATAAATGATCAAATGAATTAATCAATCAATCAATAAATGAGGGAAAAGAACAACTCTCCTTTGAAGAATTCCAAGTGGTTTGTATAAACACTTCTCCTTTGAAGAGGTAGAACACAAGTCCTGAGAGTACAGTAGAGAAGGGCTATGATTTTTTCTGGTGGAGACTTGAAAAACATTATTTTACTTAATCAAGGTCAGTGTCAACAGTGATCGTTTATGTTGGCATAAAGTATCCTGGATATGATGTGACTTGGAAAAAACCTCACTTTGTCCCTGTAGTATGCTTTCTCCACAAAACTCATCCAATCTAAAAGAAAAAGGATAAGCCTGAATGATGCACAGACCTCAGCTCATAACAGTGCATCAAAATGGCTCATTAACTATGGCAGATACATCACACTGATGTAAGCTGTGTGTAATAAGGAAAACCAGATGCAAGGTGCGTGGAAAATATCTGTGTTACTGTCTCAGTCTTTTCTGTAAATCTGAAACCATTCTAGACATAAAATTTGTTTAAAAAAAATAAGAGCAAGTACAAAATGGAGAACTTAGACTCCCTGATTTTGAGGTTTCTTATACAATTAAAATAAACAAATGCATAAATAATTGGCATATAACAGTGATAGCTATAAGTGGAACATAATATAATGTCCAAAAATAGAATTCTACAAATACAACTGGTAGAGTTTTTAAACAAAAATGCCAATATAGTGAGGAAAAGGGTCTTTTCAAGAATGGTGCTGGAACAAATGTATATGTGTACTAGAAAAAATGAATCTCAATAGTTACCTTAACACCTAGACAAAATAAACTAGAAATAAATCATAAATCTAAAATAAAAGCTCATATTAATTTACAAAGAAAATATAGGAGAAAATGCACCTAAAAATAAGGACTTCTTTTTAAGGAAAAAAATGGTAACTATAAAAATCAATAGTCATTTGATGTTTATCAGGATTAAAACATGTGCATATCAAAAAATAACATTAAATTGGGCTTGATGGCATGTGTCTACAACCCGTACTCTGGGAGCCTGAACAAGGGTTCTCAAACTGTAGCTTAGCCTGTGTAATTCAGTGACTTAGCAAGACCCTGTCTCAAAATAAAAATTAAAAATAAAAAGGTTATGGATGTAGCTCAGTATGAAGGTTCTAGATTCAATTGCCAGTACCCTTTGAAAAAAAAAGAAAAGAAAACAGGGTTAAGGAACACAGCAACACAAGTGCCTGACTGGCAACCCCCAGGTCCTGAGTTCAATTCCTGGTTCAAAAAAAATGTTGAGCATGATGGGAGTGCTTGAGAGCCACTTGAGAGACTGAGGAAGAATCACAAGTTTGAGCCTAACTTGGGCAACTTAGATAGCATCTGTACCAAAATGAAGAAGAAGAGGAAGAGGAGGAGGAGGAAGAGCAGGAGGGTAGGATGTAGCTTAGTTCTAGAGAACCCCTGCATTAAATTCTCAATACTGAAAAAGCCCCCATAACCTTAAGAAAATAAAAGAGTAAGACATACATAGAAAAAACTATTCACAATAGTTATAGCTTATAAAGGACTTGTAAGAAGACAAAAATTTCACAACATTTTAAATTGGAAAAAGTAAACAGACATAAGATATATTAATGGCCAACAAAATCATGAACTATGTGGCCAACATTATTATTTATCTCCCAAATTCAAATTACATATGCACTAGAATTGTTAAAATTAGAAAAAGGCCATCAATATCAAATGTGGGAAATCAGGGATAGTAAATGGAATTGTCACATATAATTGATAAAAATGTAAAATAATACAACCTCTTTAGAAAACTATTTAACTTTCTCTCACAAAAGGGATCTTACTCCCTGACAATTCCCTTCTTAGGCTTATATTTATTCACAGTAGATGGAAAAATAACTTTTAACAAAAAGACTTGTACATATATGTTCCTTTCAGCAGCATGAAAAATGCTAAAATACCTATTACCAGCAATTCTGGTATATTTGTACACTGGGATGTACTATATACTCTACTTGGAAAATTTTCTCCATCTTTTAATTTAGTGCTTATAGTCTTTTATTTCTCTTTATAGTCTCTTGTCTACTTTCCCCAGTAGGTGTTTTTTGTTTGTTTTTAATGAGTTTATTATGCTATTTAGGGAAAGTCCTTTAGTAGTTGTCAAACTCCATGCTTCTCGTGATCTGCTATGAATCTCATCTGGAGATCCCTCTGTATATCTTTCATCATTCCTGCCTGCTCACTGGCCTCCTGCTATGTGTATTCTTCTATCCTTGGAGCTCACTGAACTCCTGGTGAGACAGAGAGGCCCCTGCACCAGCTGTTCCTCTGCCCAGCATTCTCCTGGAATAATTGCCTCCTTTCTCTGAGCTTAAGATACTACCCCGTCAGAGAGAACTGTCTTCACAATATACAATGTGCAGCCACTGTTCACCACATTAACATTTTATATCTCATTTTTGAGATGCTTCAAAAGCTAAAAAAAAAAAAAGGATTAAGGATAAAGAAAATTTTCTCTGAACCACTTGACTGTAAGATGATGAAGTGATGACCCAAACACCTCCTATGACTTTGGTGAGAATTTCCTGTAAACACAGATATTGTCCTAAATGACCCCAACACAACACATAAAATCTGGAAATTAAAAGTAATACATTACTTCATTTAATTATTTGACTCTATTCAAATTATTCTAATAATCTCTTGAATAACAAAAATATCCAGTTTAAAATCATGTGTTGTATTCAGCAGTCCTTTGCCCTTCTGATCAGGAGAAATTATTGACTCCCCTTGACCTTCATGATGAGAGTCTTTAAGATCACAAGCTAATTATTTTAGAGTGGTCTTCAATTTAGGTTTATCTGATAACTTCTTTGAGATTCAATTATGTACCATTGGCAGAACTACCACCGAAGCGATGTTGTGTTCCATTGCTGTATTCTCTCAAGTGTCAGATGGGTTTGATTTTGCTTTACAAGTTGTGTTGACTTTGATCACTGGATTGAGGTAGCTCTTGTCAGGATTATTTACTAAAGAGATACCTATTGCCCCACATGGGCTCTGATGTCTGCACCACATGACAGAACTTCACGGATCCCAACTCATCCTCTGTCGTGTTTGATCCAATACTTTTACTGCTGAAATGTCTGGAAGGAAAAGAAAGAGAAGGAGGTAGAAGAGTGGGTTTAGGTACCGTAGTCCTGATTGCAGTTGCAAAAGTATAATTTATCTTATTTATTTTTCTGTCCTATTTTATTATATCTCTGTCTCAATTATAATATAAACTCTGCAAAGGTTTACCACCTTTTCCTGGTGGTACTGAAAATATTTTTTGTTTGAGAAGCCTACACTGGATATTTTTTTCTCCTACAATGCACATACATAGACCATTTAAAAATTAAGGCACTTGTTAATCTTTAATAAGATTTTAGTTTCTATAATCATACTAGTAGCAATATCAAGCTTGATACCATGTATCACTCAAGCAGGCTTGTTTTTGGTTTACAAATATATAGTTTTAAATTCTCACACTTCTACATTGCAGCTTTGAAGTTACTGTCACTAGGATAAAATAATGTTTCTATTTTTTGATGTTTAATGATAATAATGGGCAATTTAAAATTTTAGGAGTAACTTACTTCTATGAACAGCACAACGATTATTCAGTTATACAAGTTTATAAGTAAATCAATATAATATTTAGACATTAATTCAATTGAAGAGTTACTTTGTACACTTATTATATGCAGCTTGTATTTCTTCATCTATGTGATAGCCCCATTTCAACAAGAAAACTGATGTAAATAAAGATATTTTTTACCTGTCAGAGAGATAAATAACATAATTCATTATGCAGAATATATTGATTTATTTATTTTCCTGTCTGCTGTTATGATTTCTTCCAGAGGGAAAAGCTTCTGACTTTAAAACATTATACATACGACAGCAGAGCTGATGGGATGTGCTGGTTGCTAAGGTAACTGCATTTCCTGAAAACACCAAGATAAACAACAGCTTGCATCATCAATGTGTAATTTGCTGCTATTAAATTCATTGAAATTTTCTTTAGTATTCAAAGAAACACATAATGCTCAGATAACTAGATCTTTTCTCTGACCCATGTCTGATTTTGACATTCTAAAGCACAATTACAATATGGTCATTAAAAAAATCAAAATGTTTTGTGATTATAACATACAAACTCTCAGGTTCCACTAAGTAATAATATATGATAATTTAGCAGGGATCAGGCATACTCTGTCTGTGAACAAGAATTTACCAAGTAAAGAAACAGAAGAAATTGAATTGCAGGACATTTAAGAAGTTATACTGTAATTCAGACTCAACATATTTTGTAAACAAATTGATATCGCCAATAACAATTGAGTCGTTTTTAGAAACAGAATTTTAAAATGTAGAATTTATTTCATAGCATATTAAAATACAGTAATTATAATGTTGAGAATTGTTGATTTGCATTATATTCATTTAAAAGTAATAAATCCAAATGTCTCCTTTGTCCTATAATTCATGCATTTCCTAATTTAGACTCAGCATTTTGTCAATTAGCAAATTTGTTTTGATATGGCTATTACTGAACACAGGAATTTAATATGCTACACAGAATTTTAGAGGTTTCAAATCCAAGAGGTCATTGCTTATTGATTTCTATTAGCTACAAGCATACTTCCAAATTCTGAATCAATTCTCTCTCCTAGAGTTTTGGTTTCCTACATACTTTTATCAATAAATTCAACTTCACTGTGAAACCACAGAAACACATTTTCTGAAGCACTTTAGGTTTAAGAGCATATTAACATTTCTGAAAATATAGAAACTATACTTCCAAAAACACATTTGATGAAAAGACTTCCAAAATGACTTGAATCATCTAAGTCTTTCCTCTGTCTGAAGAGTTAAATACTGTAGCCAGAATTCAAATTCAGCTCTGAACCTTCTTTGCAGAGGAGCCTAGATATAACTCATGAAAGCAATGAAAGTTTCTTCAATAGTTTGAGAACAATAATATGTGCTTCTTTGGGTTGTTGAGGGAGTAAATCATACCATCTCTACAAGAAAGTCAAAACAGTGCTTAGCATATGTCTCAGTTACTTGTCTCGCTTGTTGTTGAGACAAAATACCTGGCGCCCAAAATTAAGGAAGGAGAGATTTCTTTCTTACAGTCTTAGAGGTTTCAGTCCATACTCAGCTGGCTCCAAGGTAGGGCAGTCTGCCTTAAATGGCAAGACACAAACTGGCAAGAGAGAGAAGCCATGCCTTCCTCCCACCCTTACGCTTCACCCCTGCTAAGGTGCAGCACTCGTACCACCAATTCTAGGGCCATAGGACAAACCAACCAGGAACGCCAGATTCAGCCGTCCATGACTACATGAGGCTTAAACTGGGGCCATATGTGAACACTATAACAGCATAGGTGTTTTCTGCCATTATTTTATCTTCATTGTTAAGTGAACTGGAAAATTAAGCTCCTTAAAAATTATTTATTGAACTTCATATCATGTAGTCAACATAATATTTGGGGTAAGGACACTGTCATCTTCATCTGATGCTATTTTGCTTCCTAAATATATAAACTTTATTTCACAGCATGTTGCCATGCATCTTTTGAGGGACAGAAACCTGCTTTACAAAAAAAAAAGTTTGAAGCAAGTTGTGCCTTTGAGAGTGAAATGTGGTCCTTCTCTTAAAGGACAAATCTTTCCAGATTAAATTAGTTTATTACACACCACTAAGTGTTAGTCAAGAAGGAATATCTGAAAAAGGGTGACATTTTCTTGATGACTTAGGCTGCTCTTTGTGATCTGGGAGTATAATGTTGCCATCCTGTCTTGCCCTAGGAGATTTCTGGAATACACAAGCCAATTTGCTTTGGCAACTGTAATTTTCTGTTCTACGTTTCTTTGGACTCCTTCTTTACTGTCAGTTATCACATCTGCATCTGTCTCTTCAGTTATTCTGACTCTGTCTCATCTCTAACACAGTAATATGGAAAGAGACCAGGTTGCCAAGGAAAACGAAATGCCCAGACAAGTAGAACAAGTAACAGTAAATTTACATACGACAGTAAATCAGCTGGCCCTAAGATACAGCCTCTGTTATTCGTGGGGATTTTGTGCTAGGAGGTTCTATCAGCAGGAATAGTCCTGGGTGAGTTAGACATAAACCTGTAATGCTAAAGAATGTTTCCTTTAGTGAGGACTCTGAATGCCAGTTGATCCCACTCTCAGCAGCATGAAACATAGTGAGTCACACACCTTGCATAATCAGTTTGTCCAGTGAGTCAGAGCACTTCTTCAGAAGCAACTTTTCAGCTCCTTTCTTTCAAATAGTAATTTAATTGCTACTTTAATTTCATGCAACCTTTCTGCATCTTGGCTTACACTACATAGTATGATGCAGCACTCAATTAATTTTATAATCCTTTTACATTTTCTCTTGAAAGAAATGCTGTGGTTTTATTAATTAGACTTCTGGTTACTTGAAAATATTACACACTGAAGTCTGTTGATTTTCAAGTTTGGAAACTATATTTTTTCTTTTTAGATGTACAATTACACACTAAATTTTACTTGCACTTTTTTCTACCAATAAAAAAATCTGAAGATATACTATTCTTGATTTGCCTCCATTACTCAATAATATTATCTACCTATTTTATCACCTTTGTTATTTCTGATATGAAAAATGTTATTATTTAGTTGATTTAATGTTTTATTTATTTCAGTGTTGTCAGAATCTAATTATTAGGTTCTGATTAATACTTAATAAATTATTAATTAAATATTATCAATTAAATTAATTATTAATTAAAGATATCCACTGTGGTTTTCTTGTCAATCATTTTGGAATTATTAGTGGCTAGCAGAATGCCTCCTATATATTAGATCCTTATTGTATAGTTACTCAATGAGTACCAAAATGATTGTAATCCAGCTTAGCCTTACCTTATTTGTTTCTTTGCAAAGAAATTGAAAGAGATTCTTTTGTTGCTGTTGTTTTGGTGTTTTTTTCATAATCCATCAGCTTATTCATTCATATTTTATTACACTTGACCTTAGCCAAAAAGCCAAGAAGTGATCATTCATTAATTAGAGTTTTGTAGGGTATGATTTTGACAGTTCAGTGGAGTACGGAAAGTTGCTAAACCCATGTAATTCTCCACTGTATGCCCACCATCTGCTCATGTGTCTGATGTATGGTGGATATCTAGTCAGTATTTCTTGATTCATTAAGTAGATTTGGAATATGAAAAATAGGAGGATAAATGAAGATACATTCTAATTTACTTGCTTTTGAAGACTTGACTACTAAGAGAAATGGTATACAAGTTCATTATTACTTTCCGAACAGTTCTACACTGAAGAACGAAAACAAAGTGTACTTGTCTTCTATACTGAGAGGTGATAATGAAGTGATTTCCAATGTTCATCCCTAATTTCCTGTGTTTGAGATGTACTGTAACTAATCATATCGCTCCTTTGATAACCATATTATTTCTTCAGATTGAGATTTATTGTCTTGAAGATCATCTTGGTGTCTTGAAGATCATCTTGGTGCTGATTTTAGAATTAAACTTCCAATGACATAATTTATCCCTTCCAAGTTACCGAAATCTTTTATCATTGTCATAATCATTGGAGAAATGATTAACATAATGTGTAGACTCCAGAAATGATAGATTTTAAACCACTCTCTTGTTACTTGCTAGTTTCTGTAGGGGCCAAAATTTTCAGACTAGCACTCATAGAGTCTTCTTCGCAAGCATGTATCTTAAAAGGCTTTTGTTATGTAATCTCTAGAAATGATGAAAGTACATACAAACAAAATATGTATATTGTGTATCAGGATAAAACTAAGTGTTAACAATAATACCGATCATAGGTGTTAAAAAGGCAATCAATATAAAGAGGTTTTAGAAAGATGTCATTCAGTACATATTGGTAGATATTCATGTAGGCATAGAAGCTTATGTAATAGGCTAAAAATGCACCTATACCTTAATCCCTAAAACCTTTGAATTTTACCCTTTGTGGCAATAAACATTGCTTGTAAATGTGACTAAATTAGGAGCCTCGTGATGGGAAAATTATCCAGAATTATCTAAGTATGCCAATGTATCTATAAATTTACTCCCAGCCCCTCAAAGAGAGAGGGAGATTAGAAACACACATAGAAGGGAGATTTGAAGACACCGGCTGTGAAGATTGGGATTTTCAGGCCCGCAGCCAGAGAATGTTAGCAGCCATTAGTAACTAGCACAAGCAACAGACAAATTGTCGCCTAAAGCTTCTGGAAGGTACACAGCTCTTCCAGCACCTTGATGTCAGATGAATGATGTTGATTTCAAACTCTGACCTTGAGAACTGTGAGATAAAAACTTTTTTATTTTAAAAACAAAAACAAAAACAAAAAAGAATAAAAACGATGACACAGAATTTCGAAACAAAATAATAGAATAATAACATTTTGTTGCCACCATGTTTGTGGCAATTCATTACAGCAGTTTTAGGAAACTATCTTATTGCCTGATGTTACCTCATGAAAACAATGAACACAAATCTGGATCCTCAATATGTATATGTTTATAAAAAGTAGGGAATAAATTCATATTTACTAACTGCCCACATACTGTCTCTTGTATGTATCGGTCATGTAGTCACTCGACATCATTTTAATTTCATAACTCCATTATCTTTACTTGGCTAGAAATGACATTTTTTGGTAATAGCTTTCATATCGGTGTAGACTTTAAGTGATAGTATTATTGAAATTTATGATGTAATTGTTTGGATTTAAATTGAAAACTACAGGTAAAGAATGTGTCATTGGTTAATAATAATAGCAACATTCAGATGGTGTATGTTTTCCAGGTTTTTTGTTGGTTTTTGTTCTATACAGATGTACTTATAAAGCTTCCAGTTATTTTAGCCTGTAAGGTTTGATCACCTGAAGGCTGGTTAGTAAGCTAAGAAAATGAACAAAGAGCTGTTTTAAATGGACGATAGTTATAGTCAACAATAAACTGAGTTCATCAATTCGGTTCAGTACTGCTCCTTCTTGTTCTCTGAGGACACCAGTCTCAGTGGGAGTTTCCATGGGGTTCTGAGCCCAGAAGGACCAGCAGTGACAGTCCAGGTGGTTACCCGTAGTGGGTAAGGAGAGGTCAGAATCTGACTGCCTCTTTCTCTGCTGTTGCCAGCTGCCATCTACTCTGACTGCAGATCCACTACTCCACAACACCAGTTGCTTTCCTGCTTCCAAAAGTTTTCTCCTGCATTTGTCTTTGATTTCTTAGAATTTGTGTTTTCTTCCCACACTGAGATGGTCAAGAGAAAGGGCTCGTGGTCATCCCAGTAAGGATGCCAACTGTCCTGTTGCTGTGAAACCTGAAGGAATTCTGCTTCTGACTAGCTGAGGCCTACACCCTGAAGGAGCCATCTGAGCCTTCTTTATCTTCTGTATAATTTAGGGTCCCTCCCCTTTTCTCTCCCTGGGTCTGGAAATCTGGAAGGTAGAATGAATGTTTCTTGTGTTTTATTCCTGCCCTTAATTTAACCTGAAGTACTTTGTTGTGCATGTTAATACAAAATTGGTTACAAGAAAAGGAATCTTCCTTTAGTTTCACCCTCAAAGCTCAGAAATTAATCTAACCATACTTAAAAAACTTGGTCAGGGGATGGGTGCAAGATCCAGAATGGACCAAACTGAGTCTTTTCCAAAAATCTGGACAGAATCTCATGAAGTCTAGACTGCCACTAGTTCAGTGATTAAGCACTAAATTACTTTAGTGCTTATTTATTTTGCTTAAGTTAGCTAAATTTTGTTTGCTTCAGTTATCACCAAAAACCTTAATTCATATAACTACAAGATTTTTAGAAAAAAAGATGATGTGTGCAAAACATTGAGTGTGATGGTGCCAGACATAAGCAATCAATAAATATAAACTGCAGATGTAATCCAGAATAGTTGTGAACATTAAATTAGTGCTTTGGAAAAGTTATGACACTATGCATACGATTCAGATTTTTAAGTTACTATTACTTGAATTAATATGAGTTATTTCAAGTGTTCAATCTTTTGGTGTTTACTACACTATGTTAGGACTTATTGTACCTGTTCTTTCTCTTTATGTAAACAATGGTAATGTGTTCAAATTAATTCACTTGGAATTAATTAAATTAGGTTATGGGAAAAATAACAAATTTTCAATGCATTTCTGAAGATCCCATCTCTACATTAAATATTTCCTTAAGAAATTAATAAGAGCAGGTGACAGTCTGTCTCATCTGACCATCTGGATTTAAACACTAATTGCTGCTGACAATTTTTTTTGTTGTCGTTGTTGAGCTTTAAAATTCAGGTAGAAACAGCACTTAGTTCTTTATCACTTATGCTTCATTTCACACTTACTCCCTGAAGAGAATTCAAACAAACAGATTAAGAAAAGTTAGTAGGGAAATAATCCCAGTGCATGTCCATATACTTTAGTTAGAAAATGAATATAGGTTTAAAAGTTACATATTTCTAGATAAACTTAATCTAAAAGAGATAAAACTATAAAGTAGAAGAAACAATTCTAGGATTTGGCTTCATGGGGTAATTAGTGGATGGTTATGTGAAACTCAAATCCCTTTCTTGCTGAGATACAGCAAGTATGTTCTATTCAATCAATAAATTAACAAGCCGGGTGGGGTGGCTCACACCTGTAATCCCAACACTCAGGAGGCTGAGGCAGGAGGATCATTGCGAGTTTGAGATCAGCCTGGGCTACAAAGTGAGCTCAAGGCCAGTCCAAACTGCATAGTGAGACCCTGTCTTAAAAAGACAAAAAAAAAAAAATTAACAAGTATTTTATGATTGCTTTTGTGCTCATCCAGTGATACACAAAATATATAAAAGAAGCAAAGAATCTTACAGTCAAACATTTCGTAGAAGTACCAACTTCATTACCTGTGAAATGTTAAATTTACTGTCCCTCAGCTGAAAACTAATGAGGGCTAATGGTTTAACCTACCTCTCTAGAGGATGCTTAGTAAATATCTAAAAGTTATTTGTTATAATAATTTTTTTATAGGTACCAGGGATCAAACTCATGACCGCGTGCTTGCAAGGCAGGCGCTTATGCTGCTGAGCTAAATCCCCAGCCCCTGTTATAATAATTTTAAGACATGAGAATTGATGAGCGTTGTTAGCTTTCTGCCACTGTGAAAATATCAGAAGTTTATCCTGGCTTACAGTTTCAGTTTACTTGGCACCATTGCTTTTGGCCTACAAGGCAGAATTTTATGGTGGAAAGATTTGCATCTCATGGTAGCACAGGGCAGAGAGGCAAAGGAAGGAAGAAAGCAAGAGAGAGAGGGAGAGAGAGAGAGTGCCAGGGATCCCCTTCTAAGGAATACCATCCATGACTTAATTTCTTCCCTAGGCCTCACATCTTAGAGGTTCTACCACTTCCCAATAACAAGAGAGGTCAGTGTCTTAGCCTTTAATACATGGGCATTTAGAGGACACCTGCAATCCAAACTATAACTATGAGTTTAGTAAGTCAAAAAACATTATCAGACACAAAGTAATTATTTGTCATCAGGTGCTATAGGTTGGTGGAATAGTTTGCTTCTGTCTAAACTCCTAGCGCAGAGAATCACCAGGCCAAGCAAGCTTTCACTTATATTTTTCTTATCTCAGCAAGTGTCATCATTTTAGAATCATATTTGGTGCCTTTTTCCTCTGAAATCTGAATCATATCTATCAGAATATCTTGTTAACTTTACTTTCAAAACAAGTCCCACTCATATTCACGTTTGTACACCTCTACTGCTGATAGCCCACACTGAGCTTCCCATGCCTGTCATGCAAAGAAGGCCAGAATCTGCATAACTCACTCAGCTGCACTCACTTTTATATCTGTTAATTATTCTCACAGTAGTTAATGATTATGTAGATATTTTTAGTCCTGGGGATTAAATATAGTGCCATCTTTCACTAAACTTAACACTCAACCTATTTTTCAAATTTTCTTCATGAAAAAAGTTTTCACTAAGTTGTTCATGCTGGACTTGAACTTGTGATTCTCCTGCTTCTGGCTCCCTAGTAACTCATACAGGCATGTTGCCACCATCCCAGCCACTAGTGAGTCAACCTCAAAAAGATAAACCTTAGCATATCAGTCTCCTGTTCCAAGTTCTCCAACAATTTCTCCAACATCTGTAGTACAATTTAAAATCCTTACCAAGGACGAGGAGCCTCTCCAATGCCTAGCAATGGTGGCCGCTGCAATCTCTCGCACTCTTCCTCTTGCCTCAGTCCCTAACTCCAGCCTCCTCCTCCTCCTCCTCCTCCTCCTCCTCCTCTTCTTCCTCCTCTCTGTGCTGTCCATTCTCTTTGCCTGGGCTGTGAAGTCTACGGCATTTGCAGTTAGACAAACATGAAGACCAAGAAACAATTCGTGGCAAACTGTGAAAAGAAAATCAATTTGAAAAATGCAAAATAATAATTTAGAAAGCAAAATAAAAGAACACTGTCATCATTGTGGATGTCTTAGTTGGGGTGAGTTGCCATAGCAAACTGTGTCTAAGCAATAGGCCCCTTATTTCTCACTGTTCTGGAGGCTAGGATGTCTACACTCAAGGAATAAACAGATTTGTGTCTGGTGAAGTCCCACTCTCCGATTCATAGACAGTGCCTGTTTGGTGGGCAAGACCCAGGGGATTTAATAAAGGCACCAATCTCACTGATGAGAGCTCTTCTCTCATGATCTAATCACCTCCCCAAATCTCCACCTTCTGATACCTTCACATTGATGCTTGGGTTTGTGTCCCATTGAGGGAGGGGCACATGAACATTCAAGTCTATAACACTGGGTAGGGAAAATATATGACATAGAACACACCAACACTAACCATAAAGGAAAAGCTTACAAATTAGAATGCATTACATTTGGAGCATGTAGCATAAGGAGATGTTATTGGAAACCTACACAGGACCAAAAGCTCCTTAAAGCGGTAGGGAAAACTCCATGTTGAAACTGTGATAAAAGTGCATGAGAGCAAGTGAGGACCATAGAGAGGACAGCAAGACACAATATCTGCAGTGTCTGATAACTGCACTGAAACACACGTTGCCATCTAGCTTGTATGTGGAAGGTCATATAGAAGTAACCCATTCTGATTTTACTATTCTGTTCAACTTGTGCTTATTCCTGTGAAAGCTCATTACAGTTAATTTAATCATTATTAGACATATTTTTAATACTTATTTTAGGAGACTGAATAACCAAATCATGCTTGTCATGAAACCTGATTAAGATACTGGATGTAAATAATTCCATGATGCTGATTTAACAAGACTTCCAAGTAACTAAAGTTTAAAAATTTTACTTCAGTACTTTATTAGAGAGAAAAGCTAGTAGTTTAGGCTGAAACAAATTGCAATAAAAGTAATTCCTGAGCTTCTGATAAACTTTAGCAGAAAGGAACTCAATATTTCACAATCAAGACCTCTAATATAATACCAACAGAAAATAAAATTTGATGCCATATGGTAATCTTCCTTAAAGACAAGAATGTAATTTATTACCTTGGATATAAACTCATCATAGTTTCTAAATATCTTGACTCTAAGCTTTAAAACCAGACCAACCCATTGTTGTAAATATTTAGCCAGTAGTTATCAAATAGATTGTTTCAGCATGACTCTTCCAGATGCAGGGGTAGAATAGGATTTCTTGCTGCTCACGTTACAGTATAAACCATTTTTACAATAGGGTTGAGAATGAGGAAGCTGGTTATTTCTACTCTCGGTATTCACCAGATTCTCACACATCATTTGCAAACTGAAGTTCACATGATTGATGTCTGACAGAGCTAAAAGCAAATACACAGTTAAACTTTGCATGTTACTTCCCTTGCTTGAAGTTTTTGTGCATGGTGCTCAATAAAAAGAAATACTCTTTTCTTCAAAGTGAAAAAAAGTTGTAGAAGCATTGTGTGCTTGGATACATGGAGTGATTACTTCTAGTAGAAATTGATTTTGTTTGGAATAGGGCTCCCTATGCAGTAGTAGTGATTTTTCTTTGTCTTAATTCTTAGATATAGAATAATAATAATTATGTACAGGATAATTCAGATTTCAAAAATAACACTCAGGTACACTTATGTATGCAATGCTCTAAATGTTTTCATATATGCAGCATATTTAAATTTTTCAAAGCAAAAAATGCATTAAGTTATAATTCTGAAGGCTGGAAAGTCCGTGATAAAGGTCTGGCAGTATTTGGGTTTTGGTGAGATCTCCATTCCTGGTTTACCTATGACTGCTTTGTTTTTTTACATTGGTGGGAAGATAAAGAGGTTTGTAGTGTATTTTAAATGTATATTTCTACAAGTTTTTTTCCAAAATAAAGTGACTAGAAATATAATTAATATTAAAGAAATTATACCCATCTACTCATAAGAATATCCATCTCAGATACTATTTAAAGTTTATAAAGAGGTCATAAAATAATGGAGTTGGCATGGCATTATGACTTCTTATCATCAGACTTCACATATAATTTTTAATTCTGAAAAACCTTTTATAGGTTTTACAATTTTACATATTTTTATTTCTGAAAATTAGCCACACATAATAATCAATGCCCTTGTTGATTTTTCTCCTACTTTTGATGTTCAATAATTATGCTGTCTTATTTCTATTCCAATGTCCAAAGACTTTTCCTGTTACCTAAACTTGGGAAATAAAGTTTTAATTTAGACCATTCTCCTCGAGAAATTACAACTCTTTCATCTTTCCACTCATATGATATATGATTACTGCAAGATATAGTAATCAATTCTTTCAAATTCTTGATAATATGATAAACATGTTTTCAATTGGCAATAATTTAGCTTTGTTCATTTAAACAAAAGGCATGAAAACAGATACGTGGAAGCTTCTGTTTCTCTGGCTGTGTGGTTCTGCCATGCATAAAAGGAAGTGTATGAATGCTGAGCACAATGCATTGCTACAGAGTACCTAAAACCAACCAACCAAACAAAAAGCAATCACTAAAGATGCATGCATCTCTGTGTTAAAAATATGTGCAAATATCTATTGTTTTTTAAAGCTACATACATGGCCATATTCTTCCATAACTAGCATATAGAGATAAGAGTTGCCTGTGAACAGTTATCTTAGGAGGAAATATGGAATAAGAAAATATATGGGGTATACTGGTAGCTTGCAAGAGTTTACTGTTCCATCTCATCCCTGGAGAATTTTGTTAATGTGATTGCATTTGTCTGGGGTTCCGTAAGATGGTCTAGGGACCAAAGCCTGAGATTGTTCCAGGCATCTTGATTGTGTATGAACATAAACTTTAGTGCTCCTCTGAAGCAAAAAAGGGTCTTAGTCTGTGTTAGGGTACTGTACCCCTAGAAGCAGCACACAGTTACAGAATTAAATTCCCTCCCCCCAAAATATGTGTGACTCCACTTGTCAAATGTCAAATAAACAGCCAGAGAGCATCTTTGTATATTCCTGCTCTTGAGCACTGCAGTATTTGGGGTACTCACATCTTCCTCCAGGTTTTCTAAATCTAGTTCATTTGCCTGGAATGATGTTCTGTAAGCAGTACTGATAACTTTCTTGCCTTTATTACCAGTCACAGTCAATATTCTAAAATGTATATTTGCTTTTTGAGGATAGAGACTGAGAAGCTTCATGGTTTATCCCAGGCATCCGGAATTTAGAAATTGTTTAGATAGTCAATGCTATTTGAAAGGATTTAACATAATATTAAAATAAATATAGTATTTTTAATAGATCGACAAAGAGGTAACTGGTATCCAGGAGATAATGAATCTGTAAATATGTAAAAACATACGGTAAAACAACCTAATTTAGCAAAAGTGAAATACAAAAAACAGGTAAGTAAAGAAATAAATGAATATAAAATATAAATCGGAACTACTTAAAAAGCTTTAACAATTATTAGGGACTGTTTCCACCATGCCAGTTATTAGGGACCCCCACAGTGAGTCCCTGATTACCTTCCAAGAGTATATCACCTTTCATTAGTAAACATATATTTGATATTTTATTATTATTATGCTGATATCTCCATATATGACACTCACACACACGTATGTGGTCCCTCTACAACCATTTAAACATATTTCAAATGGAATCATTTTTAAAGGAACTAAAGAAGCTGGGAAAGAAAGTGGCTTTACAAAGTTTTCATTTTCTGTCATATTCATCTAGAATGAAATAACAATTGATTACTATCTTTAGATAAACACATTTTGATGTAATGTAACTATTCTTAAAAATATGTGCCCTATCTGAAAGATGAAAAGCAAAGTACTCTTCACTAATTTTAGGTACATAGTATGCTGGAGAATAATTGAAAATTGAGCAGGTTCACAGTCTGTTATTACAAGTCAGAGTTGATTACATCCTACTAAGTTTTTATATTTACTGGAAACATTTTCAAGAATTACAATTTTAGCTAGAATATTAATGAGCCTTCTCAGTGTCCATTCTGAGTTGTACTTAGCAAGTAATTTTTGGCAGCAGTGTATTCAGATTTTACTTTAGTGCAATGATTGATTCATTGTGTCACCTTGAGAATTTTAGAAGCTTGACTAATTGGCTCAGTAATTCTGCATCCTTTTTATGGTTTCTGTCATTAAATAGATTTACAAAATATTCATTTATTCAGAAAAAGTTTAACACTTATTATACATTAGCACATATTTTAACTCACTTATTTATAGATGAATCTCATTTCTCTGTAATTTAAAGGATGTGTTTTTTAATTTTGATGTCCCATTACTGCGAAGTTAACTGTTAATCTTTTAAGTATATATTTGTTTTTTTTTAATATTTTGACAAAGTTGTACAATTTCCAGAATATTATCACCTTACAAAGAAACCCTAATCTTATGAGTAATTATTTCTATTTCCTCATCTTCCTACTTCTTGACGATCAACAATGTCTTATGGCTTAAGAAGTTGCCTATTTTGGATATTTCATACAAATCTAATCACATAAGATGCAGCATTTGTACTTGGCTTCTTTCAATCAGCATAATTTCTTCAAGGTTCACCTACGTTGTAGCATGAATGCACCTCATTATTTTCTCCATTAATTTTCTTTCTTAAAATTCAATTTATTGATATAATTTAAATATCCACAATGATCACATTCTTCATAAGGAATTGTACATGTACATGATGTATCGATTCCTCTTCTTTCTCATTCCCCTACCCTATCTTCCAACTCTCTTCCCCTCATTTCTAAAATCTTTCCTTCCATTTTATCCTCCTTTTCTCTCTCACTTTTTCTTTTCTCTTCCTTCACTTCCCCTTCCCCATTCCTAGTACCCTTCCCTTTTGAATAATTTCTTCCTATTGTATAATACCTATAATACATTTCGGAACTTATTTACACTTTCAGTTTCTCACTGAAGAGAGACAATTGGTACTTACACATATGTGTCCAATTTATTTCACTTAAGAATATGGTCTCAAGGTTGCATCCATTTGCCTCACAATGTTCCACGTTATTGTTTATGGCTGAGTCACATTTCCAATATATTAAAGAAAAACCCCACATTTTCTTTGGTCACTCATCAGTTGATGGGTATTTTTTTTCCAAGGTTTGGCTATTACAATATATGCTGCTATAAATATAAGTGTGCATATATTGCTGTGAGATGATGCTTTTAATTTTGGGGAGGAGATCCCAAGAAGGAGAACATCTGGGTCAAATGGGGCCCAAGCAGGAGAACATCTGGGTCAAATGGGGCCTCTAGGGCTAGTTTTTGAGGAATCTCCACTCTGATTTCCATAGTGGTTGTACCAGTCGATACTCCATCAACAATGGAGAACAGCTCCTTTTCCCCCATGGCTCTGCCAGCATTTGTTATTGATTGATTTCCTGATAATTGCCATTCTTTCTGTCGTGAGGTGGAATGTTAGGATTATTTTAATTTGCATGACAAATGATGTTGAGCTTTTTAATATATTTATTCTCTATCTTTATTTCTTCTTCTGAGAAGTGTGTCTTCACCTCAGATGCCCATTTTTGGTTTGGGCCCTTAAAATGGGGAGGTCTGATGTTTTTCAGTTTTTCAAGTGTTCTAAATATCAGTCCTTTATCAGAGAAACAACTATCTTTTCCCCCCAGTCTATAGATTGTATCTCAGTGTCGCCGTGCAAAAGATTTTTAATAAGATGAGGTCCCAGTAATGAATTCTTTGTAGTATTTCCTGTATAATTGGGGATCTGTCCATGAAGTCTTTCCTACACTTACATCTTCAAGTGTTCTACCTAATCTTCCAAAGGATTTAGTGATTCTGTTTTAAAAGTTAGATTTTTTGAATTATTTAGATTTTATTTTAGTACATGGTCTAGTTTTAGTCCTTGCCATTGGGCAACCAGTTTTTTCCACATCATCTACTGAAGAGGCTTTTTTCTAGTGAATGTGTTTTGTCCTTTTGTCAAAGATAAAGTGCCTGAGTATATTTGGAGTTTTTGTTCATTGTCAATTCTCTTCCATTGATTCTCAGGGCTTTTGTTTGTTTGTTTTGACAGCACCATGCCATTTTTATCACAATATCTCTGTAGTACAATTTCAAGTAAGGAACTGTGATGCCCCCTGCTCTTCTTATGTTGTAGAGAAATGTTTTTGCTATTGTAGGTCTTTTCATTTCCAAATGAATTTTAGGAATGCTTTCTCTACTTCCTTGAGGTAGAGATCTGTGAGTTTTGGTAGGACTGAAAGGTTTAACTCTACCCAATTATTTGTAAATTCTTTTAACTTCTTTTGATAAATTATAACACAGTTGCAAGTGTTGGCTTTTCAGGACTCATAGCTGCCGCTTCTCAACAATTGCTTTTTTGTTGTTAAATACAAGCAAGATAGCAAAAATTCAGTGGAAAGCATAGGTAACTGATTTAACCAATGTGTGGATATTGTCAGAAATTGAATATAAGTTGGATATAGCATATTATATCATAAAGTAAATGATATCCTAAAAATTACAAGACACCAGGCAAGCTGTATCTAACAGCTGCTAGATGATTCAACAACAACTCTAACGTCATTTCAAGAGTAAGTAAAATGAGGGCTAAATCAAAAGATATTAAAAATTTACTCACTGAAAACATAGCAGAAAATTTTCCAAATTTTGGAAAAGAATCCAATAATCAAGTACAGGAGCTCTATAGAACTTCAACAACCACGACCAGAAAAGCATCTCTCCACGCCACATCAAAGTGCCAGAAATTCAGCAATAGGAGAGAACAGTTATAGAGATTCCTTCCAAGATCTTGTCATGACCTAGAAAGTTTTATTTATAATCCCGTGGAAAAGTTAGTGGAATTATGTGAGTTAATTCCAATCTACCACCTCCAGTGTAACCCACAGCAAGAATAAAGACACCAGAGCATATTTATAACCACCTAAGTGTGACCAGGATGAAGGTTTATTGGAGCGAAGGCCCCAACCCAGATTTTATTAATTTGTGAAGAAGGAAGTACATGAAGATGAGTGACGGTGTGAATAGTGAGAAACACATGGGTACCGACAGCCGGGAGGCCTGAAAATACCTCTGCAATACACACTGAGAAAGACATGCAGAAAAACTCATCTGCATAACACAATTGAGGTAGCATTTAATGTTTTGAGGACCAGTGTTTCAGCTCTGATATGCAAACTTTTCTACTCTGGGAGTCATAGCTTCTCATCTCGCATCTGGAACCCATTTGACAGCCCTTGAGCCATGGCTCTTCATCCTGCCGTGCTCAACCATTTTTTGGGAGTCACAGGTTGGGAAAGCAATGACTCTCACTTAGCTTTAAAGATTACCAATCAGCACCTCAGTTAGCCCTATTTACATTGCTTAGAGCCAAATGAAGGGAAAAGGAAATGGCTTAGACAGCTCTGTACATATCAGCACATGGAGCTAGGGCCAAGTTTAACCAAAGTGGAGGTAATTGCTCTTTGTTCAAGAAGAGTCATCTAGATGGTCCTCAACAAATACTAAAAACTATTAAAAGAAAACAGCAAATACCCCAGAAAGGCAAGCCTATCAAAATAACAGAATGAACCTTAAAAACCAGGGGAAATTGGAGTAAATTTTTCCAAGCCCTAAAAGAAAATAAATCATCAAACCAAGCCCTCAAAATTGATGGAAAAGTAAAGGCTTTCAATGAAAAAGAAATGTAAAAAAGTGCATGACCTCTGAGCAAACTTGCAGAAAATGTTTAAGGAAATTCTAAACAAAAAGAGGGAGGCTAGTAGTTACCAAGGATCCTAAAAGAAAGTATGTAATTGGCAGAATAATTAAAAGGAAAAAATTAATATAACAGCACTGAAAAAATATTGCCCAGGATTTTGGTAAATTGCTTACAGTTATTACTCAATATTAAAGGTTTTAATTCCCCAAGCAAACAGGCAGATTAGATAAAAAATCAAAGTCAATCAATATGTTGCCTATAAGAGACAAAACTCATTCAAAAAGAAGCAAGTAGACTGAAAATGAAAGGGTGAAAAATGATACTCCATATGAATGGAGACCAAAAGCAAGCTGAAATAGCTCTTATTTTCAGACGTAGTAGACTTCTGACCAAAATTAACAAAAATGACAAACATTGTTACTATGTCCTAGTAAAGTATATAATTCAACAGGTAGTTAGGTACTATCAAGATACTATACAGGAACTATCAAGAGATAGTAATTGTAAATATTTATGCACTGAATGTTATTCCACTCAACTTGATAATACAAAATCTACTACTTAAAAGAGGGCAGAAAGAAACCAACACAATCATAATGAGGAACTTCAATATCCCACTCACAGCCATCAGACAGCTTGCTTCCTTCAAGCAGCCAGAGTCCATAAGAAGAATCAGACACACAAACCCTTGTGTACCTGCCACCTTCAGGGGTGTCCTAGTGTAGACACATAGGCTAAGAGAAAGACTATCCCCCCACCACCACACACCCCTCGTCATCACAGAAGCCTCAGTGTAGCTGCAAGGGTCTGGAGAAGCCCCTCCCCCTGACCTGTTACCTGCCTTGGAGCCTGAGGTCAGAGAAATCCAGGTGCCTGTCCCACTGTGGAGAGGAGGCAACATGGGAAGTGCCTGGGACTCCACAACCAGCTAGTTGGGAGGAACCCAGAAGAATGTCAAAACGAAGGAGCAAAAGGCAAACTCAGACCTCCAGCTTACACAGGACAAGTCTGGGAGATACAGTTATGGAAGAAGATGGAAATCAAACACCTGAAATCCGTGAGAGGATAGCAACTGAAGTAAAAAAACAGTTTCATAAGACTGTAAAAGTAATCAGATCAGAAGTAATGCCTCAGGTAAAAGAAGAAATCACAAACATAATGAAAGAACTGCTGAGCATATCTAAAGAAGACACAGATAAAAAAAAAGGAGGAGAATAGGAAAATGATGGAAACCTTGAATGAACAGTACAGGAAGGAATTACAATGCATGATATAGATTCAAAGAGATAGAGAGAAAATTAAAAAGTTGATCAAAAGCTTGCAAAACTGCTTGGAAGAGATTAAAGATAGACTTTCAGACCTTGAAGACAGGATTGCAGCTAACAATCATGAATGGAAAGATCTCTTAAAAATAACAAGGAACCAGGAAATAATTCAACAGCTGCAAGATAATGCAAAGAAAAATAATTTAAGAGTGATAGGTATCTGCAAAGAATCACGGGTCAACACGAATGAAATAAAAAGACTATTTACAGAAGTAATAGCAGAAAACTTCCCAAACATGAGAAAAAAATCTGGCATACAGATAGGTGAGGCATATAGAATTCCAACTAGCTATAACCAAAGTAAATCTGTACCCAAGCATATAATAATCAGGATCCTAGAAATTCAGCACAAGAACAGAATACTAAAAGCTGTTAGAGAAAAGAAACTGATCACTTATAAAGGAAAACCAATCAGAATCATGGCAGGCTTCTCAGCACAAACTACCAAGTCAAGAGGAATTTGGAGTGAAGTGTTTCAAATCCTAAAGAAGACAACTTCCAATCCAGATTGATATACCTGCAAAATTATCTTTCAAAATTGATAGAAAAATAAGATACTTCCATGAAAAAAGAACAACTGAAGGAAGTCATGACAACCAAACCACCCTACCGAGAGTGCTGAAGGATATTCTAGAGAGAGAGAAAGATGAACATGGTTCCAGGAATAGCAGCAAAGGAGGACTGGCAAACAGGACAAGCAATTGAATGAAGGGGAAAAGTGGAGAGCCAACACCAGGAGGAGAGTAGGGCAGAGATGAACCAATGCAAGCTGTTTGTAACCATTAACGTAGGTGGCGTCAGGTCAGTAAAAAGAAACACAGGGAGAGTGGATCAAGAAACAAGATTCATCAGTACACTGTATGCAAGAAAAACATTTAACTCAATAGGAAATTCATACACTGAAAAATCAAAGGAGAGAAAAGAATTGCTCCACATCATGAGAGACCAGAGAAAAGCATGAGTAACTTGCCCATCAACCACAGAATGGATAAGAAAGATACTGTATTTTCATACAATGGAAAGCTACCAAGCTATGTAGTAGGATAATCTTGAGGCTCTTATAGCTAAATGGATGCAACTGCACATCACGCTCATGGGTGAAATGATTTGGACTGGTATGGGTGAATACTGAGTATCTCCTTAGCATAAAAACCTGAAGGAGTTAGTGAGATTCAAAAACCACAACAAATATCATGAAAGTGATAAGGGAAGAAATGCCTAAAAAGGGAAAGTGGTAACCCCTATTAATTTCCTATTATCTTGTTTCAAATTCTTGTATTGTTTTCATAATTTTATTAGGTTTGGTTTTATTCTGTCTTGTTTGGTTAGATTTTACTGGGTCTGATGGTATGGGCTGCTGTCTTGAAGATAATAGCGTACGTTACGGTAACCATTGTTGATTTCCTATTATCTTATTTTGAAATCCTGTAACGCTTGCATGTTTTGTTTTGATTAGTTTTATTCTGTTTTGTTTTATTTGATTTTATTATGTGTGAAGATATGGACAGCTATAAAACAAGAAAATTCTAAGTATATAGCTGAAAAAGCAATATCCCACTCCCAGAATCAGAAAGGATAACTAGAAAGAAAAAAGAAAATAGAAAAAAGAAAACAAAGAGGTATCAGAGTGAAATCCATCACTGTAAACTTAACAAATGTTAACAATGTTTAATCAAACAATAACAGATTATACAATCAGCAGAATTGGAACTGAATTTTAAAAATTATAAATATAAGGGCTGAGATCTTAGGCATAGATGATATTAAAAGGAAAAATCTTCCACCAAAGAACACAAAGCAGTGCTACAACACTGGGAAAAGCTTCATTTAGAGGACAGAAGAAAAGGAGACAATAAAAGAATATCTGTTTCCTATCTCACAAAATACCAAACAAGAAAGATTTTTAATGTCTCTATCAGCAGATCTTGATACTGTAGAAAATTGAAATGACTGAGAACTTTTCCGAAGGTAGAGTCAGTGTTCAGGAGGGTTTCAGAGCCTTTAAAGTGACACTTGCAGTAAGGGGAGGAAGGAAGGCAGATTTCAAGCTGATATGGGATGGATAATCAGAATTAGTGAAAGAAATATAGGTAGTTTCAGACATTTCACTCGAAAAGGAAGAAAGACTCAGTGTAAGGAGATTGGGAAATGGTCCACATTTAATAAGAAGTGGGGATCAAAGGGAGACGTCGACTGTCCTAGATGGAGAGTGAGGAGATGTGTTGGTGAATTCAGAAACTAGGGTGGCCGTTAGAGGACAGAGTCTCTTTCAGAGGAGGTTTTATAGCAGGATTGGTGGTGGGAGGTGAGGTAGAGGGTGAGAATGACACATAGGGAAGAGAATTTATGCTGTTTACTTCAGATTCAAAGTGTTCATTTTAAAAAGAGAAGAAATATGTCTCAGAGAGTTTTAGGAACATGGACTCTGGGAAAAATGACAAACATAAGACAGCTATTTCCTGGAGTAAGTTAAAAAATAAGTCAATAATTTTTTTTTAAAGTATCAAGGAGTACGGGGCAGTCCCTGGAAATCCAGCCCTCATCCTCTCAGTAGCTAAACTCAGTGGAGAGAAAGAAAAATAAGTCAATAAAGGACTTACCTAAGTATGAAGGGGAATACATAGAATTGATTTTTTTTTCTATGATTTCTGGATCAACTCACACTCAGAAGGGCAAAGAAGACAAAAGAATGAAGGTCAGAAAAATGGACAAGCCCTTCAATAATTTCTTTTCAAAAGTTTGATGGGTCTCAAAACAAGTAAATGTCAATATTAAGAGGAAATGCCATATGCTAGAGGAAACCACACACATCTGACCGGGCATTTACTATCTGTACAAATGTGCAAATACTTGCACTTTCTGAACTATTAACTGCAGACTAAATAGCAAAAAGAATCCATACGTTTGTTCGAAAACTAGATGTGATAGTTTTGTAACATGCCCATCATATAATGGTTAATGAAAGTTGGTAATTTCTTAAGGTAATTTACTACTTGTTTAGTTTTCACTTCTTGGGCCAACATTTCATAGATATTAATATCTTTTAAACCCCTTCCTATCTAATTTCTTTGAGTTTTAGGTTTCAGTATTATTTGGTTGATGTATAAAATGAAATTTCAGCATTCTCTTTTCCTGTTAAAAGTTCTGGATTTATTCAACCAACTTTCTATATTTAATTTGGAATTTTCTTCTATATGCCACTGATTGAATTTTTCCAGTCATTTTGATTTTACCAACTAATTTCTTCGTTGAAAAGGAAACAAATGCCTTTGACTTAGGTGTGGAAGTGTCTGGCTTATTTTGTTTGAGATCAGTATTCATGATCTCTATATTTTCTAGCAAAAAAAGGACAATGATCATCTTATCTACTCTTTCCTCTACTAACTGCTAAATGTAGGCTTTTGTTGGCTTCTATGTAAATATCATCTTTAATTTTTCTTGTAACTTTAATACCCTCTAGTATCACTATCAGTGTTTGCAAGTTATTTTAGCAAAATAAAAAAAAAGGAATCTCACTCTGGGAGATATTGAAATTTCTGATTGGGTTTGTAATATTTTATTTTTGTTGTGGTGGTCATCTTTGCCATATACAAAAGGCAAAAATACATTTTTATAACATATACAGTATTTGAGCATTAAAAAGTAGTCAGAAGATGTGTTTATTTTCTAATAATTTTGCATGCATAGTCCTGTTTCAAAAAATGTTTTACTTTCACTTCCCTGTAGATCATTTTAACTAAATCTTTACATCATTTACTTCTCTATTTTCATATCACTTTAGGTTATTGTTCATTTGTTAAAACTCTGTTTATGCTCTCATATTACTGGAATTATGTAGATAATGCTTTCTAAAGTGGTATGAAACTGATGTTTTAAATTATTTTTTAAGGAGGGGAGACTGACTTGGTTTTTCTTCAAGGTTTTCAATTTCCTGGATCTTTCTGAAGGAGCACTTGTCTCAGAAATACATGCTTCTCATCAAGCTCTTTAAATAGATTTATAAGGATCATATTTGGATCCATCTTGAAAGAAAAGTTTCCTCTCCTGGAGCTGAGATCCTTTCTCCCTTTTTGGCCTCCTGTCTGGACAGACACTGTGCTGCCTGGTCTTTGCCTGACCATGCAAACATGTCGCAGCTCCTTCTCACCATCCTGTCCCTTGCCCTCACCTCTCCTTTCCTATGATAGTACAGTCTCTCCAGCTGAACTTGGTGTATCTTCACTGCCTTTCTCCTACCTCGTAGGCTTCCTACAGGGGCAAAGTAATTTTTCCAAAAGCATTTGTCAGATCCTGTCTCTCCTCTACTCAAAACCCTCCCGTAGCCTCTCTTCTCTGACAGAGTAAAATTCAAAGTCCCATCATGGCCAATTAGCTTTATGGGGCTTGAGCCTCTTGCTGTCTCGGCAACCTCTTCTCCACTCTCCCCTTGTCCTCTGATGAACTCAGGGCTCTCTCTTGCACACATCTTAATTCTCTCTGCTTAAGTTTTACCTTATCAGTAATGCACTCCCAGATGAATCAAAGTGAAATAAAACATCAAAGCAACCACTAACCCCCTCCAGCCAGGACAATGTTTTCCCATTTCCCCGCCTGCCTTTTGCCATACCAATCATCATCACTGGACACAATATACACAGCTAATAATTATTGCTTCCTTCCCTTCTGTAGAATAAAATCTCCCTGAGGACTTCACTGTACTCTTTGCGGTTTCCTCAGTGCCAGGAGGGTAGTTTGGTGCTTACATGGTCCATGCTAAATGGGTGGATAAGTACATGTATTGCAGCAGCATATTTTTTTTGAACTCTAAGACAATTTCATTAATTTTTCAGCTTACTATCTCCCTAATTTCTGTAAAAATGGGCATCTGGTTTTGCCTAATTCTCCATTAACTTCCTGCTTCTAAGATATTTCTCAGTTTACAAATCAACCCCAAGCAGCAGTTAAACAATTGCTGAAATGCACAGGAAAATATTTTATTGCTTCTCATTAGCTGGGCTAGCAAGTATGTTAGGACAGGTGGGAAAACTGTATTGAAGGGTAAATCTTGAACACATAACCTCTAGACACACAAGTTGGAGTGCTGGAAGCCCAAGGGGAAGATTAAAATGTGTGTTAATACTAAGAAAACAAATACTATGCGTTTCTTCATGATGACTGTCTTTAAATGTTTGTTCAATAAAACTAAATGTGAGACTAGATACTTTTTAGAAAAGCAAACCTAGGAAAAGCAGCTGATGGAAGGGTCAGTCTCTTATCCACTGTCATGTCCCAATACACTCAGCTTCTAGACGTATACTTCCCTCACCTTGGGAAAAATAAAAGCTTCATATTTACCTTGTGTGCCAGGCTTTTCAGCAGCAGCAGCATCTGAGTTCTCATTTGCTCCATCCAAAGTAGTTTAAGAAAATAATCCTTTCAACCACGTGTTATATTCACACAGAGAGTTCTATAAATGCAGTTTTCTGTGGGGGGGATAATAATCGTTCTGTGCCTTTGTAGATTGGTGCTCCAAGGACGAAGCCTGCAGGCTGACCTTTTAATCTGGCCAGGTCACGAGCTCACAGTTCTATCTGCTATTATTTAGGAAAGGGGAATGATTGTTCTTTTTGCCTAACATGACATTTCTGAGTGGTAATTTCATTAAAATTAGCCTTTTAACTTTAATAACTAAAATCCTTTTAAAATAAAGCAATTTTATTAGTATAATGGATAGAAAACAAATTTTAAGAAAGAAATAGAAATTCATTTTACCCAAGGCTAAATTAACATGTATAAGGGAAGGCACTGGCTTAATTAAGGCTTGGTTAAACAATAAGTCAGTCAGTCAACTTTTACTGGGGCTTAGTTTGTTGTGTTTAGTATTTAATTTAATTGTGGGTGGGATCTAGTGGCCTAGGGATAGTTGCTAAGGAACTTATTCTGTGTTATGGGCCTTTCCAAAGGAGCTGCAGAATGGTCAGTGCCATAGAGGCACACGGGCTCAGACAGCAGTGACAACCACAGATATAAAAGGTGCAGTCAAAGGCAGGGAGAAACCCTCACAAGGCCTCAGTGAACACAGGAGTTGGCTTTCTTTCTTTCTTTCTTTCTTTCTTTCTTTCTTTCTTTCTTTCTTTCTTTCTCTTTCTTTTTTTCAGTTTTAAAACTATTTTCAACAAATGGATCTGAGAACAAGGGAGACTGGGATATCTGTCATTTTCACACAATAAGTTTTTTTTTTCTAATTATGCTTTTCTTCTAATGAGCAATTCTTAGATTGGACAAAAATATGCTATATCTCTTTATTTCATTAAGTATGATGAAAGGATGTCACTTGAATACTTTGATCTGTTGGTGCCATGTCATTGTGTTCTATATTAATAAAAGCCTAAATGAAATCTCAGGACTCTCAGGACTCTTCAAACAATTCTAAGTCACCTAGACAACTTTTTTTCAGTATTGGAGACTGAACACAGGAATTCTTTTAAATATATATATATATATATATATATATATATATATATATATGTATGTATAATCACTTATTTAAAAATTTAACTCAAAAGAGATTGTGGGTGTCAATGTAAAACATTAAAGTTCTAGAACAGAAACTAGGAAAAAGTTCATCAAAATTTTGAATGTGTTAATAGTCGGACTTAGCACCAAAAGCTTGATTCATAAGAGAATACACTGACAATCTGGACCTCAGTGAAATTTATTTATTTATTTATTTTATTATTTTTTTTTTTTGCTGGCAAGAGATTCTGCTAAAGGATGAGAAAACATTATAGACTGGAGGAGAATATTTTCAAATTACATATTCAGCCAAGGTATCTGGAATATATAATAACATTTCAACTTTCAACATGATAAAAACAAGCAATTTAATTAGAAAATTATTAAAAGACATGCACTGATATACAGATGACAAAAATATGAAAATATCTTTGCCACAATTAGTAATAAAATAGCTGTAAATTAACAACTCTACTCTGATGGATTCATGTTCTAGACCCAACCTTGGGGACTTAAGGACCAGTCCATTTGACCCATCTTCTCACCCATACAATTAACTTTCATTAATTCAGGGTAAAAACATGATTATCTCAATAAACACAAAAACATTTTGATAACATTCAACATAATGATTAAAAAGTCAATGAATTTATTGTAGAAGAAATTTATCTTACTCAATAAATGTAAGACAACCCTTTCAATAAATGCCATTGAGACAATTGGGTATTTCATATGAAATATACAACTTCATTCAAAATTAATTGCTGAGTTAAATATAAGAGTTAAAATTATAAAGCCACTAAAAGAAAACACACAAGAAAATCTTCATGATATTGATCTACACAATGATTTGTTTTTGATAGGCCTAACTACATAGATAAGAAAACAAAGCACAAAATAGTAGGATTTTATCAAACCAAAATTCTTCTGCACAGAAAAAGGATCAGTGGAATAAAGAGACAACCCATGGAATATAAGAAAACACATTCAAACTGTACATTTATTAAATGGTTAATAGATAGATATATAAGAAATTTAAAGATCTCAGTATAAATAAAACAGAAGATATAACTTTAACATGGGAAAAAGGCATTTTTAAAAACAAAACAGAAATTTCCCAAAGATATGTGAACAAATGTTCAACATCACTAATCATTTGGAAAATGCAAATTAAAACTACAATGAAATATGACCTCATATCCATTACAATGACTATTATTAAAAGAACAAAATATAACAAATGTCAGTGAGGTTGTGGTGAATAGGAAACTTCTGTACATTGTTAGTAAGAATGTAAATTACCACAGCAAGTATACAAATCAATATGATGATTCCTCAAAGAAGTAAAAATAGCATTTCTATTTGATGCAATATTCCAACTATGGGTATCCCAAGTAAATGACATCATCCCAAGTAAATGAAATCAGTATGTGGAAGAGATAGCTCCACCTCTATGTTCATTGTAGCACTGCTGACAGAAGTCATGAATTGAAAACAACTGAAGTGTGCATCACCTGATGAATGATCAGAAAAACTGTGGTGTATAAACATGGAAGAATACTGTTTAGCCATAAAAGAATGAAATATTGCCATTATCACAATATGGATGAATCTGGAGGATATTATATTAAATGACACAATCTAGGTACAGGAAGGAAAATATCACATAACCTCATAGACATGTGGAACCTTAAATAGCAAAACTCTTAGAAGCAGAGAATAAAATGGTCTTATCAATAACTAAGACAAAGAGAATTAGGGGATAATGGTCAAAGGACAAAAGAAACTTCACTTGGGAGGAATGAGTTTAAAATATCCGATGTACAACATGGTGATTCCAGTTAGTGGTGTGGACTATGCTTTTGGATATCACTAAAATCACTTAAAGTAGATTTTAAGCGTTCTCACCACAAAAAATAATACATATGAAGTAATATATATGCTAATTATCTCCTTTTATCCATTCTACAATATATACCTATTTTAAAACAGTGTGTTGCACAAAACAAATACAAACAACTTTACCAACTTAAAATAATGAATTAATTTAATAAAAATAAACTATAGCTATTCCCAAATCCTGGCTTCTTCCATGTTCTCAACAGAATTTTTTTTTTTATTTAAAGGGAGGAGGAAAAAAAGCAAAACAGGAAAAGGGTAGAAACAATACAGAATTTCAAAAAATAAACAGTAAGAAATCACTACTTGATATATTGCATATTGTCTTCTTGGATATAGTTATTCAAGTTACAAAATTAAAGCATACAAAGTGAACATTCAAATAGTGAGGCTGCAAACAGTTCTGTTCACTGATCCAACAAAAACTTAGCAACATGGTTGTCAATCCTACACACTTAAATATACATGCAGTTCTATCCTTTAGAGCACTTTCTTTTCTGCCTTTTGCTTTTTTAAGTCCATTATCTGTTTAGTTATATCATGTTTCAGGTTGCTCAGTACCTTACTGATCTGTTTTGTTGCTGTTATTTACTTTTTAAAATTTTTTCTTATTTCTTATTCTTTTTTATTTATTTATTTATTTTATTTTGAAGGTAGTAAAATACAGCAGAACAAGACAGGAAAAAGCCAATTGAGGCAGTGCAGTGAAATTGGTACAGAACCTCACAGCATGTTACCGGGATAACAGGAATAGGTACAAGTGTATATCTGGTTTTCTCCATAATAGATGTTCCTTCAATCAGGCAGAGCAATATCAAAGGAAATACCAAAATTATAAAAACATAATATTGAATAGAGCAATATCATTGATCAGAACAGAGCAAAACAGAAATAAAAATATTCTCCTTCAAAGAGATGGCAGAAGAAAATCTCCCTTATTTGCTATATTGCATATAGTCAAACTTGCAAGAGATGCTCAGATTTCTGGCTCTCACTTGCTAAGGGAGGGTGGGGGGGTGGATGTTTGATTCTTAGCCCGCCTGCTGGTAGGCTCACAGCCGCCCACCAGAGCCATGAACCGGCTGCCTGTTTTCCCACCCCCCAACGTTCCAACATGGCTCGGATCTCAGGAAACACTGATATCCTCAACAGAATTCTACAAGAATTTTAAGCAGTATTTGAACAAATTTGGTTACAGAAGTGTTACAGTAAATTTAAGATTATTAAGGCAACTAGAGACACTGTAAGGTGTTGCAAGGTATATAGCAATTGAAATTTTGATTCTTGTTGCAGTCAGCATTTACAGGGGAGTAGATTTAATACAGGACACATAATTTATAAGATTATTTTATAATATTCACCGGCAGAGTCAAACAAAAAACATTGCGGGAGATCTGTCCACACACTGGAGACCCAAGAAATTCAGCTGAGGGCTGAATCCCGCAGCAGTGTGCGGCGTGAGTCCTGTTGAAGACGTAGAACCCATGGCAGTTCCTCTGTGAGTCCAGCCAGAGGCCTCGGGCCCAGGACAATGTCTCACGCTAGTCTGCACCAAGGCTCTGCAATGGGAAGGCTCGCAGGTCAGTGATGGAAGCTAGAAAGTCTGCACTGGCGAGTGAAGGATCTGTGCCAGCAGGTTGAGGGATCTGTACTGGAGGCAAGAATCTAACCTCAAGGTAAGGATCAGAGCTCTCCTGGAGAGAGACACAGCCATCCTCAGTGACTGTCAGCTCCTTGAACAATGAGGATCGCTGAGTTCATATCAGGAGAACCAATGTGACCAGCTTCTCCAGGAAAATCAACAGCGCACATCTTCCCCTCCAGTTCTGCTTTTATACTGTTGGTGACAACCCTTGGTGGGCCTTCCACACCCCAAACTAGTCTGATTCAGTTCAGCCTGGTATTACAACTTGCAAATTAGTTAATCCACTACAGTTCTCTTAATTAACTTTACTATTTCTCTCACCCATGATATAAAAGAATCCAGTATGTAAACTTTTTATTATATAGGTGTTGTGCACTGCTTAACCAATAGTGCATGTTTATTTTTTATTTTTATATGACTTTTTATAACAAAGACAATAACCACTTCATTATTTTAAAATTGGGTTATTATTACAGATTTTTTATGCAGGTGCACTCTTACATCTGCCAAACACCAAAAGATATTATGTTAAAATCTCAAATACTTTAAGTCATCTGTAAACCCCTCACTTTTTTGTTGCTGTTGTTTACTACAGTACTTTTAATTGAAAATCTACCTCCTATAAATCTCTGTCCCTTGCATCAACATAGACTAGGGTAATGTCCCTTTAATATTTTGGCTACCCCTTTTTTCCCTTCTGTAGTAAAGACAATATTTGCTGAATATCCTCTCTACTTCTTCCATTACTGCCTCATCTCAGTGAATTACATACTGTATAGCTTCCTAAGAAATTGAGACTCAGAAGCAATTTTTTGTTTGCTTGTTCATTTGTTTGTTTGTATATAGTACATGGGGATGGAACCTAGGGTTCAGAATTAGCTGTATTCCCAGGTTTTTAAAAAATAAAAGCAGATGATTTATTTGAAGGTGGGGAAAGGGAGAAGAGAGAGAGAGAGAGAGAGAGAGATAGAGAGACAGAGAGAGAGAGACAGACCCTGGATGAATAAGAAGTATTTGAAAAGAAAATACTCTCCAGGTTTTTTGAAATCTATTTTTAATTGTAATTTAATTTAATTAATTAATTTTTTTGAGACAGCATCTCACTAAATCCTTAAGTGGTGCAGTTTGGACTCCAATTTGTGACTTTTTTCCCTCAGCTCCTGGTGAGCTAGAATTACAAGTGTGTTCCACCATGTTCAACTAAGCTCTTTAAATATATATATATATATATATATATATATATATAATATAACATATTTAAATATAATAAATATATTTATTATAAGTAACTATGTGTAAATATATATATTAAATATATATATATTTAAAGAGCTTAGCTGAGCACATATATATGACACATATATATATATATGACACACGTATATATATATATATATATATGACATAAAAATATGTTTAGTTCTTGTAGTGGAATAATATCTTGTCTGTCTTGTCTGTCTTGTCTGAGTATAAAATTATGGGTTGATAATAATTTTTCATCAGACTTTTGAATACTATTTTTCTAGTACTATTTGAGATTCTAATATTTACAGTCACAGAGGTATTTGTTTTGTGGAGTTTTAAATATCTTTTCTTAAATGTTATGTCTTTGCAAAATTTGTGGTCATATACCTTTCTATGATTCCAATGATTTTGTTTAGCATTCTGTGGATTGTTTTGACTGAAAGACATAAGCCCTTGTTTTGAAGATATTTTTGTTCTGTTTCTTTGAACTTTTCTGATCTTTCTTTCTCCTTTCTCCAAAATTTCTTGTGATTGAATGTGAAACTTTCCAAATTAATATTTTCCAAAATGGTTGCCCTTATTTTTGAGGTATGATGTTCTAGCTATCTTACAGATTTTCCTGACATCTATTTATGTTTGCATTGTAAGTTATTTCAATTTATATTTTATTTGTCTGATTGCTTTTTAAAAATAATTTCCTATTCTTGTTTTATGGATTAATTGATCTGCTTATCTGCTTTGACTGTCTTCTGTTTTTATTAAAATTCACTTATTTCAGTCTCTCCTTTGTCCTAGAAGAGAATTTCTCTCATGCATATTACTATTTCAGTAAACACATACACATGCCCCCACATTTGAATTACAGAAAATTTATTGAGGAGCTGGCTGGTAGGGGAGAGGTCTAGACAGGGAGATTGGATCTAATTAGTTGACTCTGTGTGAGAGCCTACATGTCTTAGGCAACTTCTAAATAACTAGAGGTCTTTTACCTGGGGCCTTAAATTCTTTTTCTCTTAATTTTTTTTTTCAGGAAAAGATAAACATTGTAACTAGTGTTCTGGAATAAAGGCAGAGGAAATGGCTGTGGTTCATGGAGGAAATAAGTTTACAACAATTAAATCTACTTTTCACCCTAAATTTGTGTGTTTATTGGTGTTCATTGGTTCTTAAATCAATTTTTCCAGAGATCTAATGTCTTTTTTTTTTTCCTCCTGCTGTGCACGTGTAGAGCGGTAGAGACTTTCAATCCTAGGTCTTTAGTCTTCGTACTGGTTTTCCCTCCCTGTTCCCTGCTTCTCTAGGGCTCTGGGAGGTTGAATGAAGCTGCTCTTCGAATCGCTTCTGGTGAGGCTCAGTAGCTTTAAGACATGGGTTCGGCTGTGAATTACCCTACCTCTCTCTTATTCTGCTTTTCAAAAGTGACTGTAGTTTTTTGTGATGTTATAATTCATTTTACTGTCTTCATTAAATTGAAGCTAAATTTTTTTTTCATTTTTAAAACAAGTTTTGTAGTGTTTGGGAGACAGAAGAAATAATCGTCTATGGTCACACCCTCACATGTAACTGAAAGAAGACCCATTTTCCATTATTTTTAGTTCTCTGCACCTCAGTTTATTATTGTTCTGTATTTTTTCATTATAGATACTAAGTGAACATTGATAGAAACTACCCATCATGTGAATAATTGAGGGAAAAGTCCTCAAGCTGAAAAAGTTGAGAAAGTTCCAGTCATACAGAATTCTGAGTCACTAGAAGGGGAATGCTGGAATCTTTGGTCAAGTACAAACTGCAAAGGTGTTACATTGCTCCATTTTTGAACTTCCTCTATGGTTAAGCTGTGTGATGTTAGCTTCCATCAAAAGCTAGAATTTTACAGTTAGCACTAGTCATCTCCCCATTTCCACAATTTGTAATAGGTCTTTACTGCTATGCAAGGTATCATTCTTTAGTTCTTGTTTAAAAAATGTAGGTTCTTGACTGCTAAAAATAGCAAATGACTTCATGGTTTGTGCTATGATTAATAAGGTAGTAGAAATGATATTTGTATCTGTAGTTATGATCCAAAAAAGCCTATTGGAAATCTACATAGTAAAACACCTTAGAAGGAATTTGTGATGGATACTGTTTAAGGTATTTGAATGTATTAACTAAAAACTAACAATGAATTAAGGCATACTTGTACCTGACATACCATGGCCATAACCTTGAGTCTTCAGGGTGCATCTTGCTGTGTCCTACCTGTCACAATGGGTCCAGCAGCACCTTTTGTCTCAGTGTCCTCGCTCTTCCAATACCCTTTGAATTCCTACTCACTTTTCATTTAATGGGGTTTCCCTTTATGCAACAACTTCTATGAACTCTCTCCTGTCTCCAGTATTCTCTCTGCCACTGCAGTCACCCCTTGTTTCACCTACTACGCTCTGAACACAAATGCACTTTTTATTATTAGCTATGGTCAGGCCATGCCCATCTTCTACACTGATTGTATTCCAGCCTTAAAACAGAGTTCTGTTTCCTCACCAAGTCTGATCTGCTGCAATAGCTTTTTGTGATTTGTTCATTTGGTACTTCAGGTTATAGAGTACATCCTCTATAATGAACTTTAAATTTAGAAAGGGCAAGAATGTGTTCTTTTTCTATTAAATTGCATCTTTAGGGGCTGGGGATTTAGCTCAAGTGCTTATCTGGTAAGTGTGAGGTCATGAGCTTGATCCCTGGCATCAAAATAAATGAATAAATTAATAAATTTCATCTTTATCAATATCTGAAGGTATTAAATTGAATACGTTCAGAAGAAACAGCTGAAAATAGATGAACTGAATTTTCTACATGAGAAGCTCTTGAATATCAGACTTGGCTTGCTATTTTTCTATGTAGAGTAAATAATCTAGGTAAGTATACTTAAATCCAATTTGCTAAAAAAAAAAAGATGGTTCACAAATACTAAATAAATAAGTGAAAAAATTATTTCATCTAGAAATTTGACCTTTTTGGTTCTTTCATAGTGAAAAGTATATAGTTAATTCTCAGAAAGAATTTGCTTCCATAAACAAGAGTGACAACCCTTGTGATATCAATTCTTTGTAAAATAGATTAATATCTTTGAAAACCTATGGCTTAGCATTAAACAACCTTAAGAGCACCATCCGATGGAAGAAAACCTGACAAGGCTTTATTCCCAGAATCTACAAATTGGAAAGCTGAACAGTAAGGCCATTGATTGTTCTGTATTTCAACTAATCACAGACCTTGCAAATTTGTTTTTGGAACAGAGATATGAGCACCATTACAATTTTTATAGTCAGTCTTTATTTGGTGGGATTTTAGAGAAGAAATAAGAAACAATAATAGAAAATTTGTTTAATTTCAAGGTAAATATAAATCTGTTATTAATATAAATAGTGCTCAAAACAGCTATAAGCTAAACCAAAATGGTCAAACATTTGTCCAATTAAACATCAAGATAAAAGAAGGAAAATAAAGAGAAACTATGAAACAGGAAGAATCGTTTAGCATTTTCCTTTGAACAATTTCCTTTAAATACAGTGATACTCTTTTCCATCAATTAGCTTGGGTTTGCTTGTTAGTAAATATTTATAAAGGAACTGGAGAAAAAGAGCATTGATATAAACTTTTCTTCTCCTCTTTCTCCTTCAAAATGCCTACTTAAAACACTAAACTGTTTTATCAGTTTTTTAAAACCCATATTTGCTTCAAGATAGAAGCTTGAATCAAATGTCATTTCCATTAGTTGGAAAGATAAGGTTTACACTGGTGAAATGTTTAGATAAAGTTCATAATATTTAAAGTAGTGAAGTATGTGCTTTTAGAAGACTGAGAAATCAAAAGCTACTTTGAGCTTAGGCAGTCTCATGAATAGGATGAATTTGAGACAGACCTTAAAATATTGGGAGAACCAAATATTCAATGAGTTTTTTTAAAAGCCCAAAAAATGAACACCAAAAATTAGATGAGTATTATATACACTATATCTATTATGAGAGTAAAAACGTTTATAGCCTGATTTAGTGAAATAAAATCAAATAGATTGCTGAGGAGGAGAAGGACATCTTTTTCACCATTGGTCTTAGAATATGGAAATGCTGTTCCCATTCCAAGGTCACCCTTGCTGACAGCGATGAATCGGGTCATTAGAAGAGCATCCATGTTCTGCTTTTGAGGCTCTTGGAGTCTGGCTGGTGAGATGAGATTAAAAGACATGATAGTTTTTGCAAGGTTATTTAATGTTACTGCTCTCTTTTTGGCTTTAAATACAAACACATAGATTGCTTTCCTGGAGAAGAAAATGTTTTGGGATTCATCTCATAATTAACTTTACATGTCTCAACAAAAGAAAGGTAAGATGGTCCTTTTAAGCCTTTCTCTCCCCTTATGGATTCCTTGACAATTGAAGAGAAGATGGAGTGTCTCACGCTAAAGGTTCAGTGTTGGCACTGGAGCAAATATATTCAACAAGGGAAAACACATTTTTTCACATCAGATCAGCTGGGTCAAGGCTAATTACTAGGGAGCTGTTATTGTATTTAGAATATGAATTCCATTAGCTCATTACTAAATGTTATACTATATAAAGTGGGGGATGGGAAAGCCTAAAATTCAATCTGGAGAAAAATATTAAAAGTGAAATGGAAACATATGCAAACATATGAAAAAGGATTTGAAGTTAATGATGAAAATCTGTACTATATTGCAAGACTGTTCTAGTTCTGATTACTATAACTCAAAAATCATGCTAGATCACATAAGAAATTTGAAAGCCCTCAAAAGGATTATGAATCATATTTTCAGTGGTAGTTCATATTAAACTTTCATATTTTGTTTATAATACTCATATTCACTGTATTTTTATATGAAATACAACATAAATAATTTTCTTTTCCAATTCTTTATAAATAAATGATCATTAAGTCAAATTTGGTTATTTTTAAAACATAAATGACATTTTTACAAATTATTTTATTAACAGCATCCTTTATGTTTTCACTGATCAGGAAAGATGAATTTTATATCAGATATTTGTGCTTATTAATACATTTGGTTCATGAAAGTTCTTTTTTTTTTGTCTTTTTGAGACAGGATCTCGTTATGCAGTTCAGGCTGGCCTTGAGCTCACTTGGTAGCCCAGGCTGGTCTCGAACTCACAATTATCCTCCTGCCTCAGCCTCCCGAGTGCTGGGATTACTGGCGTGAGCCACCACACCCAGCTGTGAAAGTTAGTTTTTTGACCACAAAATAATAGTGTAATAAAGAACTTACCAATTTACTTGCAAAATGACAACATTTAAAAGTTAAGAGCACTAAACTTTAGATGTAGTTTATACATATTAAAACTATATTTTAAAATGTTTTCTAATCTTTTCTTTCTTCATATTAAAAAAAATCAGATTAAATGAACAGTAGTATTTCCAGATGCTTGCTAAAAATTTTAAAATAAATTTATTTAGTTCTGTAGATCAAAGTGTGGATGTTTCATGCCATGAGAGGATTTCAGAATAAAAGGGCAGAAAGTTGAAATTAGCCCATTTTAGCCAAGCTTGGTGAGGTGTGCCTGTTATTGCAGCTACCTGAGAGATTGAGGCAGGAGAATATCAAGTCCAAGGCTGCCTGGGTAATTTAGCAAAACCCTATCTCAAAATAAAACATAAAAGATGTACCTCTGTATGAGGCCCTGGGTTAAACTTCGGTGCTCAAAACAAAACAAAGCAAAATTAGCATTTCTTGCTCTTGTTTTTCAATCCCTCAAGCTAACCATTTTCCACTGTCTTCCTTTGAATTTTACTAACTCTTTGATTAATAGGATGAAACAACTAGAAAAAAAAAGCCACAAAAAATAGAGTACAGTACAGTAGGAATAGATATGCAGAAGAAAGGATAGGAAATAATTGTACCAGTTTTCATCATTTTACAGGTGAAGGTGAGACAATTCAATGCATCATGCATTGGTTTGATCTCCTATGTATAAATAGGATAAGGCAAAAAGCCTCCAGATGGTGAACAGTGTCGGTCTCCCCTTTTTCCAATCCTCTCTTTTCTCACCCTACCAAAAAAATTCCTAAATAACAGTCCACACCTCTGGATACAGAAATAGAAATAAGCCCACATTAAGCTTTACCAGAAGACCAGAGATGCTCTTAGAGAAACCGAGACAAGGAGGCTGAATCAGGCAACTCCTCTCCTTTGGCTTGTAGGCACCCCTCACTTGGCTCCTTGAAAGACAGTATGACATTCAGGACCCAGATGTTCCTCAACCACATATGCTCTGTTTCACTGTTTCAACAATTCCCCTAAAAAATTTCTCTACAGATCATCCACTAATCTTTCTGAAAAGAATGAATAAATAGATGAGTTACTGAATGTAACCTGTTACTATGAGTAAGAAGAGTTTAATGGAAATATGCTAAAACAAAGAAGTGCCTAAAATAACATAATGAAAATGTAAAACATTAAATAGACCAAATGTAAGAAAACATCTCACTTAGAGGATCCTCATAAATTCCAAATACTGAAGGTCACAGGCTCTATCACACACAATTAGCGCTGTAGCATGAGGAGCTTTTGTTCTCTGTAGTAGGGTCAGCAAACTATTATTCATGGACCACATCCTACCAGCTGCTTGTTTTGTAGATAACATTTTACAGCAGCACAGATATATCCATTCTTCAGTGCATCAACTGCTTTCTTGCTACAATATTAGAGTCGAGTGGTTACAACATAGATCACATGATCCACAGGGGCTAAAATATTTACAGTTTGGCCCTGTATAGAAAAAAATTTGCTAATTTCTACTTGCAAGAATAAGGATGCTGAAAAGTGTGGAAAATTTTCTATCTTACTGCAATTATTTATCTCCCTTTTTCTGCTTCTTTTTTTCTTTAATGGTAGAGCAGTACGTTTAATTTGACTACGAGGCCAGGAAATCTCATTGTGAAAGCTCTGAAAGAAATGAACCATGGTCATCTTGAGACATCTTTCAGTTTGTGCTGCCTTTACACTACACACATAATTGAATGAGTGTTTGTAGTAATTGTCTTGCCTTTGGTTATATAACTCCAAATCAATTTCTGCTTGGCTCTCTTTAGTCACTGCTAATGACTGCTGATTTATCATACTGGGAATTTACTGCAAATGCAGTACAAAAATGCACATTTTATTCTTATCTTACCCTACTACTGTATCACTTCCATCAAGTGAGAGGAATAGATATTTAGAAATTATAAATATTTTTATGATGACATACAGAATATAATAAAACATCTGGGTCATCACTATTTTGATTGAACCTCAAAATTACAAAGAGACCAATAATTTTAAAATACAGATTTTCCTAGTGCATGAATATTGCATTGTTGGATTTTGTTTATCCCAAAGCATGCTTCCCAGAAACTGTTCTATGTAAGGTTAAAAGGAAGAAAGATAAAGAAGCCAAGTAAGTTTAGGAAAAACAGGGTTAAGTGAACAAACTGTAGATTTTCTCAGCATTTAACAATAGAAATCATTGTTACTTGCAGAAATAAGACACAGTAGGATTTTTCAAAAAATATTTTTTCATCCGTTCTATACAGTTTGTGTTTATTGTCTGCAAAATACTGTTTTAAGTACTGCCCTAGTAATCTGTGTCAGATGTTGCACTTGCCTCTTTCCCTGCTCAGATATTCCTTCTCTGGATAGTTTCAGGTCTTGCCTCTTCAAACAGAGATCATGATAAGATATTAGAGAGACATTCCCTAACACTCTTCTGTCTAGTGTCCATAACTCTTGATTTCTCCCACACTTTATTCCTGCTTTATTTTCCCCACTGCTGTGCACCACTGTATAATTTACCATTGTTTATAAACTTCCCACACTCCCACCACTGGAGTTTAAACTCTACAAGGGAAGAGAATTTGGGTTTATTGTTTAGTGCTGTATACTCAGGGCTCAAAATAGTGCCAGCATATACAGTAAGTGACACTACGTATATATTGAATAAATGAATGAAAAGTGTTTTCTCTGATAATTCAGGATTCATTTTTATATTTTTCATACCTGGAAGGTTTTTCTCATGAGCATTCATTCTATTACACAGAATTTAAGCAATCTGGATGGATTCTTAAACATGCAATGGAATTAATTTTTTTGAAAAATAACTGGTATTAAACCATTAATATGATTCAAAGTATCTTGCATGTTAAAAAATAAATGAGTAAAACATAAAAGTTTTGAGTTATTCAGATCTTGGTAAATAGTAGCAATACTTTCTATAATTTTTGCACTTGCCAGATGTTACTTATATTTTTCCTTAAACTTCCCTCATTGCAGCATATAGAATATATTATTTCAGAATAAAGTAGAGGTTAGCTAAGGAGTGCACATAAAAGTGGGAAGCTCATGAAAGTAGCGCTTTCTCCAGCTAAACCCTCTGCTTTCTACCCCCTTCTTACCACAACAAAAACTCCACGTGTGGGTAAAGTGCAGAAAGCTAAGCACTGTGTTAGATATGTCATATACAGGTGCTGATTATTTTTTTCATCATTATTTTTTGATGAAAAAAAAAATATATATTTTGATACTAAAATATCAAATATATATATATTTGATATTTTAGTATCCTTGAGTATTTCAGCTGATGAGTTGGGCATTCATTCCAATTTAAAGACTGTATTGAAGAAAATTCAAAGGGGGAGAGAGAGAGAGAGAGAGAGAGAGAGAGAGAGAAACAGACAGGCTGGTCACTTGTAGCCAGATGGACTTGCATCTGAGTAACTTTATTATCTAACAGTGCCATTAAAAATCGTAATCAGGTCACTTGTTTGTCTTTGCTGCCATGATCATGAATACAAAATTTTCACTTTCTCCTTTTCTTCTTTCCACTGGCCTACTCTTACATTTTTAACTCTTTTTTAAACAAAAGAATTGCCCAGGGACAAGCCTAGTTTGCATTTCCCGGTCTTGCTGTTCACCCCAGATAGAATATATGAGTGTTACAGGTAACCTCAGTCTCTACACATGAGAGAGACCTCTGTTATTTGGTACAGTGGTCTTTCACTGGGATCATTGCAGAAAATGTTAGAAATTCAGTTAGCATTATTTATCCTTATAACAATAAAAAATACAGATTTACTAATATTTACCTGGATGTATTGCTTTGTATTTCTTCATTAATATGCATGGGCACCAGCACCTTTCCCAAGTTCTGGTGTCAGCAGGTAACACCCACATGTGCAAAACCTCCCGAGGGAATGTGGTTGTACCACCCTGTCGGGTCTCGGAAACTGGGCCCTGCTCATTCTCTCTTTGCCCATAATAATGAATTTATGTTTGCACATCCGATAATATGGATTTGAATTATCTGTAATGCTTAACTAATGGAACTTTTGCCAAGTGAGCAAGCATCTTTAGGAACTGCATGCAACAAAGCTGTAGGTGGGTAAATAATGAAAGCAAAAGCAAAATTCAAGAAAGTGGCAATGCAAACATTTTTTGTACTCTTTGTGCAAGCACTTTCTCAACCACAGTCTGACATAACAATCATAACCTCATGGCTTGTATCAAGGTGTCAGCAAAATGGTGAAATTATTAAAAAAGCTAATGAAATACAGCTTTTAAAAAGTTTTCTATTGTTAATGCAACAACTCATCCTAAGTGTATGCATTGTCTTCTGCGTCAGTTAATGTAGTAAGTGGACAACTTAATTGGCAAACATTTTAAAACTGAGCATCCAGAAACTACTTTTTATGACAAGCAAAATGTTCTGGGGTTTTGAGGGTAGGTACATTTAAAATTCAAATAAATAATGATTCATAGTAGGTTCATCTCGTTCCAGTTTAATTCTGTATTTATGCTTGTTTTATGATGCATGAAATATTCCTGTCTGTGATTTATGGATAAGTTTCAATATTCTATATATCAAGAACATGCTAACAATTGGTTTAAAAGTGAAATGAGCAATTACCAAGTTTAGAAAGCACTCCTTGGTAAATGACTATTTTAGTCAAACAATTGATATGGTGTATATATGAATCCTTCCTTATTCATCATGACTTGAATTGATGAACTCAAGCCTTGTTGAGCATATTTCTCCCTTTAGGTCTCTCCCATTGTGGGAGTAAATTTGGAGTAAACCAATGAAAATACAATTAGGGTGGATCAAAAAACAAGATCCATCAATATACTGTATCCAAGAAACACATTTAACTGGAATCAAAATTCATAGATTGAAAATCAAAGCAGAGAAAACAATTGTTCCATGTGATAGGAGACAAAAAAAAAAAAAAGCAAGAGTAACTTGCCCATGAACCACAGAATGGATAAGAAAGATATGGTAGATTCATGCAGTGGAAATCTACCCAGTTATAGAGTAGAATAATCTCAAGGCTCCTATAAGTAAATGGATGCAACTGGAGATCATGTCCATGACTGAAGCAGTTCAAACTCATATGCATGAACCCTAGCATAAGAAACAGAAGGAGATAGTGGGATCCAAAAGCCAAGTAGTTAATGTAAGAGCAAAGGGAAGGAAATACCTGAGAAGGAAAGGAGGAAACTACTGTCAATTTCTTATGTCTTATCTTGAACTCTTGCATTACTTACACAATTTTGCTAAGTTTGGCTTTGTTCTGTCTTGTTTTGTTAGATTTTATGCTGTCAGACAGTAGAGGCAGCTATTTTGAATATAATGGGATATATTGTGGTGATCATGGTTTCCTATCATATTGCTTTGAAGCCTTATAATGCTTTTGTTCATTGGTTTAATTGATTTTATTGTGTTTTGTTTGATTTTGTTATGTCTGATGGTATGAACAGCTATCTTGAAGAAAATAAGACATTATGGTAGCCATTGCTGACTACTATCATATTGTTTTGAAGTCCTACCATGCTTTTGTTCTTCTGTTTTGATTGGTTCTATCCTGTTGTGTTTTATTTGATTTTATTATGTGTGATGGTATAGACAAATTTTTTGAGGAAAATGAGATTTATAGTAGCCATTGTTCATTTCCTATTATTTGGTTTTGAAGTCCTGTAATGCTTTAATTCTTTTGAATGGTTTTATACTATTTATTATGTTTGGTATTATTGTGTATGAGGGTATGCTCAACTATTTCAAAAAAAAGAGACATTATGGTAGCTAATGTTGATGTCTGGTTGTCTTGTTGTGAAGTGCTGTGCTGTTTGCATTGTCCTGTTCTGATTTGCTTTGTTGTGTTCTCTTTTGTTTTATTCTCTTTAAAGTAAAAAATAAAAAACTAAAGAAAATATAATTAAATAGTTGGAAAACTGTCAAATACTTACCTCTCTTTTTCTAGGAATTAGTCTCCACAAAAATCCCCAGATTTAGAAGATTTTTGTCTTCAAATAAGAATGGGTAATTGTAGATTTTGTTAGGAAATAAAGGCATTAAAGTACTTTAATACACTAGATTTTCTACACACTCCTTTAAAATCTTTCAGGACTTCAGAGATATAAAGTTTCACTATACATGAAATGATTTACCACCAATTAACAGTTCTAATGACAAGGAAAATATGTTTGGATACCTTAAAATAACTTAATTAGACTGTACTCTAAGATTTGCACATGACCTAAGCTAACACTTTTATTTTGAGACATGTATTGAACTAGAGCAAGACTCATTTATTAGAAATTAGTTAGAACATTTTATATTATAGGATAAGTAACCAGTAATTTAGCATAGCTAAAAGAAGAATCTTCTTTTAGCACAGTCACTGCAGAGGTCAAGATGTGGTGAGGTATAAGAAAAAAATTGCATGGAAGCATTAATAACATTTCCTAAATGTATACCCTAGTAGTGTGGGCTGGGTCTGCATGAACAATCAAGGAGGGTAAGTTTTGTTGTTTAATTAATGTGTCAGTTCCTAAGTAATACAAAGATGTGTGGACAAAATTTGATAGTGAAGTTCAAAGTTATCTGTGTTGATATTTTTAATTATTTTTTCTCATTTTGCTTATTTTCATATTTTGAAAATGAGAGCTTGTGCCTTTAGTATGGAAGTTTTTGCTAAGAACCATGCATAGTTATTAACAGGAGAGAAAGCACTCACCTGGAAGTATTCCATGAAGAGAAGACAGAAGGAACAAAGTTCTGCACAGGCTTTTATTTCAGCCCTTTGTTTCTACAGAGGTTGACTAACTTCCTTGATATCTGATTAGGGAAATCTGGGATTTTAAAGAATCTGGTGTAATGATTTCTCAGGGACACTACCAACAAAAAATATAAGAGTGTTCCTGCCAATATTCAACTTTATTTTTCTCTGCATTTACTTCATAAAGAAGCATGGAGTCAATGCAGTAGCCCATGCCAAGCAATGCAAGACAATGCCAAGCAAACCTGAGGTGAATCCCTTAAAAGTGCTACTACACACTTTCAAACTGTTGTGTCAGAGCATCATCACACTGCCCTCATCTTGGTGATGTTGCCTAGCCAAGTTCTTTGCCCACAGTTTCTCCTTTTGTGGTGTACCTTGGATAAAACCAACCGTGATTAATGGCTTTCACTACCTATAATGCACACTACAATTTTGCTTTTGGCTACCCAGCACTTGAATCCATTATATTTGGAGGAACCTCACACTCTATGAGATTGAGCAGGAGTTTGGATGTTGTGTCTTAATACAAGGGAAGGATGTTGTCTCTTCTTTTCCTCCAACAGCTGGTCAACAAGTACGTGACCTGTGAGCCAGATGTTCTTACTCTCTTACATTGAATGCTGAGGAAGTGATGCAAAAAAGTAGAGGTCACTTCGAAATTACACACTGTATTTCAGTGACCAAAATTTATTAACCAGCAAAAGCAATTCTGGAGAGCCAGAATCTTCCTAATGGCATGATATATATATATATATATATATATATAATCTTTTCTTGATGATTCCTTTGGCCCAGCCCTGCTAGGGTCCAGGCCATCTCTCAACACGTTTCTGACATTACTACCCATTCTATAAGAATCCATTAAGTTCTTCCAGTAAATCCCTTGTGAGCTTCTCATGGGCTTAAGCCTGACCCATGGGAACTTGATTCTACGTATTTATCTCCATAACTTACTTCTAATTACAGCCTTTGACAAAAAATGTATTACAACCATAATGCTTGTCATCCTCCCACAAATTCTATGATAAGTGGTTTGTTCTCTTTTCCTCTGCCAAGTCACCTCCTGACATGTCTTCTATTCTTGACATCACTGTGTGTCTCTCTGTGTGACATCTCTGTGTGACATCCGTGTGAATTAGCCCTCACCAAGTTGGAGTTACATTTCCCTCATGATGAGAAGGTGGAATAGACAGTGGAAGAGATCAGTGCCTTTGAGCCATTCGATGGCCCTTTATTGTACTTAATTTGGACTTTACATTCTGTCCTTTCTCCAAAAGAACACTTCACTTTATTTAGATGCAATAATTCAGAGGCTATGAAAAAAACGTATTTGTTCTCCTCCAAATTGATGTCATTTCCTGCTATTCTAAGGTTAAGGTGAGGAAAATATTAAACTCAGAGCTTTGCTTATGCTAGGCAAGTACTCTTTCACTGAACCACACCCTCCCCCAGCATTAGAAAGCATTTTAAAATAATAATGTTAAATTTTAATTTTGTAGTAAAAAGTAACTTACAGCAAGCACTCATGAAACATCTAAGATTCGTTGGGAAATTTAGCAAAGATGTCACTTTGTAGCTAGAGGAATTTTCTGTTGTTTGCAACCAGAAAACCTGACCTGAGTTTCTGCTCAAGGTACTGCACAAAAACTATCAAGCATTGTATTATAAAAAGAATTAAGCCCACAGTAATTTGGTTGATTTTCCAAATTATCATATATACCTCAAAAAATATTAATTTAAGATCTGGCAAGACAACTAGAAATGCAAGGTGTTGCATTGTAAATCTTCTGCTATAGAATTTTTGCTAGGATTCTTAAAGCTAAGTGACAGAAAAACTTAATGATGTTGGGGGAAGGAGCAGATAAAAAGTAGGAATAGAGCAAAGCGATAGAAGAGAATGTGATTCAAATAGGTAAACTATCATTTTAGACATTTTGTATAGTTAAGATTCAGAATTCTCAGGTTCTTAGACAGCTGATTTTGAGTTACTGTATAAAAACTACTGGTAGAAAGGTGGAGTTTTGCATCATGTTGGATATAAGTTAATTGTGCCAGCCACTTATCCACACCTCTGTATGGTCATAAATTGCTCTACACTGAAATGAGAGGTATTATGGATTTTTTTTATAGAACCCATTATCTTGCATATCTTTTAGTGTAGTAGACTTCATTGATCAAAAGAAATTCTCTAATCTGACAACCCTACATCATCACCCCTCTCTGTCCAACAAATTCACAGAAGTAAACTCTAGGAATTAAGAGATGGGCATTGAACAAGCACAGGGCAAAAAGGATCAGTGTGTTATCTAGATTATTTGATTGCCTTTTATTATTTTTTTCTTGGCATAGATTATTCTTTTCAGATAGAAAGCCTATATTCAAATGTTCTTGTTTGGGAGTTTATGATTATAGACCTCCTGTTTGTATTTATAGGGTGGCATATTGTTTTTGTTTTAGCTATTGAAGATTGAACTATTGCTAGGGATATAGCTCAGAGGCACAGTGCCTGCCTGGCAAGCATGAGGTCATGAGTTTGATCCCTGGTATCAACAGAAAAGAAAAGAAAAGAGAAAAAAAGAAAAGAAACGAAAAATATCTCCTGTGGGAGACAGCTGGAATATAAGACTCTTGACTGGTTTTAGCTATAGAACTCTTTAATTACATAAAATTTTAGGATAAATAAATATATAAAAATGAAACTGTGGAAGTTTAGAGCACCAGAGACCCCCTCATTTGCATTTTCTCTACTTGATATTTTCTATAACCCGTTTCCACCCTGACACAGTTATTACCATGCAACTCAGAGGCTCTAAGAGCTGAAAGATTCAAGTATCTGCCTTTGCACTGAGTTTTGTATTGGAATATACATGTATATTTTTAGTTGAGAGACTTTATTGTCATCAGATAAAACAGTCATATAATCTGTGCATTGTAAAGTAAAACATTTTAATTTACACTATTGTCAATGAAAACCCATAGCTTTTCCATTATTGGTTTTATTTGCTTTTATCCATTTTATCTCCTGTTGAAATTATCTAGAATTCCTGCTCCAATCATAATTAAAAGACTCTACAATGTTAGAGGAAAGGAAGATGTCACAGGAGACAACCATGGGAGTCTGACCTCTTGAGTAACTTTCTGGATACATAACCTCCGGATGCATCTCTTCCCATCTGAAGCAATGGGTCTGGCCTCGGCGTTTCCACATTTCCCGCAATTTCCTACTGAAAAGGACCACCTGTGATAGCTGTAGTTGCTAAAAGTACAAATTCCCACAGTCACTTCAATCCCATTAAATCAGAGTCTTAAGGAGAAAGTGTGGGAAGCTGTGGCTTTGACAGCACCTCCAGGTGAGATGCATCACTGCAAAGTTTTGGAACCAACAAATTCACTGTCTCTATCCTTCTCATCCAGATTCTCCATGTGGCACTTAGCTTTTCCTTTACAATAAATGTTCCCACAGAAGCTAAAGAACTTGGAATAGAGAGTTTGGCAGGAAGGGAATAATTACTTCTTTAAAATGAACATAATGTCATGGTTACTGTTAACGTTTTCCATGAAATAGTATAATAAATTTAAAATAGTGAATAGTTATATTGGATTTTATTTGGAAAAGCTATCAGAATCTAATTAGAGTAACTTTTGTCTGACCCTGATGAAGCAAAATAATCATAAGTAGGACTGAGAGGTCACGAAGGAAGAGATCTCATGTCCGAATGCCTGATAACAAGACCTGTCACCAAAGACTAGATAAGCACAGCTGTGCAAAAAAGGTCACCGTAGCCTTGACGTCCATCCCCCAAAATAACTTCTGCCGGGACGATTGCGAAGGAATTGCCATCGCAATCTTGGACGAACATTAACTGCATATCGTTGTATACCTATGCATCCTGTGGCCTATGTTATGGACTTGAAATGACTTTATGTAATCACTCTCATCTGCCTGTTATGTACACGACCCAACTTCCCATAAAAAGGTAAACATTATGTATTACACACATGGACTAATAAACTACTTTTTAATGGAAAGAAATTTCTTCTTGCCTCAGCATTCTTGAATCTACACATAGTTTACTATGACATACACATTCCCATTGAAATATCCACTCCAAATAAATTCTCTATCTTTGCAGAATTTGTTTGCCATTTGTGTTTTAATGCATGATCTCTCTCTCTCTCTCTCTCTCTCTCTCTTTCAGTCTATGAGTTGCTTTACCTCTAACTTTGAATAATTTCATTTCTTTGTTATTATTGTTAAGGTCCTTTTACTTTTTATCCTTTTAAATCAGTTAAAAATGTGTATCACCTCTTTTTTTGAAGTACTATGTTCCAGATTTTCTGTATATTTTGCCAAAAAATCTCCTTAACCATAGCTTTAAATTGGCTTTTCAGAGCAGAATATCTGCATGCTTGATTCACTTAGCAAACATTTACACTGCACTGTTAAAGTGGTAAAAATTTAATCTCAATTGAAGGATCCGCTTCTATTTTTCCTAAGGTTAATTCCATGGGTATTGTGGGGAGCAAGTAACAAATGACTATCTGGCTCTAAGAGGCATTTATGTAAATTAGTATTTCCACAGACACCTAATGGCTTATTTAAATTTCATGATCAGTCTTCAGATACTAGTAAAATGTCATTCACTCTTGGCCTCATGGTCCCCAGTTTTGGTTGCTACTTGTCTTAGTCTTTTCCACTCTTGAAAGCATAAACATTATGGCATAGCTCCTGGCGACCAGGGAATCTGAACTCTCTGAGGTTCTTTTTAAGAAAGGATAAACTACAGTATTTTCCTCTTCAGATTTTCACCTCATTTTTTTTTTCCTGTAACTTCTCCAGAAGTAATGCATAGATTCCTCTTATTCTTGAATTCCAGAAAATCACTCAGAAGTTTTACTAAAACCCTACTTTAGAATAGTGTTTTGCATTCAACCTAGCTGAAGTTTCAAAAGCAACCTCGCTGAAGTCTAAATTCATTACATTAACACTTATTTGTAATATATAATGGACATAAGTATATGCTTATCTCTATCCAAATTTTAAACCCAACAAATACTTTCTAAATATTCCCTTTCAAAGGAAAATATTACTAAATATATATTCCCATGTTAAATTGAATTAGTAATTTGTTAAATAAGTTCACTAAAGCTTCAATATAAATACTTAAACTATTTCACAATAGCTTAAATATAGAAAAATGTTGTAGGTGCTGGCTTTATACTTCTCTAAGGATTAGTTAGTTGGTTATCACCAAGAACTTTCTGGAATTATTGCAGCATAGGAAATTAATTTTATACATAAATCCAATATGAATGTGTCTGCTTAGAAATCATATAAATACTATCATTGTTCACCTGTAAAAATGTCAGTAGGATTCTAAAAAATGCAAAACATTGCATCATTTGTTCCATGGCTTATGTTTTACTTTTTAAATTTATGACTGTCATTGTTTTTTCTTGTGAGGATGTATTCTGTTTTTCATGCCTTTGAAAGTAATTAATCTATTTAATTCTTAGAGAAATTCCTGATGCTTCTCTTGAAATGTTAACCTTTACTTATATCTTACACCTTATTTATTACTGTAAAGACTTCATATTCTTAGTGGAACCAAACAATGTAACAATAGTAACAAAAGGCCATAGAGAAAAAATTAATATTTTTCATTTACTTTTCTTCCACATGATTAAACAGACTTCAAATACTAGTGTGCATGCTCTTTTTTTTTTCTTTTTTTAGTTTATTAGTGCATGTTTGTAGTACAGAATAGTTACAGTTCTTGGGAGAAGTTGGCATGTACATAACACATCTTGGCTCCTTTTTTCAATCTTTTCCCTTTCTCCTTCTCCTTTCTATTCATCCTTGCAGTCTCTTCCTATTTGGGAACAATTCATTTTCTAACATAATTTTATAATATAAGTATGTTTTCATGTTACTACTTAGTCTTTACTACTAGGGATCAAACTCAAGGGTGCTCTGCTATTGAACTGCATCCCCAGCCTCTTTTATTTTTTCTTATTTTAAAAGAGGGTCTCACTAATTTAATGAAGGGTTGGGCATTTACCTTGTGACCTTGTGCCTCAGCTTCTCAAAGTGTACAATTACATTTTTAATAGCTATATAATATGCCAACAATTGTTTCCTCATAATCTAAACTGTTCCAAAGTTGCCAGGTATTTAGCAATATCTGAGTTTTTAAATCTTATAGTCATGTGATCAAAACTTGCAGGAAACTGAAAGAGATAGTGTTACTAGGCTAAAGAGCACAAAGATTTTTTTACAATTTAAGCCATCTGGAAACAGCTTTACAGTTGAAGCACCAATTCTAAAGTATAATATTTTAATATACACAACCCAGAATAAGCTTTACAAATTTCATACATATATAATAAAGTTTCATTGTATTAAATATCATCTGTCTAATTACTATAAAAATCAAATAGTATCTCTTTTTATATAAATTGATATTGTTTTGTTTCTATATTTAGCATAAAATATTGCCATAAACTGCTGCTATAGAAAGGCAAACTATTAAGCAAAATTAAATACACGTTAAATAACCATGTGATAATAAATACAATATACAGATACTTTAAAGTTACTATATGGATTTTCCTTTAAAATTATATTTTATTTAATTTTCTAGTCAAATTTCAAAAAGATAATTTTGTACAATTTCATTTCATTCAAAAATCAATCATAAAATTTTTAATTTAATATTCTTTTCTAGGTATTCAGTGTGTTCAGATGATAAAGCTTGTGTAACTATTATAATTATGTTGCTATTTAGGATTATATATCATAGTCATGTTGTCCATCATTTTAAAAGTTAACATCTTAACCTTGCCTTTGTGTTTGGTTTTTAATAAATATTTTACTTCATAAATTATACTTCCATGTCAGAGAGATAAACTGTCACATATCAGAATTAGATGAGCCCGACTGCCTAATAAAATACAGTTTCATCTGGAAAAGTGTCCTGTTCTCACATTTCAATCTAATATTAAATCCAGAATGACCCCTACATGGCCGAAACTTTAGAGCAAGGACAAACATGAAAATAATCGACCTTCTTCTGTATTTTAGTGTAGTCAGTTCTTGACCTAAGAAGCAATAGCTATAACAGGAAGAGAAACGTGGAGAGAAGGCACCATTAAAATGAGAGAGGCCTACATGGACACAGCAAGAGAAGTCAGAATGTATCTGCGTTGCTGTCTGTCAATGGTCCCCACTTTTTCCAGAACTGTCACAGTGAGTTGGGATGGAGGACAAAGTGGTGATTACCAAGTTCAGGACATTCTTCCTTATGACATCATGCAGAGTTAGAGGCAGCTGAGACTTTAGAAGAAAGGACATTCTTGACTCAGAAAACATGAGCCGCAGCTACAGCGCTGCTCCCCCGCTCACTGTGCAGTGCCTGAGGAGCCACCCCACTTCTCTAGGATTAAGTTTCTGACCTTGGGAAGTGAAAGAGTTGATCTCCATGAGCTGTAAATTGCCTCATAGTTCTGAGTTTCTATGGTTCTGCAATCACTGATTCATGAACATTTCACTTCATAAATACTTTGCCTAACTTTCTATTGCAAAAGCTGCAGCAAGTCTGAGCAGATTAACTGGTTCTCCCTCAGCCTCACTGAAAGAAGAAAGTAGGAAGCAGAATTTGCTGTGAAGAAAAATCCAGCATCTATACGACGTATTTACAGAAAAATGATTAAGGACAAACTGGGACATGAGAAATGTTGGGAGTGGCAAAAAGTAAAAGTTGCTCTGTAGATAACATATACAGCTCTAAGTTACTGCTGGTAAGACAATGATTCCTGGCAGCATTTACCACACTTACTCCTGAGCAAAGATTAATTTCTTTCTGTGAAACTTCTGGTAGCACAGAAGACCTCACACACAGAAGAAGAAGCTCTGCTGAGTGTCTCCCATGCTGGACACTGGGCTAACCACTCTGGTTCTCAAAGTGCAGCTCAACTTTGAGAAGTTAGCTTTGAGAATAGTTATATTAAAAGTTTTTTTCAAAATAAATATTTTGCACGGAAGTAAGAAATTTAGCAAAGAGAATATCTAACATGGAACATCCAGTTTCAACATCTTATTGAAAACAACATAGTAGAAGCTATTGAAACTTTTATTTCCCACCCGCCCCCCCTTTCCAGTGAGTCAGAATAAGAGAGGGGAGAGACAGTAATCAATGTGTCTGACTTATAAATAATGACTAATCAAAAGATGTCATTGCTAAACTTGTATGGTTGAGGTAGTTTTGCATTTATAGATCCAGTCAGCTTCTTATAAATGCAATGAGCAAATGTTAGATATTTTATATTTAAAGTGAGTAGAAAATCAATGTTTAAAATTGTGAAATTATAAATTAGCAAATTATAGATTAGAATAGTAAGCAAATCTTGTACTATATTTATCCTGTCCTAGCTTAATAATTCACCTCTACTGACTTTTTTCTTATTTGAGTCCATTTCAGTAAATACAACATAAAATACAATGAAAAATATGCACTAAACATCCAGAGACTATTGGCATTGTTATCCAAAGCATTAAATGACCATATGGAAATAATAATGTAGATATGCTAGGCTTTATTTGGATTTTACTTTTATAGACTAAATCTCATAATGGGAAGTAACACAATTTTTTGTGAAGATTAGAATAAATCAATCTAGAACATCTTACACCACAAGAATCCAATTGACAGTGCCTTTAAAGGAGATTGAAAAACAATACACCTCACATACAGACCCCTAAAAGTTTAGGTGTCTTCTATAAATATTATGACCTTGGGCAAATTGCTTTAGTTTTCTGCATTTAGTTTCCTCATCTTAGAATCAGGTAAAATTATCTAGACTGTAACATTGCTTCAAGTCTTAGAGATATTATATACAAAATGCTAACTCAACATTCAATAAATATACCATAAAAACACTGCATATGTATAAATTCAAAATACTATGTTCAAAATACTATGTACATATATTTATAAAAAGAATATACACAATTATAAAGATATATTTATGCTTTCATACTCTTAGATTTAATATTAGTCCACCACTATAGTATATTAAGTATTTTAACACATATATTTACTAGTAAAGTGCAAATTACTTCATTATAATGGGATAATTAAACATTGAAATAATTTTTTAATTTGAAAGGAAATAGGTAAGGATTTTAAGGATTTTTTTCTGAAATTCTTTCTAATAAAAGTCTATGTAGAAAAATAGACTGCTTTTTAAAAAGTAGAGATGCCAAAGACTCATATTTATTTGCATTAACATCTCAAAATATGGTTTCCAAATAGGAAGGTTGTGGTTTGCAATGTCTGATATTGGCTTGATAACTATCTAAGACCATTGAGCCAGAAAATGTTCACCATGACACACACTGCTTCCTAAACACTTGGCTTTGTGTTTTCTGGTATTGTCACTGAATTTCACTTAATGATTTTCCAGACTGCAAAAAAAATCCAGTGGTTTATGGATAATTTTGCTTTTCTATGTCATCAAGTCTACTCATCTGGTATTTTCTTGGAAATATTAGTCAATGACAATGAGCCTCACACATCATTGTAAGGCAGAGAAAAAAAACAACCTAATTTATGAATTTCATGTCTTACTGATTTGGCTCAGCAAATTACTTTTATAAATGTTTCTGAATTATTTTCTATAATGGTAGCTCTCAGACATTTTCAGAAAAGGGACCACTTCAGCAATGGCAAAAGACTTTTTCAAGCTGACACAAAAGAAAAATATACTTTTATTTCCTATTTGAAACATTGCAGTTATTCAGCACACTCTGCAAGGTACATGGCAGTTAGTATTTTCTCAACCTTAACCTCAGTTTCAGGCTCTCCCTCTTACTATAGCTCCGACTTGCCTGTGCCCTGTGATTTGTCCTGAACCCACGCTTACTGGTGATGATCTTTCAGTTACTCCCATGTCACCACATTTCTTTGTTTTTGTTCACATGACCTCTGCAATCACCAGTTTCACTTCTGTTTGTGAGCTTATCACTGCCTTTTGGGGTTCTCTTCATTACCCAGTGAGAAGTGATCCTTCTGAGTGAGTTCTTGCAATGTTCTTTGGGCACACTTCTTACTGCTTATTATTGCATTGATTTGTATCCATATTGCATTGATTTGTAATCTTTCCTATAATAAGCCTATGAGGAATTGGAAAACTATCTTCTATGTTATTTTCTTAAGAAAATTTCACAATATAGCACTCTGCATTTATTCCAAATTCATCTAAATTATAATGAGAAATATATTGTCTTACATTATATACAAAATATAAAAACCATTGTTAGTTCATCAAGAAAGTTTGAACTAACAATGGATGTCATTACCTAAAATGGGATGTTAGAACTGAATTTCTCTTTTTGGGAAGGAAATATGATGAATTGAATGCATTGAATGCTATATATTTTAATAAGAAATAATTATTTGAACTTCATGTTTAAAAACTTTGTAAAATGTACTTACTTGTCATGGCTAAAGATGGAGTTTATTTTAGAAAGAGAGTGATGAAATTATAAGGATTATCATTCTCTAACTCCATAGTGATGGTGAGGATGAATGTGTTTGTCCAGGTTCTGTTACTTGGCTTCTCCTGTCATCTTATGAAATTCTGTGGTTTAATTTATTAGAAAGAATGCCTTGGTTCAGCTCAGTTCAACTCAGTTCAGTTCAGTTCAGCTTAGCTCAGCTCAATTCAATTCAATTCAATTCAATTCAATTCAATTCAATTCAATTCAGTTCAATTGTTTTTTGAAATTGTTACTTCGGAAGAAACCTTTGTGAGGTCCCCTTATTTCACAAAAACCAGAAACTTATAGGAGTGAGGCTGCTATGGTTCTCTTTTCCAGGGAAATTTTGTGACCACCTTAGAAAAGAATAAAAATAACAAATGTGACCTTCACCTACATCAGCATAATTTGTAACAAACTTTCTATAATGTCCCTTGATGGTTGTCCCAGATGCCCATATATTCCTCCCCTAGACTCTCCCCCCATTAAGTCAATTCTGCAAGCCGCTAACGCTAACCATTACCAAGGTACTTCCACGTCTCCATATGTACATGAATAAACTTTGTCTTATGTTAGTTTCTCCTGTGAATCTATATATTGTCAGTTGAATTCTCAGCCCCCAATAATCGAATCTCAGAAGGCAGAGGGAAAACTTCCCTCCCAGACAGGAATCTATATGAATTTAAATATGTTGATTACTTCCCTGAGGAGTGATTGTGAGAAAATAATTTTATGGAATTTATTATCTGAGATATCCATAATCAATAGTAAGCCTAATATATTTTTAGAGTTTATGGTTCCTTGAAGCTTAATGGACTTTGTTAAGATATGTTTTAAATTTTAAAAATCTATGGTCAGGAGAAGAGAAGGGAAAAGTATGACATGAATTTGTTGCTAAGAGTGATGTAGAAGCATGAGATAGAATTTTACTTCCACTGTTTTAGGGTTTCTTTTCTTCTGGGCCTGAGAATTGATTTACATAAAACAATTCAGTAAAAGAAAAGCATACTAATTTAATATATGCAAGCTTTACATTGGACAAGTACCTTCATAATAAAGTGAAGACCCAAAATAAGCAATTAGGAGTCAATGCTGATTCAGACAAAACGTATTAAGTTCTAAAAAAGCAGCTAGGTTACATAGGGAAGTTAAAAAGATAACAATTATTGTAACAAACTCTGTACAGAATTTTCTTCGTTTTCAACTTCCTGTCCTTGATGATAAGAACATGTTTCCTTCCAGTGCAGGGAGGGCATCTATCATATTTCCCGCTTTTAAGAAATAGAAGGAAACTCAAAATGGTCTCCTTGCATTTGCTGCTTTTCAAGTATCAAGGCTCAAAATAGTAAGTATGATACAGTGATTTATTTTTAACTCCTTCAGCGAAAAATTTTTAAAACATCAAGGTAAAAGCAATTATACTAATCTTCTGTGTTACTTAGCAGTCTGCAGGCACAGATTTACATGGATTGTGTCAGAAGAACAGAGAGATACACTATAGGGAAATGTAAAATCAGATAGCAAATTCGGTGTAAAAAAAAAATCTGTCGGTGAAAAGTGCCAGGATGATGATGGGGAAAAGTTTAGAAATTATTTAATTATAATGTAGCATAGAAGTACATGGATTAAGAAAACAATGTCTACTTCAGTCATAGCATGCAGCTTCTGAGTAGAGGCTAAGCAACAAGCACACTCTCACTTCCAATTATGGACCATAGGGAAGACTGCATCTACCTCCATCAATCAGTAAGTGGCTACACTGCCCAACCCCATTAAGAATAAGTGCATAGCAATCTGTGCCCTGAGAAACGAATCTTTACAAAGGAACTACGCGATAGGGGCAAACACAGTTTAAAAGCCATAAAAACCTAGTCTGACACCATGACATATCATCATGCAGCCATTGGATACATTTTAACAGAGAGAACAAATAAATGGCATTATAATTTGTTTAGACTTGCATTAAGACATATAGTTATCTTATTTATCCCTTCAAATAATGCCAAGATTAAATAACTTGAGTGAAATATTATTGAAAATGAACTAAATTATAGTACGGCAAGATCATATTTTCCCAAATATGTAATCACTGAACTACTTGATATAGTATAATCTATTTTTAAAAATCTGTTCTTCAAATTTTATACTAAAATTAATTGTGCTGAATGATAAAAGACACATAATAATATAGACAGCAGTAAAGGGAAAAGTTAACCAAAGAGTTTTCCAATATTTTAAAGCCACCTACTTTAAATATACTTAAAAATAAAAACTTAACCAAGTAGTTACATTACTCTGCTATCTTTTGCTATATACTTTGGAACAAATATGTGAATTAAAATATGTAGTTTAGAGTTGTGATAAGGGAAATTCTAGATTCAGAATCATTTTCCCAGGAAGTATAGAAGAGATCATAATTGTCACCTAAAATCCCTAGAGATAACCTTCTTAGCTGAAACGTCCCTGAACATCAGCACATTTTCATAAAGCCATAGGATTGTGTGGGAAAGAATTTATGAAACCTTAACCTAGCAACTCAATTACATAAAAGATACTTTTCTCTTTTTCTTCTCTGACAACTTCCTTGAAAATAAAGTAAACACATTTGATAGATAACATTTGTGATTATTAACTTTTATGACCTTTAAAATATAAAAGAAACTCTATAAAGAAACTCGATTTGAGGTAGGGAGATTGTGTCTTATCTTCTTAGGAAGGAAATGACTATTCCTTCTCTCTCTTCTGTAGTGTACAGCTGAGAAAATGCAAGTGAGTTTCTGCAGATCTGTAAAATGCTGTACTTGTTAGAGAGTCAGAAAGTCTACAGAGTTCATTCACCTTTCTTGTGATTCTAACCCTTGTGAATTTTATAGTTTCTTTCTTCTTTCTCCACTGTGTGTGAAAGAATGTCACAGAGCTGTCTGATTCTAAGGAGTTGCAATTTTTTAACACACTAACATGGAAAAGCCACTGATAGCAACTCAGAATGCCTGCCTAGCACTCTTCTAGTCTTCTGCATGGGTCCTTAGTACAGGTTAGGTACAAGCTATTTATTCATCAAGCTCTTCCAGCACAATTTATGCGAGACATTCTTCAGGAATTACTGAAAGCAGGGAAACTGACCGTGGCCCAAGCAGAAAAATAATTTGCTATCATGGAGCTTATAATGCATTGTACAGATGTTATTTCATATCTTTTTAAAAAGATAACATTTTTGTGGATAAAATACTTAGTTTTGTAGTTGATCACCCTTTCTCTTATTCTGGTTTCCTAGTGGATAATTAGAGGGTTTGTGGCCCCATAATGGAGGTCAATTTCGTTATGTATGGACTTCTAGTATCTAGTATGACATTCCTTGTCTACTTATTGAAAAAGACATTGAGAGACGAATCACCAGGCAATTATATTATAGTGTGGTTATGATTGTGTTGCAGATGTTTTAGACATGGCTACTACATTGTATAGCTCCAGGGACGACATCCAAACAGGATACGATCCCAATGGCATTGTCCCGTGCACACACATGCTGCAGCCCTGAGAAAAGCATGCAGGAGAGGAATGCTACTCAGACCTGAAAACTGGAAGAAACTGCATTTATAGTATAACCTAAAGAGTAGACTGATATTAACTGGATCAAGGTGGCCGAGGGCGAATAAATAAGAATCAGATGAACAAAGGCCCCAAAGGCCAGAGAAAACCTAGTTGACAAAGGAACAAAAAGCAGTTCAGTTGGAGTTTCATGAAAGCAGCAACAAGGAAAGAAAAAAAAAAGAGACAGGGGAGAAAGAAACCTGCGGTCATATAGAGGAGTCTGATCTTTATCTTGGGACGAGGGGAGCGTTGGAGGTTTCTTAAACTGTGGACATGTTGAGGACAGTCTTGCATATGAGAGGCACTGTATTATGGAATTATACAGTTATATCTGATTTTTGGCTGCATTGCAATGAATAGGTAAGTACTTCCAAGATTGGCAATAAGTATTTCTGAGGTCATGAAGTAATCTCGCCTAAAGATGAAAAGGTCAGGACACAGTTTCACATGATGAATATAGAGGAAAGGAAGGCTGAAGAAGACTCTTAGCAAGTAGGAGTGAGGGGTAGGGACGAGGAAGAGACAGGAGCTAGGATGTCCTCTTCGGCCTGGGCCAGGGTTTTAGACGGCAGAGTCATTCTGTTAGGAAGGAAACAGAGACAAGTGGCAAAGATTGCTGGGAAGGATACATTCAGCTTTTCACATGCTGTGCTGAGGGGCCTGGTGGAGATCCAATTGGAAGTGTCTAGGGAACTATTGCAGTGCATGATTGTAACATCCAAGACAATCCGGGACGCTGAAATAGACTGGAGCAAAGAGCATAAAATTACAGATGTTGACAAAAAATCATGATTCAAGAAGAATTTCCCAGGAACAAGATGGCTTTTGGTGACTTTTGGATCAATAAATTACAATAATGTGATAAAGGATACCTGGGCAATTCATGTATGTGAAACATTTTGTGCTATTATGGGTTTTCAGGAAGTAGAAAAAATTGGTGGTGATTTCCACTAACCCACTTCCAGTGTGCAATGATACAATATATAGGACTGGATTGTGGTTTTGCAGGCATTCTATAGATTGAATCATACCATCTATATGATTCTACCTTGACTTTTTCTCACTGATTTTTATCACATCAGTGTATTGAACTCCATTGTGATATTCCATGTAAAAACAGGATAGCTTTTATTCAGTCTCTTATTGCTGGGTGGACATTTATTTATGATAAAATCTATCATTTGTATTAATAAGCTATAATAAGTATAAGTATAATAATTATACATTGTTCCTTACATACTTGTATAAGCTTACCCAAAGTGTACTCTTATAAGTTGCTAATTCAAAACATTTGAGTGTGTTCATATTATTATCTAATTCCAAATTGCTCTTTCCAAGCAATTTATAATCCAGTCAACATTATATGAAATTTATTCAGCCTTCTTCCCTGCACTTGGCATTAATAATCACTTTAAATTTTTTCAATCTAGTCAATAAGAAGTGACAAATGAGTGCTCTATTATCTTAAATGTTCCTAGTGATTTGTAAGAAAGAGGCTTGTTATTTGTTTATTAGTCATTTGGATACCTGAACCTCTGAATTTATTTACTTTGTATATAAAAGTGGTTTGTAATTTTTCTATTGATTGATATATATTATACATAATAACCTTCCCTTTCCTATTAATAAAGCAACTGTGTTGTTGCCTTCTATGTCTACCTTTTGCACTTCTTTATGATTCATTTGATAAAATAAATCTGTCTTGTTTTATGTCACTCTTCTTCTTAGTTCTTTGTAAGAAATTTCTCTCATACCTCAAGGTCATAAATATGTTCTCCAAAGGTTTCTTTCTACTTGTTACTAAATTTTAACTTTTAAATATGAGTTTTGAGTCATCTGGATTTCTAAGTGGAAAGAAAGAATTTTTGTTTATAAAGACAAAATTTCAAATAATATTTTAAATAATATAGCCAAATAGCATTGCCGTGTATCATAATGTCATTTCTGTCATTATCTGTCCCTCATGACTCCCGTACTTTTTATTGTCAGAATTTATAATAAAGCTTGATATTAGATATAAAGCTTATTGTTACAGATTCATCCTTGTCTTCTAAAATATGTTTCTGGCTTTTTATTCTTTCATGCCTATGATTACCTTATGAAATTTTATGAAATTCCTACTTAGTGGATACAGCTAAATTTATAGATAAAAGTGGTAGAACTATATTATTTACCTAATTAAAAATCTTTTGAAGTAATATAGAGTTGAAAGACAAGAAGTGCTATTTTTTACTAGACCATGCTACATGCAGGGTAGGATTATTATCTTTGTAGTAATAGCAGAATAGCCATCAGATAGTCAATAAATGTTCTTTTAATTAGCTGATAGAGTGAATTTAAAAGGAACTGTAAGTTTCTGATGATCTTGTTAGTAGTAGGACTAAACTAGACGTATAACAAATGACTTAGAGAATAAGGGTGTCCTATTTCCTTAGTTCCTAAATCCTCTTGGAGAGCCACATGATCCTTGTTGGCAGTAATGAGACACTTGTTACAAAAAATTATAAGATATTTGTGTCATTTCCTTCTCCAAGTAAACACCTTTCAACATACAAAGCATACATGTTAGAAGCAGCTTTCTTATTTTTCTGTGCAAAACCTTTCACCAAATATCTCCTGAATTCCAGGTGCTGTCCTAGGAACTGAAGGGGCAGCAACGGGCAGCGGAAATCACCCCACTTCCATGGGCTTGTGTTCCAGAGGGCAGGAGATTAGAAGCACATGGACTAGTTCACTTCCATTCTGGGTTGCAAAAGCTGCAGGCCATGGGAAAGGTGAAGTGAGAGCAGGAGAGTTGGCAGCAGAGGGTTGCGTTTTTCTGTAAGAAGTTAAAGCCAAGTCTTGATGAATGGGTGACAATGACATGAAGCAAGAAATAAAGCAAGACATGAAGATAAGTGGGGAAGGAGATTTTCAAATAAGTGAAGCTGTCCCAGTGCTGCAGTGTCATTCCATGTCCTCTGAAGAATTTTAACCTCATGTAAAAATACTTTACTTTTTAAAGTATGATGATCATGTTGGTGTATTTAACTGTATCTTATGTATAATTATAATTTTTCTATTAATTGATATATATATCAATCAATAGAAATAAAATAAAATAAAAAATTTATTTAATAAAGTAAATTAAATAATTTTTAATTTATTTTATTGATATTATCATGATTATCCTATTCCTCATAATTACTATTACCCTTGATACTGTAATATTCCAAGTATTAAAATATACATTCAGGATTAAGTTAAATTTAAGGGTAAAAATATAATTAATCAAAGCAACATAAATGGAAAATAAAATTTGATGAATATTCAACATAAATTATAATTTTTCTGCAAATGCTTTGAGATAAATGGGTTTCTTTTAAAAATGGTATTAAGTTGACACAATTTTATTCCTAGTTGTCCTTTCCAAATTTTTGGAGCTAAGAGGGAAAACTGAAAAACATTCATTTATATAAGTTTTACATAGGTAATTAAAATTAATTAAATCAGTGTATCAGTATCTCTGAACTCTTAGTGTTTTGGAATTATGTATCAAAATCAGAGTGCTACATCATAAAACTTTCTCATTATCTATTAGTAGATGATTTATTTGGATTCTCTTTTCATAATTATTTCACTTATCTTAACAAAATATCTTTTAAAGCAATTATGAAAGTTGAAAATATCTTGTTAGACTAAATATATCAAACAGGGTTGAAAGAATAAAAATACAAAAGAAAACTGGTCTTTGTAGAAGAAAAAATGGAAAAACTTCCTGGTAGTCTAAAATAGAATTTTATTATAATTCAAATGCAGATGCTTCTTTATTCTTTAATTCTTTCTTTGTTTAAATAAAATTGTCTAGCTAGTGAGGAAGCTTTTGTGAAACCATTATGACATTCCCAGGTGAAAAGTTATAACTGATGTCATACTAAATTTTGAACAAGCAAAACAAAATCGTATTTACTATTCTATCTTTATTTCATATAGGAAAAATTGTACTTATATTCACTAGCTCTGCATTCGCACTGTTTTAAAATTTTGCCAGATCAACTCACTATGTCTTCTTCATAATCTAATTCCAAGAATGTACATGTCTTCTCTCATTTTTATGGAGAAATCACAGTTTGCAGTGATGTGTGGCTGATTGGTGCTATCTGCTATGTTATCAAGAACTTCATGACCCCAGACACTTCAAACTCTGGTAGGAAAATTGTGAGCGTGTGTGTTTGTGTATACAGGCGCTGGGACTATTAGGGAGTTTATTATCTGAACATTTTGAGCAGTCAAAATTCCTGTTTGTTACATGCATAACAAAGGACTTCTGTTTTGAAAGCTCTGTGTCAAACTGAGCCAATATCCCTGTCTGGGAATCTTTATTCTGAATATGTGAGAAGAGAGAAAAAACTTTCCTGAACTTTCCTTACAAGTACAAATCCTGATTTTTACATAACAATTTCATTTTTTAAAGTTATTAAAAATAAAACAAACTTAGATCAAGCAACCCTATTCTGCAGCTACTTAAGAACTGAAGCTGTGCAGAGTGGCACATAACTGTAATCCCAGCACTCGGGAAACTGAAGCAGGAGGAAGAAGCATCACTGAAATTGAAGGTCATACTGAGCTACAGTCAATTCCAGGTCAGCCTGAACTACACAGTGAGAAGCTGTCTCACAAAACGGAACGAAACAAAACAAAACACAGAAAACTCCTGGAGCAGATTTTATAAATTTTTAAACAAACAATATAATTACTGTATTTTCTTAAAATATGTCATAATTATTCCATAATAAATACTCTCATGGTAACATCAAGTCCTGTTGGCTTACGTGGTCCTTCAGGTTTTGAATTTCAATTGCTTCTCTAATATTCAGGGCTATGTTCCCTCAACTTCACAAGTTCCCAAACATGATTTCCTCTGTAATATCTCATCCTTTAAAAATATTTTAAAAGATATTTTACATCTCAATATTCCTACTTCCTTATCCAGAAAAAAAAAGTTTCCTTAGTTCTTCACTTACACTCTCCATCTTTTAAGTTCTACCCATTAAACTTTGTAGAATTTCTTGATTATCATTCTAAAGGAATTCTCCCAACTCATCTGCCATAATATTCCAGCTGTTTATGAGAATGATCACAGCCTGGAGTTATTTCATTAAATTGATTATGTTTGTTATCTTGACGGGTACAAGTGTCTCATCTGTCTTCTCTTGTCCCTGTGTACTGAGAACACAAAGTAATGGCTGACCCAAAGCAAATACTCAAAATTGTTTATTCATGACTGAATGACAAATATAACAGGACAAAAGTATAGCAAACCAATTGCTATAACTAGTAAAGATTTATCCATGAGTATATATTCAAAGTACATACAAATGAGTTTTAATTTATTTGTCTGGTTCTTGTAGTAGAATGTCCATACGATCTTCAGAGTTCATACCTCTGAAGCTGGAAAACAAACTGAGTGGAGGAATGTGACCTAAGATATATTCCCTGACTCAAAAATTAAGGAGAACTCTATTTGGGTGGTCCAGTATTTCCATCAGAAATATGCACATCCCCCCCTCCTATTGTCTCTGTTTGCTCTGGCATCCATTTTTCCATCTCGGTCATAAAAACAATTAACCACAGATGGATTTATAGGAAGAGTATTGACATCTTCAGGAAGAATTTTAGGTTGGCTTATAATTTATTCTCCCCTCCCAAATTGGGTCAAGAAAAATCAATACCTAATTGTGTTGCTTGGCTGTTGCTCAGTTGCTTCTAAAAACTTGATGAGCTAAAATTAAACAAATAAGCTTCCTGATTCACCTTTCTTATGCCATGAAGTAGGAAGACTTCAACACAAAATGCAGACTGGTGGTCCAGTCCCCTGTGGCTCTTAATAACTAGGAGGGCATTGTGAAAGAAGATGGATGACTTTGCTGGCCTATTTTCCTTTCCTTGTAGATAACACAAATCCCCTTCATGCTAATGAAAAGGATTAATTCCTTTGTTTGGGTCTCAACATTTTACCTTACAAGTGGCTCTTTATAAAGACTGTGGAAATAATTTCAGACATTAGAAATAACACATTATTAAACAAAAAAATATATATATGCTTGTAAAATAAGCATTACCTCTGTGGGTTTCATCAAATTACCTCCAGAGACTAATAGCTTAATTTGTGCATGTCTTTTTCACATTTTGGCACAGTATACTGGTTTATGAAAAACAACCCTATCAAGTTATTTGCTTTTTTATTTTTAAATTCAAAGTATTAGTTAATTTAGAAAGTCACATATTTAAAAGCTTAGAGCATGTTAGAAGTAATTGACGAACTGCAATTTGGAGACTATAAGATGGATCTTTGAATACCATATTATTTCTCTGTAAGTCACAGATTTAGAGACGCAAGTAAATTCATGCATTTTTGAATCTAAATTTGACCCTTCACAATCTTTTCAGGAAGGGCTAAAAAGATACTGAAATATTAATCACGTAGATTTTCTCATTATCGTCTTAAAATTTGGTGTTTTCTATGTTAGTTCCAGAAAAAAGATGTTTTTCAATATTTACTTGATAACTGTAATTATTTAGATTACTACTACTCAGATTTTCACGGTTCCATTTTTATTGATAGAGTCAAAATTAGAAGGGAAAGGGAAACTATAAATAGGAATTTATAGTTTTATGTTAATTTTTAAAGATGATCCATTCTAACTTTAGTTATATTATGACTAATATATACCAATCTAAGAAAATCAGGTACAGACTTGCTAATATGACAGTAAAGCTATGGTTTTATTTTTTAAACTGTTGGTTTTGCACCTGTTTTCACAGAATTTTCTCATATCTGCAGATAAATTCAGTTCCAATATATATACAAATATGAGTGCATAGGGATATAGGAGTCTTCAAAGTATTACCCTTATTGTTATTTGGTCTGAGTTGCTGAATTTCCCCACCATGGTACTCACTGTTGTAAATTTTATCACATGGTTTCTCACTTTGTGCTTAAAATGTTCAACCATGTACAACATTTACAAGTTTTTTTCAGTTATCGAAACTACTACTTTCCCTGCGTGTGGTGATGCATGTCTGCAATCCCAGCACTTGGTAGACTGAGGCAGGAGGATCACCATGAGTGCGAGGCCAGCCTGGGCTATATCGCAAGACCCTGTCTCAAAAAAATACACTGCTTTTATCTAATACTATTTTTAAAGAAGTCCTTTAAGATATGTTCAATTATTTAAAATGATGCTTAAATTTATATTAAGTGCATGTGTTATGTTAGGTGATTTTAAACTGCTTTTAATGTACTACTCTGCTTTACAGGAAATGGTACACAGATGACAGAGCTCCCTTAGGGAAGCAGGCAGAATGACTAATAAGTTGCTAACTGGTGCATCAGTTCTCTCAAAGCAGTTGAATAAGATTTCATATTAAAATAATTTTCCAAGTGATGCAATGAATACGGTGATAGAAGCATCTACCATTTGGGGCACTTCTGATTGTGGCTAATTCATGCAATCAGGACAGTGAACCTGGGTAATAACTGTTCAGTGGTAATTTATGGAAAAGAAAGTACAGAAATTTTGTCAGCATCTCACGGCTGTCAAAACTTAAAGGCAAATCTTTTCATTCTCATCACAGTGTAGCTCTGCCTTGCTGATCATTTATCTAAGCAGATCAAACACCATGGAAGCACAAGGGAAACATGTCTCATCTTCATCTGAGTCGTAAAGCCAGGACAAACACTACATTTGGGCTGCATTTGGGAAATGGGGGATTGAGCACTTAATTCAGTCACACAGAAAGAACCTACACTGAATGAGCCTATTTAAGAAATATTTTTCCATACACGTGAAGGATTAACAGCATAGCATTTGGGTAATATGAGTTATTTTAAAAAATATATAATTTGCTAGCAGAGTGTGATTGAAGCTCTTTTAGTCCCTTAGGTATATTTTAGAATAGAAAACACACTCTTTTTCAGTTGATCTATTTTATAGCTATTTTATTGTGCATGACTAAATATCTTGTTTGATTCACTCTCTGGAGAGAAGAGTAATGCAGAATTCTACCTTCAAGCCACAGACAGACATTAATACTAACATCTAAAGAGACTTTTAATGTCCACATTGTCTTTAGAATAGATACTTTTATGTCAATATGAGGTTGTTCCTGTTGGTAAAATGAGCAATATGGCAATATATTTTCTGTTAAAATATGATTGTATATTGATCTGATATAATATCTAACTTGATAATTAGTGGTATGATAATTTATAGTCATTACCTGAAAATATAGGCAGCTAACCATAACAGACTCACAACCAATCAGCAATTCACTCATAAGTAGCTGGTATAATCATATGGTTCTACTCCTATCAAGGTAGAACGGTATATAGAAACACTCTGCCAGAAAAGATGGAGCCCAAAGTAGGGAATGCAACATAGTCAGGAATTGCTTGTAAATGCAAAACTATTTTACATCATTGAAAAATAACACTAGCTTGGTTTTGGCTCTGTATGTTTAAGTCAGTCAGTCAGTCAGTCAGTCAGTCAGTCTCTCATTCACTGCCTTGCTCGTGCTGTCTCTGTCTCTCTGACAGAGATTATTGACTTCAGAAAATACCAAGGAAAAATACACTGTTCTTAATCTTCATTTAAAGCTGATCATGTGACTAATAAGTACAAGGGATTTAACTTACTAGCTTTATTATCAGTTGGCTTCTTGACATGTTTACTTACCTGATTCTGGAACCTCTTCCAAATTTATTTATTTCTTTTACTTGAGGCTTAGAAGTGCAATTTGATTGTTCCCTTTTTTCTGAAAAAAAAAAAAAGAAATCTTGTAGTATAAATAAAACTTCAAATGATAAACAGCACATCTCTAAATGGAGAAATATTTATAAAGACATATACATGCAAAGCTGAATCCCCACTTGACCTAAATACAGCAAAGTACAAAACTTTGTGTATTACACAGGAGACAGAAAAACAAAAACCAAAATACAGGAAATAAGTATATGGTTAAAACAGCAATCAGACCAGGGATATAGCTCAGAAGTACAGCACTTGCCTGGCAAGTGCAAGGTAGTAAGTTTGATCCCTGGTACCAATAAATAGATAAATAAATAAATCAGCAGTCAACCTCATATCAATGACATTTATTTAGTTAGTTGTAAACACAATTTTAAAAACACTATGCATAATTAATAATAACCAAAATTATTAATAATAATACAATTATCTGTGCCCTTAAGAAATGTCAAAATGAGTTTCTTAGATTTTCTATAGATAAATTAATTCAAGATATTATTCTTATAATTTACTTTCCATAGTCTGATAATATAAAGATAGATAAATTACTGATCAAAAGAGAAAAGGGTGTTTTTATTTTTTAAAGTGTGTTCTGAGTTAAATATATATCCATTACACCTTCTAATGCTTGGTTTCTTTAGAAACCCAAAGTCGATATTCATGATGGCATGTTTACTTACCCGGTTCTGACCCGGAATCACTGCTGGATGCTGAATCATCAGAAATAAAATGACTGTTTCTAAACTGTGTAATAGTGTTGCTTTTAAAAATTCACTATAGACCTCAATTTAAAAATGTAATTTGTAGTTTTTAGTTAGAAGCACTCATGTAAGCAGATACAACATAATCACAGTGATAAGAGACTTGTCCTTAAAATCAAAACCCCTTATACCCATCACAACTTAAGTTCTGCCTAGGAAAAAATATTTCAATTTTCAGCCCTTTTTAAAACTATTTTTTCAATGTTTAATAATACTAAGGGGGTTAATTTCAGGTTGTGATTAAAAATTAATTTTTAATTACACAGCTCTCTGCTCTTTTCTCTTATAATACCTTTTCAGGATTCAGTAATTATCTCTATTAGCACTATTTTCATAGCTTGTCTATTTTGCTATCCTCACAATCTAGGTCTACCATATTTTATAATGAATTCCTGGTTTCTTTTTGTTGAATGCATATAACTATTGTTCAATGTGTTTCTAATGCTATCAAGTACAAATTTTAGCCTTGGATTTAATAATAAACTTTTAAAAATCAGCTAACTTTCCGTGTATAGCCATGTATTACTTACTGATGAAGATCATATTCTAAAGTGCTTTATTAGAAAGTTTTGTTGTGTGAACCTCTTAGAGTATACTTACGCAAACTAAAGTGACTTTCTGTCACCATATGACATATTCTTATGGGGTCAGCAAACACCTGTGTAGTCCTTCTTTCACCAAACCATCGTAGTACAGTGCACAACTGCAATTATGAGGAATTGTTTTTTAACTCCTATACCATAAACACTAACTACTCAGTAGTGCAATTTTCAATTATTTACACATAGTGAACTTTCATCTGGAGTGTGTTCCAAACTTACCTATCTTTCTCGCTCCAAGTGAGACTGATTTCTGTGTCTAGGACACGCCTCTAATTGTTGGACTTTACCTTTGTCCTGCATTGGATCACAGTTTTCTTGGACCTTAATCCTTTATCTTGGTTTACTTTCTCATTTGAGACATTTGTCAGCACTTTGTACGAAAGCAAAAAAAAAAAAAAAAAACCCTCTGGGAATTTTTTCTAATATTGTATTTCTGAAAATGGCTTTATGTTATCTTTGCACTTGAAAAATCAACTGGGCATAGAAGTTTAGGTTCAAAAACCATTTCTAATCAGAACACTAGAGCACTGCTTCTCCCTTTTCAAAATTAATAGTTCTACTAACACTGTGGGGGATTTTAAAATTTATTTTTGTGCATGTATTCATTTTCCAACTCTGGATAAAACTCCTCTTTGTACTGTGGTTTCTGAACTGTTATAAGGACATGATTTTTTTATGCGCTAGTCATTTAGTACCCTTTTTTATTCTACACATTCATGCTTTTCAATACCTTCTCCATTTTCTGTTTTTTTTTTTTTCTTTCTTGAACACTTACCATTCAAATGTTGGACTTCCTGGACTGCATCATAGCTCTCTGCTTTTTTTCTGTCATAATTCATAATGCTGTATCTTTTTTTCCCTAACTAGATAATATTTCTCTGGTGTAATCTTCTAAAACATTTTAAAAATTTTTCAAATATATGTCATTATACAAAAACAATCCAAAAGACCTTATTATTCTATCATTCTTTTCATGGGCTATATTTCTTTGCTTTACTTACTAAAGGTAAAATTTTCTTCCTTCTCCTTTGCATTTTACTTTGGATTCCTTCACACACGCACACACACTCCCTTTAATGTTCATTTGCTTTGACTTCCTTGCTTCGACCGTCTTTTAGACTAAAGGACTTCTTCAAATTGCGGAAGGTCTTGCCTAGCTTGGAAACTGAGGATCAGTAGCTGGACTGTTTTCTTTCCAGTATGGAGTATTGTTGAAAAGAGAGTCCTTTGAACCGGAAGCAGAATCAACGTATTATCTGCTTTGCATGGGAAATGTGAGGGAAAGAAAGAAGTGCAGATATTCATGCAGCCTGTTTGCAAATATAACTTTATTTCTTTGGTCCCTATCATGTTCCATTGATCTAGCTGTCTGTTCTCTTACCATGGCCAGACTCTGTAATGGCATGTACGTTAGATTAAAGCTGAATTTGGATAGTGAGCCCTTCCCCTTGGATTTCTTCTGTATTGAATCCAACTGTTGAAGGTTCTTTCTTTCTGCATACAAACTTTGGAATTAGTTGTTTGGTAGTCAAAAAATTACTTGCTGAGATTTAGATTAGCATTGCTTCGAATCAGTAAATAAATTTGGAAAGGACTGACATGCAGATAATATTACACTTTCATATTCATGAACAAGGGATTATCTCCTCATTTACTTCCTCTTTTTGGTTTTTCTCATAAAAGTCTTAGACATTATAGCTAAGTATTTTATTTTTAGAAGGTGTTACTGTAAAAGAGCTTGTGTTTAAGTTTCAAAGTTCACTTTTTCTTTCTAATGTATAGAAATAACTCGACTTTAGTATATTACCTTTATATTCTGTTACTTTGCTATAATCACTTTTTAGTTTCAGGAAATTTTTTGTACATAAATGATCATGTTAACTCTACACAAAGGCAGTTTTTTATTGTTGCATTGATAATGCAGTTAGCCCAAGAAAAGGAAATAAAATGTGCACCGCCTGAGAAGGAAGAAATAAAGCTTTGTTCATAGGTAGTCAAAATCAGTTGCTCTATTCTTAGTTTGATGAGATATTTTTTAAATCATAACTAAATATTGAATTTTGTCAGATGCCCTTTCTGCCTCAGTTGAAATGGTCCTGTGCCTGATATATTCAGCCTTTTGGCTGTGATCAATTACATTAATTGATATTTGTCTGTTGAATCAATTCTTCATACTTACGATAAATTCCAGTGGTTGTGGTACACAATTTTCTGGATTTCATTGGCTAATATTTCAAGATTTTTGCACTTATATTCATCTGAAATATTTGTATTTTCCTTTTCTTATAATATGCTTATCTCATTTTCATATTTGTGTAAATCTGACTTCATAGATAAATTAGAATTTCTTCTGCTTTGATCTTCAGGAGAAGCTTCTAGAAAATTTTTATAACTTTTTCTATTTGGTATAGTCCATTCATAAATCTATCTTGGCCTTGTGCTTTTTGTTTTGTATGACTATTATTAATTATCGATAGAATTTAATTAACAATGATAGTATTTTTCTGATTGCACTATTACTTGAGATTCTTTTCACTGTCATACAGTTTTTAACTTTAAATTATTTTAATATAAATGTAATTATTGTGTACTAACTAGAAATTACTATGTATATTGCAAGTAGTCAAAATACCGTGAACATTTAAAAAATAGTTATAACAGTAGAAGACGCACTGCCATTAATCCCACTGAAAGTGATTCACCTCATTTTAACACATTATCCGTCATTCCTGCCAGTTTCTGCTGCTGTTCTGAAAGTCCTCTTTCATGTGTGTTATATGAGATATGATCAGAAATACGTTAATGTGGTTAAGTGTTATCCCAAGGAAAGACAGTTTGTAAAAGCATTTGTGTATCCTCATCCGCTATATTCTGGATCTGGCACCAAGTGACTTTTGGCTCTTCCTCAAAGTCAAGCTGACCATGAAAGGTATATCATTTTGAATCAGTTCGGGACATAGAATCAGTTGTGACTGTGTAACAAAAGACACTCAAAAAACTTTCAGAACTGATTCAGAACAGAGAAAAAACAGTAGAGTGTGTTTGAAGTGAGGAGGAATATTTTAAGAGGTATCAATGTCAAAAAAATATTCACTGTATTTTTTAAAAAAAATTATTCATTCACCACGCTTGTCAATGTTGCTTCAGATATAGTCCATTTGACTTTTTACATATCCTTATACCTAATTAATATCCTTTGAAAGATTAATGGATTTCTTATACAACAAAGGGATGTTATCTATAATAAATTACTTTGAATTTTTATTGATATGAATAGCAGATAAAGTTTTTAGAACTGCATGGATTACAGGTGAAGAAGTAGAATAAATCTACACAAAAACTATAATTTTACCATCATAAATTTATTTCCATTATTTCTCAGGATGACAGAGGACAAATTTGAAAGACTTGTTATTCAGCATAAAAAGTAACACTGGCTAGGAGATATTAAATCTATCATGTTCCTGATCTTCCTCACTGTAGATTTCTTTAAGAAGGCTGATTGTAAACCAGGCAGCAGGAGGCTTCATATCAGACAAGGTGGGAGGAAAAAAGAGTTTGAGCCTTTAAAAAAAAGCAATCCCATGAAACTAAAAGCTTTGAATATTATTGGAAAGTTAAAAAGTATACAAAAATTTTTCTATCTTTGAATAAAAAATATCACATATAACTGTGATATAGATAATATTCTTATATATAATATTCTAATATTCTGTCTCTGCATCAATTTTTCAGTTTGAAGGATGAATAAAATTCAAAAGTCAGAAAAGGCAATGAAGACAGAAAATGTCATGAAGAAAGGACAGGTGGCCAGAATATTATAGAACACATGGGGAATAAATTAAATTATCTTTACAGAAAGAGAGAGTTTGGAAAGGAAGATTTGAGGCAGTTACAAAGAAATTTAAAAACATCTTAATGAAATAGCAAAATGTGTACTGTTTGACTACAGTTGGTGAAAACCCATTTTAAAAAAACAAAAACTGCTTTTTGTGTTTGCAAACTTATATACTTCCCTGTTGTTTTATTTGTAAAAGAAACAGTCTGCAATAGAGTAATTCAAATTACATGTCATTAAGTATTCATACAGTAAATAATAGAAAGAAATACTTAGAGAACACTTTTATCATAGATGCCAGATAAAGAGTTCATAACTGACTTGGTATAGAATCTCAAATTCCTAAACAGCTTTGTCTGTCGTAAGGCACAAGGTTTTAAAACAATATTTGTTTAAATTTGCATAACCTTGGTTTTTCCAAATAGCTCAAAGTGGAAGTCCATTATACATTACTCAAAAAATCTCAAGAGGTTAGTAGATACCAAAATGAACACTCCTTATCTGCAGATACAGAATATGCTCATGAGGAAGGAGTGCTCATTTTGAGTCAGTGGGAGAGTGAAGGTTACAAGTTAATTCGATTTGACTTCATAGTACATTGTGACATGTTGTACCAAGGGTTTAAGTTCTGCATAATGATCTAAACTTGTTTTAAAACATATCATCTCATCTCTTTTTAAAATAATAACTTCATGCAAGATATGTAAGAGTACGAACTATATGCATGTTGCTTTTTGCATGTTGTTTTTTTTTAGAGAAGCAAATGGTCACTGGGTAAGAATGGAGAATTATTAGATTCTTGTTGACACACTCTTTCTTCTGGGCATTAAGGGTAACTTCCATCATTTTCATAGTTTAACGCTAAGTCTCTATGTCTTTAACCACTGTAAAGCACAAAAATATGTAATATAGTAATTCCATTATTGAGAAAGTAAGCATTGCATGAAAAGTACTAAGGTGACCATTAATTCCATCTAAGTGGGTCTGTGGCCCCAGGGTTAGGGGCCAGAGAGAACCAACTTTGTATCCCCTCTTAGTCTTCTTAATTTGGTACCAGGACAGGGAATCATTGCAGTAGCCCTTATATCTTCAATACCTTGAGCCTAATGGATCCTATCTACTCATGATCCAGAATTTAGCAAATGAAACCTTATTTGTTTTAAAGTTTCTTTTTATTTGAAATATTTACTTTTATCTATTTAATGTCATAATGGTATTTGAAAGCACTACTTACATATGTGTTTACTAACTTTCCTCCTATCCATCCTTTTGCATGACTTTGAAAATTAATTCCTTGAATTTTCTTTCCTTTCAGCTCTCTCTTCCTGTTTCCTGTGGCATGGTTTAACCAATCTTTTCTATATTGTGGTTTTTCCCTCTCAGCACAACCTCTAGTCTTCATCATTCACTTATAGGTTTCTATATTTCTGCCCTCCCAAAAGGAATTTGTCCCGTGACAGAACATTGGGATTCTCTCTTTCCTATTAATAATACCAAACAAATGTTTATATAAATCCCTATCTCTCCTACTCTTCCTATTTCCCTTTTATTAACTGGTTCTTCCAGCTAATTTCAGCCATCTAGGTCTCAAAACATTTTACAGTGCATCTTGTTATTAGGTGCTTTATTCTAACATTCTTCTTTAAAGGAATTAGCATGTTTTCCTATATTGGTTTTAATTAGGAGTTCATGGGTCCTACAAAATTTTTGGCATGACATGTCTATTTTGTCTTGCATTTATTAACATCTTGATTTTTTTTATATTTTCATCATCAAATGTAGCGGCTTCTAATTTGCGGGTATTTATTTACCTTGATGTTTCTTTGTATTCAAATATTTTTATTTTCCTTTTTAAATTTATGATTTTTTATCTGTCTCTTATGTTTTGTGTTTTTATTGTTTCCCATTTTTATGAAACTTTGACTCTTCAGCAGAAAATTATCTTTTCCTTATCCCTAAAACTTAAATCAGAAAAAATATTGTGGACTTGGCATAGTAAATAGACACTAAATATTTGCTATTATTTTTATAGCTGTCAAGGTTACAGCTAGAAGAAGTGCTGTATTCTAAGGCACCTAGCTTAGTTCTGCATATCTTCAAGAACAACTTTTAATGATTTCTCACAATGTTCACTTTCTTCTTTCCAATATCCAATTTGCCTTTCAGTCTTTCTTATATCTCCCATGTAGATTTTTTTCCTCTTCTTTTTAAGTGTTTCTATTATCATTTCTAGTATAGGATAGTGATATATTTTAAAATATTCATTCCTTGTATTTCTTACTGCTTTATAATATTTCAATATTTTCACTTTAGTGAATTTGGAATAAGTATTACTTTGATGGCTAATTCTCCTATGTTTGATTTTTAAAATTCATTTAAAAATATTTCAGGGCTGGGAATGTCACAACACTTGCCTAACATACGCAAGCCCACGAGTTCAATCCCCCACACCTCACACACAATATACTTTCAAGTTACATAATCCACTCATATTGATTCATTACTGATAATTTCTGATCAGAGAATGTTGGAGTATAAAACTTTGCATTAAGTTCAGAGATAAGAGCTTTGGTTTTGTTAGTAGAAAAAAGAATATTGTTTACCTGATTCCACTTCATAACCTAAACTTATTGCACTGAAATGTCTTTTAAGGAAATTAGATCCCTTAAACACTTCAGAGTACTTTTACATTTCTATAATTTTTTTATCAAACCATTAGTTATTGTGCTAGTCTTCCACATGCAGTAAATAAAGCCAGTAGGCTTCAGGTTTTTTGGCCTTGCAATGGTATTATTAGCACTCTGTTGCTCCTAAGAAAATTGGAGCCAGGTATGATGGTGCATGTCTGCAATCCCAGCACTCTAGGAGACTTAGGCAACAGGATAACAAGTTTGGATTCAACCTGGGCAACTTAACCTACTTAACAATTTATTAAGACCATATCTCAAAGTCAAAAATAAAAAACCTCAGTGTGAAGACCTTAAATTCAATCCCCAGTACTGCAAGGAAAGAAAGACACACAGAAAGAAAGAAAGAAAGAAAGAAAGAAAGAAAGAAAGAAAGAAAGAAGAAAGAAAGAAAGAAAGAAAGGGAATGAAGAAAGAGGAAGGAAAGAAAGAAAGAAAGAAAGAAAGAAAGAAAGAAAGAAAGAAAGAGAAAAAAGGAATGAAGAAAGGAAGGAAGGAAGGAAGGAAAGAAAGAAAGAAAGAAAGAAAGAAAGAAAGAAAGAAAGAAAGAAAGAAAGACTATATACCAGTAGGAAGGTATATGAGCTGAACTTACAATATATATAATTATGTATTCATGTGAATATAGCTGAAGAAGAAAACCTCTAGATAAATGTATGTTAAGGTTGGTTGCTTAAACTTATGATCTGTTACGTGTTTTGTGATAGTTTGCATGTTTTTCTGTTTGTGAGAATGTGTCTGCACATTCATGTCTGTGGCTTCAACATTTTCTCCTATAGTGAGTGAGTCATTTTTATAAGGAATAAAAGACATTTTAAAAATTACTTGTGAATCTTTTTATCTCTTCATATTTATTTTTATAATAGTTTCCCATAAACTAAAAATATAGCACAAAAGATCAGTTGGGCCAATCTACAAAAGGAATTGAGTTGATACCATTAACTAGGAACAATTTCCTCTCTAAAAATGTCACTGCACCTTCTACTTCCTCCATAGGAATTATGATAATAATTGAATCTTTTTTGATCCTGTCACTCTGGCAGTAAGCCATGATTTTCCTAATCACACTTTAAACATTCCACATAATTTTCAGTAGTCTTGCTCTAAATTCTCTTACTGAAGAACCATAGTAAGTACCCTTAGTTTTGGTCCTGCTTCTTTGTGTAAGTCATGCACAAACACATACACACGTTGCAGTTCATGTACGCTTTTCAGGATGCTATGATCTTGGAGCCTTGAGACATTCTTATTATATGGCACTTTAAGTTCTGCTTTATACAGTCATGGAGGACATTTATCAGCCCTTAAAGATTTGACGGCTGATTTTCTTTCACCATGGGTGCTCCCTCTCTTTATTTTCTGACCTCTCTTCATTACCCGAAGAGTTATAGCTCTTTTCCTCATATACCTCCACTATATTACTATACTGTATTTTAATTATGCTAATACACTCAGACAGTGCTTTACATATATTAAATCTCGTGTATTTATGTTTTCAGGATGCCATGCTTGTTTTCTCAAGTATTCCCCTCCATGAAGAAAAACAGATGAGTTTCCTCCTCTTTCTCATGTCTTAACTCCAAGTCCTTGTTGCTAGTATGCTTTTATGGGGTCAGGAGAGCTTACCTCTTTCCTCCTACCCCACTATCTCTTGTTTATTCTAGTACTATGTGTTTCCCTTTGCCTTTAACTTTTCATGGCCTGAACTACAGCTGCTTTATTTCCCATCTACTCTTCAGATGCCTGTTCTATGTCTTCTCTTTAGATCCCTATAACCTTTCCCTGCATTCATTTTAAGCAGATGTTACCAATTTAGTTCTTTCTTTTAACCCTTCATTGAATATAATATGCTCTTGGGTAAATGTTGCAATCATGGTCTTCCTCTGAGAACAACTATGTATCGTTTTTCCTATTTTGTTAAATAGTCTACCCTTGGCATATTTCTGAGTTCCCCCCACACTGTTAATTTTTGCCTGTCTCTAGATAAAAATAATTAGATGAATAGTTAAACTTGGCTTCTCTCTGTCCTACCTGTCCATCACACATACATTTTCAAATCCAAACTCTCATCAGTCTGCCATGCTGATTGGTGATGTGAATCTCAGAATGTCTTGCTAAAGAAAGTGGCATTGTGGATTGCAACCACTATTTCATGCCCAAGCAAAAGCAACAGAACTCTTAACTGTGCCTGGCTAATCCAATCAGTACATAGTTTTTCCAGCCTTGCTTCTTTCTTTCTCCTGAGGCACTCATTCTCTAAACAAAATTCAATTTCTCTGCTGCTCTAAAGCTCCTGTCAAATTCCTTATTTCCAGGGACTCAAATTACTGTAAATATGTCCCCAGAGTTCATCCCAAATGAATTAATAATTTGGGTCCCGGGAGCAATGACATGCGATAGCCTGGTTTTTGTGATGAAAGAACCTCATAATTTATCTTTGATTGAAGGAAGCTTTCCATTTTCCCAGTAGGAATCCAAAGATTCTTTCCATTCTTTTACATTTTCCTCCTCTTTTCCTTAGCAAAGACCAAACAGATGGGATGATTATCTTCTTTGTCTTTTTCCTCTTTAGTTCATTCTTTTTGCTTAATTCTTTCATTTCCCTATAGATCTCTATTTAGATACCTTAACTGGTAGTAAATTCTTATGAACATCTCCTGCAAATCCAGGCAGAAGAAAGGGCTGCTTTGGGTCTGCTCTCATCTCGCCAGAAAAACTTCTCAACAAGTTCTGCATAGCCACAGATAGAGTCCTCCATCTTCAGGTTTTTGGAATTTGTCTATCACATTGAGTTTTCTGAAACTCTTTTTTTCTCTTCCTCCTCTTCCTTTTCCCTCTTCTCTTCCCACCTAATCACATTTATGTTCACATTCTCTTTGATGCCCAAGATGATAGCAATTTTACTAGTTGAACACATCCCCCTTCCCTAAATCCCGTTCTAAAAGAAATAATTCCTGCTTCTATCTCTTTTTTCTTTTGGAGGCATCTGTTGCTCAGGTCAAGAGAAAGGCTATGATCATTTGACCTGTCATCCTCTTCTCTTCTAGGACTGAATTGGACCATGGCACTTGTCATTCTTCCTTAGGAACTTGTTACTGGGAACAATGTCATGCTTTGAGTAGCTATGTTGAATCAGGTCTACACAGAAAGAGAAAACTTATCAGCAGAAAGAGAATAAACCAGGGGAAGACAAAGAAAGGAAGGTAAAGGCAAAAAACAAGCATGTTATAAACATGCTATATTATAATAGCTATCATTTATTTTGCATTTCATAAGTACTAGGTTCAGTTTAAACACCTTACATATATGAGGACATTTGCAAAGGTATCTTGCTGTATAGGAATTATTTGATAGGGACATTGATACAAAACAAATTGGCCATTATCTAGTTGCACAGCTTGTCAATGGCCCTAACTGACTTCCTGCAGAGCTGAGACTTGAACCCGGAGCCTTGCACACATCAGTCAAGCACTTAACATAAAGCTCTAACCTGAGTACCAGCAGATTTCTGAATCTAGTTCTGTCTGCTCCTCCAAACTTAGGTATTTAACCATGTACCATGAGCTAACACATGAAAATCATTCCAAACGATGCATCACATGTGTGTGTCACAGTTCAAGATTACAAAAGCCTTAAGGTACATTCATTTTGGATGGGAGCAGCTACAACATTTTAAAAATTGTGTAGCAAAACAATGTCAAGCAAGACTGCATAAAACCTTACTATTCAGAAGGTGGTATTGGAATGGAGAGCTTGGTCTCACAGAGAACATGTTATGAATGGAAAATCTAGGATCCCACCTCATACCCACCACTTTTTAAAGATTACAGTGTTGATTTGTAACATATTCAAGTTCAACTACTTATAGTGTGATTCAAAACAATACAAGGTGAGGGAGGCAGTTTTTAACTTATCTAGTTATTATCACTATCATTCCATCTATAAGATAAATATTTAGCTGCAATATCAGACACCTAAAAATAAGACTAGAATATGAAGAAAAGCAAAACTAATTTGAACCTGAGACTGCAATAAACCCAGTCACTGGAAAAACAAGAATGTGTCAAGAAACAAATGATTGTTAAGTAATACCTTAAGTATTACTTGGTCTTTTTGTTTTTGTCCAATTAATAAATAGCTTCTATTTTTAATTTTATTTAATTTAAATTTTATAGACCTTTGTTAGGACTATTTCTTTTTAGTAGGTTGACTTGATGTTTGCTTTCATTGGCTACCATGATATATGCTTACAATAGTATCTGAAGTTTGGTTTGCTGTAGGAAAGCTGGAGTAGCCCATTTTGACAGCATTTCTAAAAATTCTAAGTTAAAGAGATATGTGAATCGCTTATAAAAACCACTTTAAACTTGGTCCACACTTTGTGTGCTACTGGTGAAAATCTATTACCAGTTCTTTAGAGAGCCAAATTTCCAATCTGAAATGTGACACCAGCTGGTATTAATTTAAACTTGAGAAGTGTGAAACACTCAGGGCATAATTAAGATCAACATATCAGGGGTGTTATGGTTTGAGTGTAGATATCCCCTCAAAGCCTCATGCAACCATAGGACTTTTTTGGAGGTGGCTGACTAGAATGTGATTGATTTATACTGAAATACTGGGATTAAAGGTCCTGAGATTAAGCATGGGTGATTGCTGGATCAGTCCATTAGTTGGACCGGCAATGCCCTAATCCTGGGAGAACAGATGGGATATAATAATGGACAGAAAGAGGTTTGTATCCTTCTTCTGCTTGTTGCTTTTGCTATCTTCCGCCACCATGAACTGTTGCCTCTGCTGTGTTCCACCCCATCTTGGAGCCAGCCTATTATGGCCTGAACCTTCCACAAACTGTGAACTAAAGAAACCTTTCTTCCCTTTAACTTTGGGTGTCTGACATTTTGTCTCAGCAATGAGAGAAAAGTAACTAAGACAAGGGGTAAGCTGACATAACGTGCCACTTAACATAAGAAAAACAGGGATATTTATTTTTGCACATAACTTTCATTTGCATATTTGGAATTCAGCTTATGGAAATTATAGATATATTAAGTCTGTAATTATGGGTTATAGGTATAATGCTCAAAGATAACTCTCAAATAATGTCCATCTTCTCATTCTTTGGGGTGCCATGGAAATTATCCATGATTTTTAACTCAAGATCTCAGATTTGGGTAGCATGCTTTAGGTATTTATGGATCCATAGGCTTTATAAATACTTATTACTCTCTCTTAAGCAACACCTCTAAAGCAACACCTCTTAAGCAAGAACTAGCATATAACATAGACTTCATAATCTTTTATCACAAATGTTCTAAGATGTGGCTTTATATAAATACGGAGGTCAGAGGACAAGTGCGAAGGTGATGTTTATATCAGACAACGTTGTTTAGAGAAAAGCTGAAGCTACAAGTCAGAACTGGAGCCTTAAATTCTGGACTAAATAAAGATGTTTTGGGAAGTATTGTAAAATGCTTGAGAACAGGGAGACCAGGGCTTCACTTCGATGAGGCAAAGAAGGGTAATACTTAAAAGTGAATACAAGAAAGTAGTTCTCGTGAATATTCTTTCTTAACTTTGAAGAGAAAGAAACTTTCTAAAGGTGGAAGAAGCTTTACATGGCCTGGGATTTATAGATTTTTACAAGGATTCGGCACAAATGAAAGCCAAGCTCATTGGCATCTGCCAGGGGACATGACTCTCCACAGGCTCATGGAGCCTGTGTCCTCTCACCATTCCCAGACCCCGTGTTAAGCCCTAAACAATACAGCAGCAATGCCCTTCTACTTCTGAACCGGTCTCTTGCTTTCCTTTCCTCTGGTCACTTCCTTTCCTGTAGCCGCCATCTTCTTCCTCCTCCCTTCCCTTGCCCCTGCTTGTCTCTCTTCTTCCTTTTCCCTGGCCTTCTTGCTGTTGTGCTTTCCTCCATCCTTCTCCTTGGATCACCTTACTGTCCTGTTTCGTGACCTGAACCCTAATGTAATTCTTAATGAAATTCATTGCAGGAAGTCTACTGATTGGGTCCATGACAAGGGTATAATTTACAGGAGCAGCTGTGCCCTCCTGACACGGGACATGCCTCTCATTCTTCCTCAGTCTGTGCCCAGATTTTTTTTTCTCTTTCGGTTTGTGGTTTTCAGTTGTAATTTGTAATGGTCTTCCTATCTTCAACGATTTTTTGATTTTATGTGACTTTAAAGAAGGAAAAGGAACAGGTTTTCTAAAGAAGATAATGTTCATAAATGCAAAAAAAAAAAACTTTTTGTTTTTGATTCAAAAGCTGAGCAGCTATGACTTCCACTATCTGGCTGTCTGTGTCTGCTTCTCAGTCTCTCTCTCTCTCTCTCTCTCTCTCTCTATATATATATATATATATATATATAATACACCATATATAGTATAATAATATATATGTTATCTATACCATGTATAGTATAATAATATATATGTTATATACACGATGTATATAGTGTATAGTATATATTATATATACTATATATGGTATAATATATGGCTTATGTGGAAAAGTAAAGTATTTAGGAAACTTTTGAAATCCTCCTTAGATATTGGTTCCTTTGAGCTCTGTCTCATTTTGACAGATGGCAGCTAGGAGTAGCCTTTTGTATACTTAAGTTGCATGGTCCACCTAAAAGTTAAACTTTCCTATCAGTGTCCTTTACTTGTTTGAAATTCATCATAGGACAGTACTTAATTGTATAGGCTTCAGAGATTTAGGGCCTATGTTTAAATCCCAGCTTCTGGTTTGTGACTATGAGTAAATTATAGTTTCTATACTTTAATTCCATCAGTTATAAAATAGGAATATAACTGTCAACTATTGTTGTAGGATATTTACAAAGATTAAAGCAAATAATGCTCTTTAAGTGTCAAATATGTTACATCACTCTTGAAGATAGGCAATTTATATCTGTGAGGGTGGAAAAGTGCAATACCTTTCTTCACCTACTTATAATAGAGGAGTTAAAAGGAGAAAAACCTAGTATCTAGATTTAATCAAAGTTTAATATTACATAGTAGCCCTCACAAATGCAGACCCAAAGACCCAGTAAAAGCCAATTTAATTTGTAAATTTAAAGATAAATCAATAGCATGTAGAAATGTGATGGGGTAAAAAGGTATGAGCTAAGGACAATGTCCTGAGAGGAACAGTTGCAAGTCTTGTCTGTATAGATTCTTCTTGTCTTGTCTGTTACCATTCTTTCTCCCAGCTATAGGGCAGGATCCCTCTGGAATGAGTCTACAGTAAAACAGGAGAGGTGACCTTTCTAAGTCACCTAAGTTGGTTTTGGGGGAAAGAAGCTGTAGTATCTATGGGCAACCTTTGGGAAGGAGAACTTTGGTTTGTATGATTCACTTCAGGAAGGAAGAAGGCACAGGAGAATAGAAGGTCAAGGAAAAACTGCATCTGATGGTGTCTGGTCTTCTTCAGTTAAGCATTCTTAGAGCGTCAAAGAGTCATACTGTGGAATATCTGAGTTTCAATCCATTCTTTCTCAAATACAAAGAACGTTAACACAGTATAACTGAGGAAAACATTCAAACACATGGAGCATATTTTTATGTCTAAGCATATATAATTAGTAGTCAAGTATGAATAAATACAGGCATATAATTAGGTCTTAGGTGTTATTCTTTTTCCTGCATTAAATCTCAAAGTTTTACAAAAAGAAAGTTATAAATAAATAATTATTGAACACAGGCAAAATTTCAATTATATAACTTAAACATATTTTAAATATGTAGTTAAGCAGGTGGAATGTAAAAATAGTGCTTACAAAATGTGCATTTAACATCCTTGTTAAAAAAAAAATCTGTGGTGCCCTTAGAATAACTACCTCTTCCAAATTCCTCCTAAGGTGTGAATTTTTTGGAAGTAGGAAAGGGCATTTGGACTAAATGTACAGCTTGAAGCATGCACTTCATGAGTTAATGCATTTGCAACAGACTTCTCAGTGAGGTTACATATGCTTAGGTTGCAAATGAAAAAAACAAAAGGAGTGAATAGTAAAGACCCACTGAGTACTCTTGAAACTCTTAATGGGTTTCTTTGCTTCCTTTGCCTTCTTAATAGACCATCCATCCCAGCTGGCATCATCTTTTTCAAACGATATAAAAATGTTCCATGTTAAGGCTCAGAGAGTTACAGAATAATTTAATTTGAAGACTGGAGGGAAACATAATCAAGACTCTTTTACCAGCAATATTTTGCTCTTGAGTTGTTTACTTTAGTTTTCTCACATTATATTTTCATGCTGTTCCACTTACCACCACTCAATATCAACATATTGATACTGGCCAGTGTACTTGGATATTCCCCTTTCTGAAACACAGCCTGGGACTGTAGAGTATTTTTCTTCTAATATCAAAGTCAGGAGCTTGTGGTTTTCCTCTGAATATTTGCAAGGGAACACTATTGTGTAGCATTCAGGACTAGGAAGAAATAGTTATAGTATATATTTGGTTCTTGGGTTTTCTTCCTCTTAAAGAAAATTTTCTGTTAATATAGTACATAAAATATATCACAAAATAGTACACTGTCAAAGGATGTTTTCATTCCTGTGTGGGATCATTTAAATATGTCCCTGAACAGCAAGCAATTCAATTAGTTTTCAATTAGTTTCACCTCCCCCAACTCTATCTTAATCACTTTAGAGTTGAAATCGTATTTTATATCTATATAAAACTGCCCTTAATATTTCAGTCCTTCCAGAAAGCTTTGATATTGACTCAGTTTTTTTTTTAACTGTAGTTTCTAATCTTTAATTAAATGTAGTTGCCCCGGAAGATTTGAGAGCTTGTTTCTCCAGTGGGTAATAGGTATCTCTCAAGTCAGATTGGACTGAAGCAATGTGTAGAATTTTTCCAGGTGCTTTCAGAAATTCTCACAATGACGTTCCTAACGATGTCGGTGTATTTGTACGGTACTTGGTTAAGAGGAAAAGCATTGGAATAGGGGGCGGCAACAGATGAACACGGCAGAGGAGCCTCCCAGCCTCCTCCCAGCCTCGCTCCTTGGAGGCTCCGAGCCTGGCGCACTCCGGAGCAGCAGGTTCCTACATGTGCTGGGCAAAGCGAGGTGCCGCGCAACGCCTGGGCGTTCCCAGCCGGGACTGCTGGCTGTTTGCAGTCTGCAAACACCTGGCTTGGGGCTAGGGGGCCTTAGAGCCTTCTAACTGTGACTAGTCGGCTGGGGGGCGCCAGCGGCGGGCTCCAAGCGGTTGGGAGGGTTTCCTGTGTGTCAGCAACTTCACTCAAGGAGATAGCTGGCTCCAGAGCGAAAGTGCGCTTGCCGGCCAATCGCTCGCCAACAGCCCCCGCCGAGCAAGCGCACCCTCTGCGCTCGCCACCACCACGCGGGGCTGGGCCGAGACTGAGCGCGCCCCAGCACTGCGAAGCCTTGTTCCCAGAAGACGCCTGGGCCCGGGCAGCGACCTCGGCAGCGCGGGCACAGCGCCCTGAGCTCGGCGGGGCACGCCCCTCGCCTCGGAGCCGGGCGGGCTCGCACGGGCGCCCAGGCTCCGCCCACCCGCCGGCCCCCTGCTCTCGGGACTGAGCCGGGTCCGCGCGAGCGCTTCGACTTCATGGACGGCGGACGGGGAGCAACGTAGCAGCTCACCGGGCTGCGGCCACGCGCGCTCCGATGGCCCTCGGAGGTTGAGCGCAGGGGAGAGGGGAGCCCGGAAGAAACGACTCGGAGCCACGAAGCCCAGCTTCTCGCTTCCAAGGTAGGAGAAGGAAGATGCCCGAGCGAAGTTGATCTTTGGGAGAAGGAGGGTGGGCTGCGCCCTCTTCGCTGGATCACAGCCCGGCGCGTTTGGCTTGATCTCGCTGTGCACCAGGAGTGCGCTGCAGCGCGCACCCGCGGACCCTCGGGAAAGCACATTTGGAAAGTTGTCTGTGCCCTGTGCGCCCTGTTGTGTAACCTCTGCGCCGCCTGCCAGACGGGGAAGTTGCCGGTCGGCCCGCCAGCCTGCTTCGGTCACGGATGCGAGCGAATTTCATGGCCCGAGGCGAACGCGCGCCCGGAGCCAGCGAGTGCGAGCCCCCGCGCCCGAGCCCTTCATCTCGCCGGCTTTTCCGATGCTCGCTGCGCGCTGTGCCATCGCCGCCCTCGCGCCGCCGCTTGCCCTTCATACCTGCTGCCTAAATCGGGGAGGGGAGAATGACCGAGGTGCTGTGGCCGGCTGTCCCCAACGGGACGGACGCTGCCTTCCTGGCCGGGCTGGGCGTCCACTGGGGAAACAGCACAGCCACCTCCACCGCCGCCGCTGCCGCCTCCTTCAGATGTGCCCTGACCAAGACAGGCTTCCAGTTCTACTACCTGCCGGCCGTCTACATCCTAGTGTTCATCATCGGCTTTCTGGGTAACAGCATAGCAATCTGGATGTTTGTCTTCCATATGAAACCTTGGAGCGGCATCTCCGTGTACATGTTCAACTTGGCCCTGGCCGACTTCTTGTACGTGCTGACTCTGCCAGCCCTCATCTTCTACTACTTCAATAAGACCAACTGGATCTTCGGGGATGCCATGTGCAAACTGCAGAGGTTCATCTTCCACGTGAACCTTTATGGAAGTATCTTGTTCCTGACCTGCATTAGCGCGCACAGGTACAGCGGCGTGGTGTACCCACTCAAGTCCCTGGGCAGGCTCAAAAAGAAGAACGCTGTCTACATCAGTGTGCTGGTGTGGCTCATCGTGGTGGTGGCGATCTCCCCCATTCTGTTCTACTCTGGAACCGGAACTCGGAAAAACAAAACCATCACCTGCTATGACACCACCTCAGATGAGTATCTGCGAAGTTATTTCATCTACAGCATGTGCACCACCGTGGCCATGTTCTGTGTCCCCTTGGTACTGATTCTGGGCTGTTATGGATTAATTGTGAGAGCTTTGATTTACAAAGACCTGGACAACTCGCCTCTGAGGAGGAAATCCATTTACCTGGTGATTATTGTACTGACTGTCTTTGCTGTATCTTATATCCCTTTCCATGTGATGAAAACAATGAATTTGAGAGCCCGGCTAGATTTTCAGACCCCAGAAATGTGTACTTTCAATGACAGGGTGTATGCTACTTACCAGGTGACAAGAGGTCTAGCAAGTCTCAACAGCTGTGTGGACCCCATTCTGTATTTCTTGGCTGGTGATACTTTTAGAAGGAGACTTTCCAGAGCAACCAGGAAAGCTTCCAGAAGAAGTGAGGCAAACTTGCAATCCAAGAGTGAAGACATGACCCTCAATATTTTATCGGAGTTCAAGCAAAATGGAGATACAAGCTTGTGAAGGCACAAGAATCCCCAAACACCTCACTTTGTAGCATGGTAGGATGCTTAACAGAGCCAAGTACTTTTTTCCCCTTTGAGTTTCTAGTAAGATTATAAAATTCAAAACAAGAAAGTAGTGAATTAAAAAATAGAGAAGCAAAAATGCCCACATCCATTCTTGATTATTTGATTTTGGCCTCAGTCTCCCTTCTGACTGACTAGAGGAATATCTAATAAAGCAACACTGCATAGTTAAACATTTACTTTTCTTCTGCCTTTAAGTTACAAGCTTATGTAAAGTGTATGTCCACATGAATACCTGAGCTATTTTAATACTGATAATTTCTCCAATAATCTAGACCCCCAAACTTGATTTTTTAAAAATTTTTCCAGGCTTTAGCATTTTTATTGAACCATGGCATGAACAAACTGGAAATCCAAATTCTTAAAATATTTAGTACTGGATATCAAAGTTCATTCAATACAGAGTGAACAGATCTAGATGTTTCTTTTCATTTCCTTGCAAGCATAAATGGTAGCTGCACATCTTTGGGGAACTGAGTAGAAAAGCAGAATCAATGAATATAAAAGTCTGAAAATACTAATTTTCCTGTTATTTCTGGAAAGCCACTCACTACATATTGGGTGCTAAATGTTAGTGGTGGAAGCCTGAATCTATAATCTTACTAGAAGATGCAACGCAGATGTCACAATGCATCAGTTTTCATTGTAAACACCATGAACCTGTTAGACTTCCTGAGACAAAGCACATTTACTTGTACTACTGTTGTGCAAGACCTTAGGACTTCATGTTCCAAGACAAGGGCTCGCTCACATCTGAAATAACAGTTTTTCAAGACTCACAGTTCAGTTACAGACTAGAGTTTGAGTAAAGTTGAATAATTGTTTTCAAATGGGGGGGTACAGGGCATGAGAACAGTATTTTCAGAAGGGGTGTGGTTGGCAGTCATGCACAGTGCATACCTACAATATAGCACTCCCAAGTATGTGAGGCAGCTGGAGGTGGATAGAAGGCCTTTTGGAGTAATGTCTCTGAACTCACAGTGGGAAAGGGTTCTTTTTGCTTCGAGGTGTTTAAAAAAATTAAATGCAACATGAAAAGAAAGAGAAGTAGACAGAATTTTTATAGGCTGTCTTGATAGCATGGGAAGCTTTAATCTGTTAATAAATCTCACCTCCTAACACTTAAAGAAACAGAAACGCACATGGAAGGATAAATACAGAGAATTAAAGTATAGTAGCACTGAGAAGTTAACTGTGCAACATACTAATCAAACTATAGTAATTAAAGAGAAAAAGACAGGTCAGTGTATTTTGTATGTGTTCTCTGCTAGGCATTAGTGAGAGATTTGTAAAATATTTCAACAACCTTAATAATAATTTTCTTTCTTATTTTTGTCACTGGTACATGTTTGCAGTACATAATGTTTGTATTCCCTGTGTGGAGTTGCTACAAGTACATGACACATCTGCATTCCTTTTTTCAGTCACTTTTCTTCCCTCCCTCCCTTCCCCCTCCATCTCTGAATTGATGGATTTCTAGCCCTTAAAATAGTGAAGATTTGTATAATGAGAATAATGAGGAAATATAGTTACCAAAAATGTGTAAGTTTAGTGTCAAAGAACTTTTAGTTGTGAAAGCTAGCCCTTATGAAGTCCTCATCAGAGTATATAACTAATAATCAAGTAACTTGTTTAAAAACACCTTATAATTTAAGAAATATGGGGTTGTAGTACACTATGGGCCATAAGAACAGGGAAGTGAGGACTTGGCATCAGCTCTTGAAATGCCCAGGTAGATCGAACATTTATGTGATATTCAGAGTTGCTGCAGCTTAATCTTTAGCCATTAGGATCAATGTTTTAAAAAGCTATATTTAGCCTACTTGCATAATGACACTTTTTATGTTTATTCTTAATGTATAAGATTATAGAAACCTAATGGAGAAGATAACTCATACACTTTCTCATTTTGAGGTTTTCAGATTTTTCATGAGGCTTATAACAACATTGTTTTTGAATCCTAAAAGTCAGACTCTAAAACACCTCTTTACTGTATTAATCCTTTTACATGTATGGTCAGTGAAACAAGATCAATATAGTTAAACTAACCAGAATGGTAATTTCAGAGCCTGTACCATGCTTGAACTCACAGCTTAATGGTACATATTTCTATTTACATTTCCTCACTATGTAATTTAGTTTCCTTCCTTTTAGGTCTCTGGATACCCATGCTGGCTTTGAGTATATACTAAATGAATTGTTTTGGCTTCCAGGGAACTTTCTTTGGGAGTGTGGGTCCATCTAGGAAGTGGACAGTGACTAGACTTGCCCTTTTACTACTTGGCATGCTTTTTCCAGAATGTTTCTTTGCTTTTTCTTTTCCTTTTTCTTTACCCATTTCTAGGGTTTGAACCTACATATTTCAACTTGTTAGGCTTTCTACTACTGAGCTACAACCCCATCCACAAAAATGTTTTGCTCTTAGCTTTATACATCACCACGCCAGGGGTAACGACATGATATGCCAAACAGTAAGTAATAAGAATGATTCCAACTTCTTCCAGGCCAAGAAAAGTACCTGGAAAGATCTGTGTGAAAACTTATAGAGGGTCAGGACGAAGCATTGTTCTGTCAGCTGAAAAGCTGATTCATGCCATGTGATAATATGAGTATTTTAATTGTAGAGGCAGAAATTGGTTGAAATTGGAATGGCAAAACAGCACAAAACATGTTAATACCAAGTTCAAGGGATTTTTATTATGTAGAAATCATGATCTTTGACTCTTGAAACATCCATCTGTAATTTGCTCTGAAATAAAAGTGCAAACCAAGATGAACTATACCAGGAAAGTCAGGATTCGGATTTAAAATCATGATGTGACCGCTGGGCCAGCTGTGGGACACCTAACCTCTTGAAGACCATTCTTCGTGGATTGGAAGGGTTGAATGACAAGCATTTGCTGAGGCTTAGATGATGTGGCAAAGCTTGCGAGGTAGATGGGAGGAGTGCCACGACATCTGCTACTGTGTTTTGCAGGACTCTCCAGTCTGGCCCTCTGCTCAATATGCTTCCAAGTTTCAGCAGTTGTGAGGTGACAGGTCATAACCTGCAAGTGTTTGTCTACTCATTTAGTACGCTACGCTGTGGCTGGATGCTGTGGATGTCACCACTTATCCCAGCTGGAATTCAGCTAGTGACAATATTGCAAGATGCTCCACTAATTAGGACCTATTGAAGCTTTACCTTTGCTGCTCAAACTGCAACTATTGTAATACTATTTATTGAAGCTCACAGTCTTTCTGTTGTACATATTAAAATACTTTCTTGAAAGATCCAACATACTGATGTAAATGATATTTATTAAAGGTATAATATTCATATGTCACACTGGTGTATTGGACATGATGCATAGATAACATGAGAGTTGTGTATCATGATGCTTTTCAAATATCAATATTTTAAAATTTAACCCTTCAGAATTTGGGGGATTTAAAAATACAAAAATCTGTTTTATGATACAAATTGGTTAATTTTCGCTAGAAATACCTTTGCATGTTTGCCTTTTTGTTATGTCTTTCCTCAGTGACCCAATTTGGTATCAGATTATCATAAGATTAATTGTGAATATAAAGTATCTTAGTCAGACTGGGCCTGCACTGTCTACATTTTATGTATGTTACAGAAAAGCTTATGTTATCTTTTCAGGAATTTAGAATTCTTTCCTCAACTGTGGTCAGAGCTTCCACTTTCAAAGGTAAAAGTCTTGTGTTACATTCAGAATTAATCTCTTAGAATTCTGCTGGTTTGGGCATTACATATACAACATTAGAATTTAAGGACAGACTTATGGAGAAGGGAGAAAAAGGCATCTGGCTTCATCAGTTACTGTTACTCAGTTCTGAAGTGTTTGCATTATGTTTCTTTTTGAAGTGAAGTATTACAGCTTTAATTTTTTGGCAGAGTTTTAAATAGCACACTACCAGAAACTTCGAATTGGTATTGATTTTAATCTGTATTCTTTGTTCAGTTGATAATTTTAATAACAAGTTTTTAGTGATACATTATTTGGCTGCTGAATTCTGTTACACTTTTTATTGTTATACATTGCATTATATACATCATCAGAAATTAATATGAAGGTGAATATACGTTGCATATCAAAATTTGTGAATTTGAATTATATTACATTTTAGCGTTTTGCAAAAAAGTGTTTATTTTTGTATGATCTGTGATTTTAATGTAGATCATTGAATTAGATGTCTTTGTGAGTAATAGTGCCATTGAATGAATGGTATGAAACAGTGTTACTTGACATATTAAGCTTTCTCAGGTTTATCTGAATTGATGGTAGTTTAAGAAAATTCAAACTAATTGTGCATAATAGTTTTTAATAAAAGGAAAGTACATTTCCTGTAATAGCATAGTGTTGTTTGCATGCAAGAGTACGTTTGTGCTGTGTGTGTGTGTGTGTGTGTGTGTGTGTGTGTGTGTGTGTGCCTAAGGCAAGGCAGCCAACTTTGTATCCACTATTTATAGTAACAGCAGAGCTTCATAATCATGGGCACTAGAACTGTACTTACCATCGATAATAAAAGCTGAAAAAGATTCAATAAAACTGTAAAACCTGGCTTGATGGCTTATGTCTTATTACAGTCTTAATATTACAAATTTCTGTTTTAGCATATAATATTACAGTCTGGCAGGTATTATAGGACACATTGAACCAACAGTTTTTCTTATAGTGAAAACTGGACTATAGGAGCTATAAAGGAAGTTAAGAAAAACCCTGCTGCTAGATAATTCATAAGATTTTATTACTTGATATTTGATAACCAATAGGGATGTGATTTAATTCTTTCAAGAAATTATTGAATGCTACCATAATATTTCTTCTCATACTGTGTTTAAAATGTTGACTAAAATCTTTCCTTGCTAGAGTTTAACCCACAAAAGTAGTCATACTAGAAATCTGTGGTTTCTATTTCTCAGCCTCAATTGCTCTCTTTGTACAGGTGAATTACTGTGTTTGGTCTGGTACTACTTAATGAAAGCATGCTTAAAGCATTAGTCTTTCATCTCATTGTTGAAGGTAAGTGTACAGTGGTCCTGTGTGGAAATAAATGCCCTATAACAAAATACAAAATAGCATGAGTATCAAATACAAATCTCTAAATTCTTAACATATATGTCAGTCAGTATTACCTCCTTATGACAAATACTGCACAAAACTTTATTGTTTGAAAATCCTTACTTATAACAGCAGCTTTGGTAGAGTTTTATAGAACGTATATGAGTAGGGGGAGAATGTGTGTGTATTTAGTACATACATAAATGTTATGTAGATAATTATCTTTCTGATTTAAGAAGAATTTACCCTGAGTGTGAGTATTTTATGATTTTCTAAGTTACTTTTGGAATAGAATCAGAGAACTTTTTTCTCTCTAGAATTAAATATGCTCTCAGCCTCTGTCTCTCTTTCTCTCCTCTCTCTCTGTCATTCTCTCTGTATCTCTGTCACTGCTCTGCTCTGCTCTGCTCTGCTCTGCTCTGCTCTGCTCTGCTCTGTTCTCCTCTCCTCTCCTCTCCTCTCCTCTCCTCTCCTCCTTAATGAAATAGAAAGTTTGTACTTTATTTTCAGGGGATTTATAATTTTGGATCTGTATGTAGTTAGAGCTTCCATTCTCAAATATAAAAATTGTTTCCTAAATTAAAAACAGAACTGTTATGACTTAGCGACCCGATGGAATGGAGCACTATAGAAACAACAGATGTTACTAGAAATCCATGCTGTTCAATGGTATGCTCGCTTGTTTCACCCTGTAAGCTTTAGGGTAGACCCTGTGGACAGCTGTCCCCAGGCAGCATGACTACTGGGACAGGCCATCTGGTACAGTAGCTGTGATGGAGTCAGGCCTCTGGGATGAGCAATTGACAGTACTGCAGCCCTGCAGGAATGTAAACTGGGTAAGAGGAGATGAGACACCAGAGCAAGTATTGCAGAGGGAAAACCATTCTACATACCTCCCATGATAATTTGATGGGCGAAATCACCTCTGTGAAGCTGGATAATCCTTGAAGAAAGACTAAAACAGAGACCTTGGAGATGATCCATTTAATTTTATCACTTAGGATGCAGTGAGAGCAAAATTTTAACTTGAAAATGGGTAGAGAGGGCCAGGGATTTAATTCAGCAGCATAAGCACCTGCCTGGCAAGCATGAGGCTGTGAGTTTGATCCCCGGTACCAAAAAGAAAAAAAAAAAAAAAAAAGAAAGAAAATGGTTGAGAAAAGAATGCAGATTGGTATGGTGGGTTATAACAAGCCATTAGCACATGCACTATAAATTAGTCTACAACTCAATAAGGATTTATAATTTTAGTTTAACAGCAAACATCAAACCTTGTGTTTAAGAATATCAGTATTGCACTTGCAAAACCCTGGGTTCAAATCCACTTTTACTATTCACTACTTGTGTGTTCTGGGCAAATTATTTAAGCCTTTAAGGCTGTGTTCTTCAACTACAAAGTGGGAGTATATCTAACATAGGATGTCAGAGACATTAAATGAAATAAGATATACAGTGCATAAAATAAGTACAAGGTGTGTCACTTTTGAAGTGGAAGCATTTTATTACTCAGCTCTTTTGTTGTTATTGATCTAGATTTCCCTTGTCTTTTTTCATACTGTGAAGGCTTGTGAATGTCTTAGAAATTCAATTTGTAGGATTTGTAGATTGGATGCATTTAATACTGTTCTTTAGGACACTAAATTTCTGAGATTGGATAATAAACAAGTAATCACCCTTTTTATGCTTTGTACTATGACATGCCCTTTGTAGCACAAAGATGCATATGATAAAATGTACTCAGTGACATATATGTGTGTATATATATATATATATATATATATATATATATAGTCCGCTGATCTCACTTGCTGGGCCTCGCCTCTCAGGCTCATGGTTTATTTTCTGTCACTCCAGTCCAGTATCTGGTCTTCAGTTTCGCAGATCCGGAAACTTGATCTGAACAGTTCGTCTAGAGTTCACCAACACTCAGTGACTGACTCACACCAGACTAACTGACAAGAGAATCGTTTACCAGGTAGTCTGCCAATTTTTAGCATACAAGGGCTATATTCCAGTCACAATAACAGACATCTGTCTTTTTGCTCAAGTGGGATCTAATTATACATCAGAAAGATGCCTGCGAGGTTAAAATAAGAACAAATATTAGTGATATTCTTGAAAAGCATTTCCAGTAAGAAAAAGCAGCTGAACAAATCTGTTCCTGTGGATACTGGCCTTGATAATCAGCATCTTTCCTTTACTTGATAATCAGCATGTAAACAGCACTCTGCTTGCTTTGGATAGCCTTAAGTCAGTGCATGGAGTGAGACTTTCACATCTGTTTGTTTTGTTTGGAATTTGCCACCACCATCATTACTTCTTTGTATGGAAATCATGTCTTAGAAATGTCTCCTTCTGAGGGAATGTGAGAGAAGGTGGGCAGTGGGAAGGACTGTAACGCTCCCTGGGTTGGAGACACTTAGAAGATACCCAGTTGGAAAGGTGCAATATGTGCTTGCAGTTGTACAGTCCAAGGTAGAGTCATAGCAAGATAGAGGCTTGAGAATTGACCTGTGGCAAATGATAGCTAAAATCGAGAAAGTAGGTGCGGTCACCCAAGGAGCATATCCAGACAAGGAGGGAACGGCAGCAGCACAGAACCATGAGCAGCACTCCACAAGGAGGACAGACAGAAGGATACTGATGGGAAAGAGGTGGGATTTGGTAAGATCCAAGAAGTAACCTGAAGTAATTAAACTCAGGAAAGAATGTTCGGAAGGAGTAATTCTGTGTCACATAGCACAAAAGAAGATTACATAGTATCAAAAAGGCTGAGTGTTATTGAGAGACTATTGCAGCTCTAGAAATAGTAACGATCGCTGAAGGAATTATCTTGGTTAAGAAATGGAGAATGTAGCTCAAGGAGAAAGATTAGATATAAAAAAGATGAAAAGGAATTTCTTGATAATAGAGGAAGAAAGCTCCATGCAGAAACGGGTGAAAGGAAGGGGGAGAATAGGGGGAAAGCAGCTGTGGTTAGGAAAGCTGAACGTCAGGCCCTCAGGCTGGAGGAAAGCCGTCATTCTAGTTCTAAGACACGTGATAGATCGATGAGTTACGAAAAGTAAGCAGAAGCTGAGTGAAGAAACCCACTTGAAATTTGGTGCATGAGAACACAGATAATAGATCCAGCTAGCAAGAATTCGTTGGCATTAATCTCAAAAGATGGATTCATGTGGCATTTGAAGAATAACGTCAAGAAGCATTAAGGAGCCAGGAGAATGTCTGCCCCTTTTCTGGGTAACAAGTATAGTGGTTAATGGAGTCTACTGGAGAGAGGAGCGAGGGAAACAGTTTACTAGGGCATTGTGAGAAGTTGTGGAAGAAAACAGAAGCTTCCTTTGGAAGGAATTATTTCTCCAGGATGCATATGAAGGAATAAGAAGAAGTCAGGAAAGGAATACAAATCATTGTGGGAAGCAGAAGAGCAAACTGGGTGAAGTAGAAAAGATAATAGTTTGGCTATCAACAAATTGACAGTGGATATGTCCCAGTAGATCGTGTAGCTAAAAGTTGTTCAAAGATCCTGGGGTGAAGATAGTTGACAATGCAGAAGGAATTTTCACAATCAATTTTCTTCTACTTTGGACAGATTGTGTCCTCAGATGTATGGAAAGAGGAAAAGGAAAATAAATGGGTTCCACGCAATGATTTTAGAACTTCCATGATAGCTTTTAGAACATGGGTGTAAACTCACTGACATTCTCCCAAGGCAGAACTGCAACCTGTGGTACCTCTTCTCGAATCCAAGAGGGTCTGTGACTATTTTGATCCACAGAATATGGCAGAATGACATGATGTGCCTTCTAAGACTAGATGGTAATAGGAGGCATAGCCTTGTTGGTTGGAGCATTGCCTCGTGAGCTCTGAGCTAACACGTACAGAGATGATACTCTGAGACTGTGTGGTGAAAGTCACATGGAGAGATGCATTATGGGTAAGGCCATGAAAAGGAGAGGGTGGAGGACATCAGTGAGCCTCTAGCCACTCAAATCATACCAGACAGATGTCACCCTGGATATTAGAATGAAGATGACTGATCCAACATCCAGTTTCTCTACCCACCCACAGCTACCTAAGCTTCCTTAGTGGAGGCCTTAGAAATCATGTAACAAAGATAAACTTTGCTCAGTGAAATTTGTGTACATTCTAACACAAAATCTATGAAGACAGTAATGGTATAGCTATTTTATGCACATGAGTTTGGGAGTACTTTATTGCAAAGCAATAGACAACTGGAATTACACAAGACAGTAATCTAGTCAGAATGAAGAGGCGGTGATATTTGTGTTATTGTTCTTTTTGATCTCATGTAAATGTGATCAGTGTAAGGGTGGAGGAGGTGGAAGATTCCATTGACTTAGGAATATGTGATAAATTCCCAACAAGGGCTGATATTGAACTGTGTGTAAGATACCTCAGTTATAACCCTTGCCTTCCAAACAGCACCAAGGATCTAATAGGCACTTAAATTAAAACAAAGTAATTTGTAAAAAGAAAATAGGTTAGTTCTATCAATATTCTGTGGTTTTAAAAAAATTTCACAGAGGAAAGAGTTTTGATTGAGTTTGAGAAGACTAAAAAAATACATTCTTGGAGGAAGTTGTTATTAGATTGGACTTAAAGTTAGAATAGAACTTAATATTTAGGGATAAGAAAGGAAAGCATCACAAGCTTGCTTTTTGAATTATTAAATTTAGTGGAAAGAGGATAGATTTTTGTAGAAGAAGGAAGAAAACAGTTTTACTGTGGGTTTGGCTAAGGATGGGAGAAGTTAAATTTAGAATGAAAGCATGCTCTTAAGAAACAAGCAGAGAGTATTGTGTTCTTTGTAGTAGACAATAGAAAGCCATGACAAGTTTAAAATAAGAAAATCAGGGCTGGGGATTTAGCTCAGTGGCATAAGTGCTTACCTTGCAAGCACGCGGTTGTGAGTTCAATCCCCGGTACCAATAAAAATAAATAAATAAAATAAGAAAATCACATTATACAGAATTTGGAAATCACATTATACAGAATTTGTTTGGCCAGTGAAGCCTGTTAAGATGCTGCTGGTCAAAGCAGAAAAATCAAAGAATAATGGTAGTGGTAGAAAAAATTCCAAAAGTCCCAAAAGTATTTTGAGTTCACAAAGCTCACAGGATACAAAGTAAACAAACAAATATCAGTTGCTGTTGAAATTAAAAATACAATTTCATTACCATAAGCTCAAAATATTAAATACACTGTTTAGGAATAAATCTATCAAAGCATGTTAAGGACTTACATGTTAAAATTGCATAACTCTGATGAAAGAAAAACATACACTTCACTAAATTAGAGAATCAGAAAAATAAAGATGTCTGTATGCCCAAATTGATATACAAGATGAAAACGATCTTTCAAAAAGGCAGTAGAAGTTTTACAGCTGTAAACAAGATTATACTGAAATTTACATAGGCATTCAAAGAACTAGAATAGCTAAGTAATTTTAAGAAAAAAAAAATTTCATAGTTACAGTGATCAAGACTGCATTACATTGACAGGGAGATAAACATCTTAACAAATGGATATTATTAGAGAATTCTGACACAGATCGACAGAAAAATGCCCAACTGACTTTTTAATGAAAACATAAAATTTCAGAATCAAACAAAAAATGTGTTATGGGTGATACACTGTGTCGATTTGAACAGTTTAGAAGTTTAACTGAGAGGCTCAGCAGGGAGCAGGGTTCTTACTTTGTAAATATCCTCATCCTGTGCAAAGGAGGGTAAGGAGATTTTGTGAGCGCTACCCCCGCCCTGGAGGGCAGGGGGCTTGTGTACAGTATTAGCCAGGAGGAGAGGTTTGTTTTTCTCCCTTTTGCTCTGGCTGCTGCCTTGAAGTGTTGCCCCTGTGCCATGCCACCCTGCCTTGTAGCCAGCTGATTATGGACTGAAACTTTCACAACAGTGAGCTAAATAAACCTTTTCTTCCTCAATATTGGGTGTCGGGTATTTCGGCCCAGCAATGAGAAAAAAGTAACCAAGACAAATTGAATAAAATACAAGACATAAATCTAAAAAGTTCTTATAAAAGAGAAACAGATAAATCATATCTTTTCGATGAACTAAGACGAACTAGTAGTATATGTGAAGCAAATTAGCATATACATACATATATATAATATATATATTAAAACAATGTAATTTGTAATATGAGGAAGGATATGAATTTTTCTGTTTCCTATTTATCTCTCTTCTATTTTGTTCTTTATATTTCTGCATAAGAGAAACCATGTGAGAAAATTTGGGCTTATGTGTCTGACTTACTCACTTAGCATTATTTTCTCAAGTTGTATCCATTTACCTAGAATGTCTCAAGTTTATCTCTTTATGGCAGTGTAGCATTCCATTGTGTATAAATAACACATTTTCCTTATTTATTCATCTGTTGATAATGCAAAAATAATTAAATGGAAGAATGCTTTTTCAACAAATGGTACCAAAGAAATTGCATATCCTTGCCAAAACTGCAAAACAAACTGTAAACCATTAATCTAAACGTCACTAAAAGTGGAGCATGGGCTTAAACATAAATCATGAAACTATAGAAAATCATAAATTATATTCATAATCTAGAGTTTGGCAAACTTCTAGGCAGCATCAAAAATATAATATTACAAAAGAAATGTTGATAAATTGAATTTACTAATTTTAAAATATTTTCATTGTGAAAGACCCAACTAAGAGAATGAAAAGATTTTCTGTGTCTTGGAAAACTATTTATTTTCAAGTTTCATATCTTACAAAGGGTTCGTATTTAGAATATATTAAAATACTCAAAATATATTTAATACTCAAAATTAAGCATTTAAACACATATAACCTATGGCAAAGCCATAAGAATGTGTAGATTGCAAATGAGCACAAAGATGGCCAATGGAAATGCAAATTCCCAATGAGATAATACTGCATCCTATCAAAATGGCAAAAATCAAAAATAGTAACATACCAATAGTAAGAATGCAAAAATACTAGCACCCTCATACATTGATGGTAGAAATGTAAAAGACACTCTGGAAAACAGTTTTTCAGTTTTTTTTTTTAACTAAACATGCAACTACCGTATGACTCATAAATCACCTTCCAGATATTTATCCCAGAGACATAAAAATCTATATTGACACAAAAACCTATATAAAAGTCTTCACACAAACTTTATTTGTGATTGGCAAAATCTGAAAGCAACTCAGATATTTTTTTTTCAGTAGAAGACTGGTTAAATAAATATGATAGAACTAGATCATGGGCTAATACTCCACAAATAAAAGAAACAAACTATTGGTACAGACAATAACCTGACAAATCTTCACAGAATTATCCAAAAGGATATGTTCTGCATTATTCTTGAGACAAGAAAATTATAGAAGTGGAAAAAAGATTAATAGCTGGAGAGTATTAAGGAAGGGGCAGGGAGAAGGTGTTAGAAATTGGATATGATAAATGACAACTTTTGAAAGAAAAGTGAATATTTTGACTATCAATGTCAGTATCCTGTTTGTTGTATTGCATTGGGTTTTGCTAGCTGTTGCTATCAGGAAAAACAGTAAAACAGTAGTATCTTTCTGTAATATATCACAATTGCATGTGAATCTGCAATCATTTCAAAATAATTATAATAAAAAGCATTTCAAAGTTTTAAGTTTTTTCATAAGCAGCTTGAGTAAAAATATTGCAAAGAAAATCGAACTATCCAAACCTGGGAAAAACTCAAATATCTATCAAAAGATGAATGGGAAAACAAATTGTATAGATCCTGGAATATTATTTAGCAACAAAAGGAAACAATCTACTAATATATAAAACATGGAAATACCTAAGCTATGCTGAGAATAGAAACCAGACGCAAAGGAATACATTATAGATTATTATTCCAGGAAAAGATTCTGGAACAGGAAAAACTAACCCATAATGACAGAGAACTGATCAGTAGTTGGCATGGATTTAAACTGTGGAGGGATGAAGGACTGCTGCAAAGCTGCCTACAGGAATCCCTGGGATGATGGACGTATTTCATATTATGACTGTAACAGCTGTTACAGACATCCATGTGCATTTGTCAATACTCATCAAACTCTGTAATGTCAGCTCATTTTATTGTATGTACATTATTTCTCAGTGAAACTGACTTTAAAGAAAAGGATAAAGTGCAACTGAGGAATCAAAGATGATATTAAGATCTTGCTGTTTAGAATCAGTGGTTAGAGATAAATAGACTCGGGAATCACTTTTTAGTAGAATGGCAAGGCTTAGAGCAGGATATGCCTTGCTTAAAAGGAAACACACAAGGCTGAATGCATTTACGTTATGAGACAATCATGTAAAAAGTCTTGGAAAGACTGAATCTCTAAGGATACTTGTTCAAAGCACTATAGTAGAAGGTAAGATCTTGGCAATTCACAAACTTCAAAGGCAAGTAAAGAGGCCCATTGCTGCTTAAGATTTTGATTTTGTCAACTTCAAAGTAAAAAGCGTGAGAGAGGCTGAGGACGAAAGCAGTTGTCCATGAGCAAGTAAGATGTGGGAGGGGCCAAGGCAAGCTAAGCAAGATGGATGTTCAGGAGGGTAAGCAGATTTCCTGTGTGAAGGCTGGGTTTAACTCAGTGCCCACAGGGACAGGCAGGTAGGGGTGGAACTAGAATAGCAAGGTCAAGTGTGCAGCCAACCCAGGGATAAGAGAAACCTAAGAGATGGAGATTTCCCAGCAGTGTGACTAAGACAAAACCAGAGTTGCACACGGGGGAGAAATCTAGCTCATGAGACGCAATCAGACAAGATCAAGAGAAAGTTGAAGTTCAGAAAGTGAGTTGAAGTAAAATTCTTGGCACGGTGCCTCTCATAAAGCTAACTGTGACACTTCCTCTGAGACTGAACTGGTTTCTTTTGAAATTTAGAACTTCTGCTGTAGGAAGGGACTCGACATCGATGCCTAGAAGGATGCCTGTTCTTTCCTGCCTGGCTGTCTCTGGTCCAGAATTGCTGGGCCAATAGGAGAAACAGTAAGTGGATTATAATGCAGAACTCAGAGGAACGTAGTCACAAGACGGGCAGCACAAAATGGAAACTAAGTCTAGGAATAAAAGAGAAACAATCATAATAAGGGTCAGAGATTTTTTTCTTATGAATTTTTACATTTCTTTCTTAAGACTCAGATCAATAGGATTCAAATCCCGGGAGAGAGAATTATCAATCAAGAAAAATTGCATATAATATTTAACCTTTTTCACTTGTTTCATAAAAATATGGATCCATAATAACTGTCTCACTGGGTTCTTATAAAAGGGTAAATGGGATCGTTTGTGTGAAAATCTTTGCAAAGCTTTGTAAAGATGCCCAACTACATATTTAAAGCTGCCATCTTCACATCCTTAGCATCAGCCATCAACAAACAACATTCACTGAGTACTTAATAAGTGTCAGGCAAGAAATGTGAGAAGTTTGGAGCCAAACTATAAAGTCTCAGGTGAGGAAACCAGGATAGAATGATCAAAGAAGCAAAAAAGATGAAAAACATAAAGTGTAAGGAATTCACAAGGAAGTAGTGGTCAGCAGAGTTAAACAAAGAAAGAGGATGAGCGTGAGTGGAGACAAGAGCAATGGATATTCTCTTAGCACCAAGATCAGAGCAGAGAAGGAAGCCAGAGGGCAGATGGTCAAGAAGGAAGTCGTCAGGAACATCATGTTCTCAGGGACAGACTGAGAGAATGAAAGGCCAAGTAGCAAAATACATCGACTGCAAAGTATGGTGTTTAGTGTGTGTCTTTGATTATACTGTTACTGTTCAAGTCTCCAACTCTGGAAGAATAAGCAGCCCCTAGTTGCCGGGATATGGTCTTCCCTCTGCTTCCAAATTCAATTCTGGCAAGCACAGCTATTCCCCACAGTATTCATGTTAGCGTTCACACAGCACTCATTAGGACCTGAAATCTTTTCAGCCTTGTCAAATTCTATTATAAGGCCCCACAGATCTTAACTTGTAGGCTGTGGTGTTTCTTTTCATATCAATTTGATTTTACAGTCAGCTGTTGAAAATGTTAATCCTTTCTGCTCTTCTGCCATTTTTTTTCTCTGTGATAAAAAATTGTCATTTCATTGGGTGTCTGGCCATTTCAAAACATCCTCCATATGCATTTCACAAATAATTGAAGTAATGGATTTTCAACTGATTAGTAAGTCAATTTATAAAGTTTCAACTGTCATTCTTTTTCTATATTTCTCATTGGAAATATCAAAGAATACCTTCCGGGTTTGCCAAAAAATTAACTAAATAAAAATAATAACATTTTATAATATTGGAAGTATTTACAAGTCATAAAATCATATTCTTTGCATGAGAACCAATAATTTTATGCAAAACCACAGTTGACCGTAAGTATATATGAGGAATACTACCATGGTATTGGCTAGTTAGATCATTTCAATAGTGCAAAAGACACACAATGAATGTATTTCCAAATTACTTCTATGACTTTCAATGTTACTTAAAATTTAATGGTTTTGGACAGAAAAATACCCTAATGTAATTTTCTCTTTTCAAATGTCTTGTAAGGAAAATTCGATAGGAATTTTTTTTTTTTTAACCAGGAATCAAACTCAGCTTTCCAGGCAAACATTGTGTAACTGATTTATATTCTTGGCCCAATAATGATTTTTAAAATACAACATTGCAACCCAATAGCAGCAGAACACTTTCTTCAGTAAAAACTGTATTATTCAACTGAGCAAACTTTACTTTCCAAATATATATCAAATAAAAAACTTAAATTGTATATTTAATTTTATTTCAATTATACTTGATGACATTTAGAAAATTCTGTCAGATGACTCGAATGCAAATTTATCTCAGAGATCACTGATCTTATGGGGGAATAAAATATATGCTCTCAAAATTTGATGGTTATACTTGATAATTATTTGCCTAAAAATTTGTACATTTTTAAGAGTGGCCATCTAGAATTTCCTTTATGATTTCAATCAAGATTCCTCATTTCAAATACTGTAACATGATGAGAAATTTAAACTACATTTTTTTCTGCATTTATTTTCATCTGATATACAAAAACAAAATGTGGTACATATTAATGGAGCAACATATAAGTTCTGTGCATATTATATGCATTACATAAAGTTTAAATCAGATTAAATCTCTTTATTTCCTCAAAATTCTCAATATTTTGTGGCCAAAGCTTTCAAAATCCTTTCTTCTAACTTCTCCAAATGTACAATATGTAATTATTTCCTATTAGAGAAAGATAATTTTTGTTTTGAAAGCCAAAATACTGTATAGGACGTTTCAGGTCTAACGAAATATCTTGTGTGCATAATAGTGTGAAACATTATGGGATGGAAATTTGGGAGACACATTAATAAGATTCATTAGTGGGCAGAGGATGAGGTAAAGGGAGAAGCTGGGCACTCAGACAATTTCCACATTTCCTGTTTGAGCAATGAACTGGGGTGGATGGGTGCAGCGGCTCTTGAGATCTGGGGGAAGTACAGGGAAATTAGTGATTTTCTCTTTTAAATAATTGGGGCCCAAACTTGCCAATTATAAACTTATGAATTAAATTAACTTTGTAGTTTGCAGTTTCCTCATTTGCTTTATTTAACAATGGAAACATAAACAGAGCAACATTGAAATATCCTGAATTAATATGGCTTTTGGATGATAGCAGAAGTTTTTATTAGTAAATCTGATTGCTGAAGTCATCTGTTTCAGACTTAGGCTACATGAAGAATTTTTTCAGGCAAAGGATCCTATTTTATGCATTCAGTAGAGACACTGGTGATGGAATGGGGATCAGGAGTCGGGAGATCCAGTAGAGATGAGACAGACAGTTTCTCCTCTCAAAGTGTTTGCATCTACTAGAGGGCTATAAATGATGAATAAAATGTCAGTGATGGAGAAAACTAATCTTAGAGAGTGACAATGTTATGTAGATATGCCTGTCTGAAGGTGTCTTAATCACTTCCTTGTCACCGAGACTCAATACTTGATATCCATAAATAAGAGAAGAAAAGTTTATTTGGGCTCATTGTTACGGGGCCTGGTCAGTTGGCTCCAAGGCAGAAGTGGCACAGAGCAAGGGCCAGGGCCTGGAAATCATGCTCACATCATGGTGTCCAGAAAGCAGCAAGCCAAGGGAGGAGCTGGGGAGGGAGATGCTCTCCTCCACGTCATGCCCCAGTTACCAGCCTTCTTAGCGTTATATTCCACTACGGTGCTCCGTGATCCAATCACCTTTCAAATGAGAATTTTGAGGGTCATTCTTAATCTAAAGCATAATAAAAGAGCTTACATTTGACCTGAGCCTGGCATAATGAGAAACTGATGGATGGAGAGCTGGGGGAACACCTTTTTGACAGTGGACTCCAGATTTTCTATGCAGGTAATTAATCTGGTTGGAAGAAATTAGAAGGGATTTTGACATAACATTTTCTTAAAAACCATATTTGGTTAATTTAAAATGCATACTTACTTGAAGTGTGAAAAGCTGATAAGAAATACCGTGTTGCTAAGTGTACCCTGTTCTCATCCACCACGCCATACTTTGGACTACGTATGGTTCCAAGTAGGGAGAAGAGCAATAGGGAAATAATAAAGGCACAAAAGAAGAACCTGGCTTGGCTCTTCCAGGAGCAGGCAGAAGGCTAGCTTGGCTGGAATATGTAGAAATGGGAATGCATTGTAAGAGATGAGCTCAGGGCATTGGGATGCACATTACAAAACAGATCCTGGGAAGGGGATTATAGGATCTTAAAGAGAACTGATTGGATGGGTCTGTGCTTGGTATATTAAATCCTCAAGTTGTCATCTGGTGCAATTGCCATTGTGGATTGTCAACTGTCAGAAAACTTCATTTACCAAGAAATAGAACAAAATATTTATTGTTTTTTAAATTTTTTTTATTTTGAAGAGAATAAAACAAAACAGAACAAAGCAGATCAGAATGGAACAATGCAAGCAACACAGAACTTCAAAACAAGACAATAAGAAATCAGCAGTGGCTACCATAATGTCTCTTGTTTTCTTTGAAATAGTTTTTCATACCTTCACACACAATAAAATAAAACAGAACAAAATAGTATAAAACCAATCAAAACAAAAAAAATGAAAGCATTACAGGACTTTAAAACAAGACAATAGGAAATCAATAATGTCTACCATAATATATCCCATTATCTTCAAAGTAGCTGCTTATACCATCAGACACAGTAAAATCTTACAAAATGAGACAGAACAAAACCAAACCTAACAAAATTATGAAAGCAACACAAGAGTTCAAAACAAGACAATAAGAAACTAACAGTTATTACCACCTTCCCTTCCTAGATGGTTCCTTCCCTATCACTTTCATAATATCTATTGTGCTTTTTGGCTCCTACTAACTCCTGCTTTTTATGCTAGGGTTCACCCCTTGTGAATTTAAATGATTTCTCCCATGAACATGATCTCCAGTTGCATACATTTACCCGCAAAAGCTTTGAGATTATCCTACTTTATAGCTGGGTAGCTTTCCATTGTATGAAAATCCCATGCCTTTCTTTTCCATTTTGCAATTGATGGACAAGTCACCCTTGCTTTTTTTTTTTTTTTTTTTTGGTCTCTCATCATGTTGAAAAATTGTTTTCTCTCCTTTGATTTTCAGTCTATGAATTTCCTTTTGAGTTAATATGTTTCTTGTATACAGTACATTGATGGATTTTGTTTCTTGATCCACTCTTCCTGTGTTTCTTTTTATTGGTGAATTGAGGCCATCTACGTTAATGCTTATAACCGGCATGCATTGGTTCGTCTCTGCCTTGCTCTTCTCCTGCTGCTGGCCCTCCATGTTTCCCCTTCACTCAATTGCCTGTCCTGTTTGGCAGTCCTCCTCTGGGAACCATGGTCACCTATAGCTCTCTCTAGAATATTCTCCAGCACTCTCCATAGGGTTTTTTTGGTGGTCGTGGATTCCTTCAGGTGATCAGTTGCTTTTCCCTAGCAGCTTTTAACGTTCTGTTCTTGTGCTGAATTCTTGAGATCTTGATTATTATATGTCTGGGTGTAGATTTCCTTGGTTATGGCTAGTTAGGAATGCTATATGCCTTGCTTATCTGTATGCAAGATGCTTTTCCCATGTTTGAGAAGCTTTCTGCTATTACTTCTGTAAATAGTCTTTTTATTTCATTTGTGTTGATCCCTGATTCTTTGCAGATACCTATCATTCTTAAATTATTTTTCTTTGCATCATCTTGAAGCTGTTGAATTGTTATTTCCTGGTTCCTTGTTAATTTTTAAGACGTTTTTCCTTTCATGATCATTAGCCACAATCCTGTCTTCAGGGTCTGGAAGTCTATCTTCAGTCTCTTTCAAGCAGTTTTTCCAGCTTTCAATCAACTTTTTAATTTCCTTGATATCTCTTTGAATTTGTTTCATGCACTGTAATTCCTTCCTATATAGTTCATTCGAGATTTCCATTTTCCTATGCTCTTGTTTTTTATCTGTGTCTTCTTTATATATGCTCCACAATTCTTTCATTATATTTGTGATTTCTTTCTACCTGGGGCATTATTTCTGATCTGATTACTTTTACAGTCTCATAAAGTTATTTATTTTCTTTAGTTGCTACCCTCTTGGAGATTTCAGGTGTGTGAGTTCCATTTCTTCCATGACTATATCTCCCAGACTTGATCTGTGTGGGCTGAAGGTCTGAGATTGCCTTTTGCTCCTTCATCTGGACATTTCCCTGGTTTCCTCCCAACAAGATGGTTGTGGGGTCCCAGACGCTTCCCACGTTGGCTGCAGTGCAGGGACTGGGACAGGGGCCTGAGTTTCTCTGACCTCAGGCTCCAAGAGAGGTATCAGAGCATGAGGTGGAGTTCTCCAGACTTTTGAAGCTGTACTGGGGCTTTCCTGATAGCCAGGGGTGCGTGGTGGGAGGCTGCCTCTTCTCTCAGCCTGTGTGTCTATATCGGGACTCCCATGATGGTGGCAGGCACAGGTGTGTTGCTCTGATTCTCCTGGTGGGCGCTTGCTGCCCAAATGAACCAAGGGTCTCCAATAATGGCCTGAGGGTGCATGGGGCTTACCCGACTGGGTGTCCCTGCTTGTATTGGCTGCCTTCAGGAATCAAGCCTCTGAATGGCATCAGCCAGCAAGAAGAGGTAGATCTGGCTTGGTCTCTCTGCTTACACTGTCTGCTCACGGGAAGTAAATCTGATGGTGGTGGTGGCTGGCATGAGGAGTTTGATCTGATTGGGTCTCTCTGCTCAAAGTGACTGCCCCCAAAATATTTATTGTTATACTTTCTATGTTTTTATGTTTTAAAATATTCATCTTCAAGCTGTTTCTAAGTAAGAGATACTGTACTACTGTGATTCCTAGTATCAAAGATGTATTGCAGGCCAGTCTTCAGAAGAAGACAGCCTGTATTATGGCAAAATGGAATTTGCTGACAGCAGTGCTGTATTTTAATTCATGTCAGGAACAGATGTACTTTTCACCTATGTAATAATATTCTTAAATTTGTTGAAAACATTAAAAAATAACTAGGGTAGCTAAAACAAGATAGAAGAACAGATACATTCTGTGATTGGTGAAGCTATTCATTTGCCTCAGGACATCTGTAATGTTTTCTTCCAATAATGGTGCCAAATTTCTGAAAATGCTAAAGTATTTTCTTTAGTGAAGGTTGGGAATATTATATTTTTAAGTTATTCTTCAGCTTCTACAAATAGGGGGTGATTTTTTCATGTGTCCTAGAGATTTTCAGTGTGTAAAAGTACATGTATCAATTGCTTAAGAAAGCCATGGTGAATAATTTTATATTATACTGTAAATTTAAGAAAAAAATGGTTTTCTAAAGTCACAGAATTGTGCAGAAATGTGGTCATTAAAATCCAGCCTCAAGGGATTTTAAGACTGAAAACAATTCACAGTCAATTACTTTCTAGCCACTGAGACCAAAAACCTGATACCTGCAACTTAGAGAAGTCTATCTTGCTCAGAGATTCAGTCCATAGTAGGCTGGCTCCCTGGTGGAAATGGAATGGTAGAAGGGGATGGCAGAGAAAAATGACTGAACCCATGGAAGCCAGAAGGAGAGAAAAGGAAGAAGCCATGGACACAAATATATCCTCGCAGGTCAAATTCTCAGTGAAGCTCCTTCTCCTGCTATATAGTATCAACCATTAACTCATCAATAGATTAATATATTGGTGAGCAGCACCCACCTCCATGATATGATCACCTTCCAAAAGCCCTGATTCTAAACACATGAGACTGCTGAGGGACATTATAGAACTAACTGCTGTTTTGGATGCTATCCAGAAGAAAACAACAGAATAGTCATTAAATGGAAGGTCTGTATAATCAAATTGTTTACAGTCTAGTTAATGAAGCAGTGCAGACTCATAAAATGTTTCCAAGCAAGAGAATTAACATAACACAGCAGTAGAAATGATATCACAAGGCAACACAGGTGTTTGAATGCCAGAAAGCTCTGTAGATCTTTCAGTGCAGAGGGGCCTTGAGAAGGCTGCGTTCACCTAGGGTGGTGCTCAGATCTGGACATTTTCAGAGTGCACACTCACAGGTCTCTTCAACAGCATGTACCTCAACAAAATCTGATGAGGGTTAAAGTTTACATTCCAAGTGCAGAAAATGCAGAGGTCCCAAGTCAGTTTAGCCGCAACAGTTCTATAACCTTAAAAGGGAATGTTTTTCCCCCATCATAAAAAAGAACTTTGATTTATCCCATACTCTGTTATTTTATCTTTAGAGAGCAGACATTTTAAATTGCATGCTTGTAGAGCTTCTGAAAGAATCCTTTCAGAAATCCATCATTAGCGTTTTTTTCTCTTTAGCATGACTAGACCCTCCCTCTGTGTTCTTTTTGCCACAGACTCAGAAGGCACTCAGAGACATGCAGCCAGACAATTTTGTGAAAAATTTGAAAGCAATTTCTGACCATTATACTCAGAAAGAGATAATAATTGATGATAAGAATGTCTATATATTTTCCCAAAAATTAGAAAAATGGAGAAAAAATTTGAGTTTAAGTTTCAGAATTTCAAAGCCATATAAATTTATTGCTTTAGCTCCACTTTTGTCTTTACATTCTTCTGTTCTCTTCTTGTCCCTGCCATTTCCTTCTCTTTCTTTTTCCTCCCCTTCTGGAATAATTTAGTCCTGAAGCCATTAGGAGGAATAGATCCTAGGAGGCATCTGTGTCAGCCTAGGGGCACCACAAGTGGCCTTGCTCAGAGTGCCAACGTCCTGGCAAGTTGAGAGGGCATTCACTTTATGGCATCTGGTATAGAGTATCCGAACCTAACAAGGGTGAGACACTGTGTCTAAAGTTCGTCTGCAACACGATGCTGGTAGGGACAATATAGACATTGAAATAATAGTAAGGAAAACTTACTGAGAACTACGGTCCAGTTAATAATATAAGGAGCCACAAGTCCATTCTGATACAAATAAGTAAATGAATATATTAAAAGTTTAATGATGAACAACACGATAGAAACATAGTTTCAAAGTACTGGGTCACAAAATGCTTACTGAAAAAGGAAAACTTACGGCACAGTGAAGTTTTAGAGACTCTGCCTTAATCTGAGGATCTGTGAGTATCTTTAGTAATGGAAAATTGTGTGCTGAGGAAATAGCATAGCATCACTTCTGTTCCATTCCTGCCAAAGATGCATATCCGAAATCTATTTATGAAGAAACACTAGACAAACAAAACTTAGGAGCATTCTACAAAACAGTTGGCCTTCACATTTCAGAGGTGTCGAGGTTAGGATACACTGGGGAGATTGCTGAGGTCAAGGAGATTAAAGAGACCTGACAATGAAATGTATCAGGTGATTCTAAACTAGGTCCTTTTGTTAAAAGCTTATTATTAATATACCTGATGAAATTTAGATGGATTCTGAAAAACAAATGTTAATGATGTATTTGTTATGATTTCTTGATTTCGCTGACTATATAGTGGTTGCATAGGAGAATTTCTTGTTTGTAAGATATAGACCCCATCATCTCTAGGGTAATGGGGATTCAAGTTGGCAACTTGTTTTTAAATGATACAGGGAACAAAAAGTTTATCATACAGCAACTTTCGGATTTTTCATTTATGATTGTTTTTTAAAAATGGTAATTTTTATCTGGTTTCATAATGACAGTTCTATAGCACCTCTTATTCATTTTTTTGCTGTAAATTTCAATTTAATATTACATAATCATTTAGATAATCCAAGCAGTACAGTGAAGTAGCTTGTCTGATCACCTACAAAGAGTGACAGTCCCAGCAGCCACTGGCACTTTATTCGTATTCATTTGGTCTCATTGCACATTCTTTCTCCGTTTTCAAAAAGGGGGAACTTTGGTGATTAACTAGTTTGTTTAACAGAGAACAGTAAGATTTATTTTAGCATTAACTTATTTTCAGTACTGAAATCTAATTTTTTTTCCGATAGCAGCTGAACAATAGACATAGTCTCACAGTTCAAAAAATCACTCTTACTTATTAAAGAAATTAGAGTCGCATAAGACCTTGACTAATAATTTACCACCCAATCCAATTTTATAACAATTTTGCAGTTTCCTTTGTAACTTTGAACTTTTTCTTCATCTTGCTCTTTTAAAAATACTTAACTAAAAATTAACTAATTTGGACCTTTGATGAAAATATCTACTCAATTATATTTAAACAGAAATTTAAACCTCAAAACCAAAAGTAACAATATTTATTAAGTTACCACATGTAATAATTTTCTGCAAATAGATATATCCGACAGATACATGCAATTATATATTTATAATAATGCAACAGCGTCAAGCATTAGATATTGTAATGTCCGCTGCACAAATAGATAAAATGAAGTCTAATCATGTACACAAATTCAAAACATTATTAAACAAAAGGCACTCATTGCTTTATGGGAATATACTCAGCCCATGCTCCTAAATATCTTTGTTACCCAGTCGTCTGAGATAGGAAAGGTTGTCTTTAGAATGCTCTGGGGCCCAAGGAACTGAGCCCCTTCAACCACTGCCCCTTAATCCTCCAGATTATTACTCTAAGAAATTTAGTTAAAAACCATATTTAAAGAAAATCAGAGTATAAAGGAATATCAAAAAGGCAGACTGAACCTTTTATATGTAAGAATATAGAATATGTCATCTAAGAGACATAATATAGATTAAGCAAATTCCTCTGAATCTTGCATCTTTTTGACATTATCAGTGCACCTGCATTTTTCCCACTAAGTTACCTTGTGGATTTTTTACTGCCCTAAACCAACATTACAGAAGTCCCAAAGGAAGGAATCCAAGGGGATTACTCAAAGTTAAGCATCCCCTCTTCTTATCAACACCAGTTATTATAGCTATCTGTACTCATATCAGTGGAGGAAAGGGCAACAATAGGGAAAATATCGACTGTCTTTACAACATAATTTCTAATCTATCCTGGAAACCATAGGATATCAATTTAACTTAAAGTAAGGGAAGAATGCTGATAAATGTTACAGGCAATATTTTAAATTTTATATATTTGTTTATTTACTTTAAAAAATAAACTTGCTTTGATAATTACTCTCATTTTATATATTACATTGTTACAATAAAATTAACCTGATAGGGTGAAATCTAATCAGGGGGAAAATGTACTTTCCCAAATTGAACTAAGAGATAAATTGTATGAGATTAACTACCAGCTTTACTTTAGAAACCTACGGAAATTATTACAGCTCTTACGAAATCTCAATATTTTATTGTTTCATAAGAAGAAATGTAGATTTTTTCCCCTCAAAAGAGTTGACACAGATTTTAATAAAGCATATGTAATACAGAATATCTTCATGGTGCTACGACAACTCAAGAAGCTGCGCTGTATTAAGCTTAAGAAACAAGAGTTACATTTGATCTGGTAAATGCGTGAACAAGATGTTAATGAGGTGCCAGAGGGGCTGTGACTGGCCCACTTATCAGTGAAAAGAGAATTGGCTAAATTCCAGAGCAGAGTATCTCAGACCCAGCATCTCAAATGTTATACAGAATTTGGGAACTGGGTCATCTCTTTAAGATTAAATTAGCTTTCCAATTGGGTAAGAATTATCCAATATAATTAAAAAAGAATCAAAAATTCATATGATTTCAAAATCAAGCAATTAACATCTGTGTACTAATAGGAACTTTCTGTAAGGACAGTAGTTAAGGGTTAATTTTAACCCATCAGTTAGATGCTGAGTCAGGCTTTCTGAGACACCTTTCTTTACCTACAAAACGGAGGGGATAAGAGAGCCAGCAACTAAGCTTTATAGGAGGAAATTCATCAAAAGCTCTTATAAAGGCCTTTTGCATGTAGTATGAATAGTGGTTAGCTGTGAAGATAGCATGAACAACTCCATATTTGGGCCCTTGGATATTTATAACATGCATGAAACAATCTTGCTTTATAAATGAATCTAAAACTGACCTTTTAATTGTATGCAAATGAACAAAATTGTGCCTTTTGTTTCTATGAGTAGCTCATTCCTGTACTTTGCCTTAGTACCTGGGTAAACAATATGATCTTTGAAAAGAAAATATTTGAAAAGATGCTGGACTGACTGGCCTCTATCTTTTCTTGCATGTATTTTCTTCCCTGTTAGGTGCATTGCTGCACAACCAGATGTGGGGTTACACTCTCTTCAACACGCGGTCTCCTTTGCTCTCTGGTTTCAGATAATTTTTACCTAGGACAGGCACTACCAGGAGACTGTACGGCTAGAGGAGACAAAGATCACAGTTTTTTAAGCTAATTACTTTTCTTCCAGATGAAGGCTCACAGTTAGCGTGTTTCCGCATCTAACCGGAAGCATCGTCAAATGGTCAAAGCTGTAACCTGGTTCTGCAAATCTTTCTCCTTTCCCTTCTGGGTTAGGTAGCTAATACTGTCCCTATGTATTCAGTCCCTGAGTCAGGGTGATTCATGATGCTCATTATCTCTCTTGAGTTTTATTAACAGTACTCAAAAAAGTTTTCTGTATTGGCTTCTGACTAACTGAGATGTCTTCAGTTTACTTACATGGTTGTATAATTTGTGAGCACTTTAAGAGTAGTAAATTATTTTTATGTTGCATATTTTAGATTATAATACAGCTATATAGAATCATAAAATAAATTAGCTGAAAATTATTGTAATGTCCAAACCTTTTAAAATCTGTTTCAACATAGCAATTCATTCTATGTATTGTAAGGTCATTTTAAAATCATACATATGTAATTTAGCAGTACCACTCAGTAATAAGGGTGGATAGGTACCAGGGGATATAGCTCAGTGGCATTAGTGCCTGTCTGGAAAGTGCAAGGTCCTGAGTTCAATTCCCAGTACTAAAATAAATAATAATAATAATAATAATAATAATATTAGTGGATAGCAACTAAATGTTGATTTTTAGATCAAAATGTCAGATACATAGACAAAACTTTAAACAGGAGTACATCAAATTCTCCCTGCCATGAAATTTTTGTTGGTTTGGTTTGGCTGGGTTTGGTTTGGTTGTGGCACTGGATATTAAAGTCAGGTTAATGTGCACCTAAGAACGTGCTCTACCACTGAGCTACATATCCAGCTCTGTTTTGCTTTTAAAGAATTAGTTTTCTGTTAAATATTGGTGCTCTCATCTACAGCATATAATCCATATGTCTGTAACCTCATTTTATTCTAAATAAATTATCACAGTAAATTCTTGGGTATTCTATTCTGCTACCTAAAAATGTAACTCAGAAAGTATGAATCGCTAAGCATTTCTAGTTTTAAGTGATAGTTAAGTGAAAAATTACTTTTCTCTATCCAAAATCCAAGAAATTGAGTTGTTATTACTACGCAAAAGTGAGCCAAACATGCCACTCCAAGGTTATAGTATTAGATCCAAGCTTTGGCCCTGTGTTAGCTTTTAGTTGCTGTGACAAAACACCTGAGAAAATCAACTGAAAGAAGAAAAAATCCTTTTTCACTCACAGTTTCCAAGTTTTCAGCCCGTGTTTGGCAGGCTGTAATGATTTTATATGTGATAAGGCAAAATGTCATGACAGGGAGTTTGTGGTATAGCAGAGGTGCTCACTGAATGGCAGCCAGGAAGCTAGGGGAGAGGTGGAGGGCAGGACAGAGCACAAAATAAAATCCTCAAGGACATGCCCGCAAGGAAATATTTCTACCAACTGTGTCTGCTTCCTAAGTTTCCATCATCTTTCAATAGACCATTAAATTATAAATATATCAGTAGATTGACCCATTGATTACGTTAGAGCCCTTGAAATCTAATCCCTTTCCTAACTCAACCCTGCCATCTTGCAGACCTACACTTCTACACATAAGCATTTGGGAAACACTTCAGGCCCAAACCCTAAAAGCTTCTGTAAGCATGTGACTCACTTAATTACATGATGTGACTTCTTGTACAGTACACTTAAGAAAATTTCAGAAGAGAAAAGATCCATGATGTTATTATGAAGACCGTATATCACCTTGGCTGAATTCTTATCCAGTCTTTCCCATTCTATCATCTATCTGCCTAAAATGGGTAGGATGCATACACAGAACAGGTAGAGGTAGAAATAAGCTTTGTCCAGCTATACAGGGAATATTAGTAAACATACACACGTTGAATCATTAAAAGTCATCTGAATAGAATTGCTTAATTCTGAGCAATGTGAACGGAAATACCTTTCCACAGACATGCAAAAATAGTATAACAAAAGGAAAGAAATTTTTAAAAATAGAGAGTTATAACTTTCAGAACAAATGTAAAAGCTCCAATATAGAATAAAATGTCAAAATTTAAGAAAATTTATCACCATAGCTGCTTAGGAAATATATTAATAAAAATGTGAATTTAAAATCTAATTCAAAAGATAATATGATGAACAGTAAATGCAGAAGAAAGCTGTAGATTTAAAAAAACAAAACAATATGCAAACACAATTACAGAAATAAGTTTTTAAAAAGAAAGCATAATATTGTCTTTCATATCATTTGGTTTTATGCTCTTTAAAATAAAATTTAAAAAATTAAAATAAAATGCAAATAAAACAGACACTACTAAAAGCTGGTGCACACACACAAATACACACACTAACGAAGAGTGTTCACCTAAAGAAAATGATAATTCCTACCAACTGGTCAAATTTTAATTACCTTTAAATACTTATGGCATTTTCCATTGTTCTAAATAATTTAATTGGTTAACAATGTTTCATTTTTACAGGACAAGGGAAGATTGCCCTAAAATTTCAGTTCTGTCTTGAACTACACATTGTCAGGATAGCACTTTATACTCCTTCCATCTTTTCTGTGGACTCCAGCTAACTCTCAATAGCCAGTCTTACATCTCTGTGCCCAAGTTTCTCATTGTCCAACCATAGAAGACTGTTGTCCCCTATATACTGTTAACTGCTCCAGAAGTACTGGGAGATCAGCAGCCACCTTCAGAAACACCAAGTCCAGTCATCTTGAAATTCCGGTGGGATCATTCTAGCTCTGCTTTGCATTATTTTTCAGACTCTTTATGAGAATAACTCTGAACCCTCACAAAGTGTGTAACATATTGTACTTTTTATTATCTGCCTTCTCTTTCTAGGGCCTTCATCCCACCAACCATGCTTATCTGAAATAAACTATTGGCATTCAAAGCTTTGACTTACAGTCTACTTTTGGAAGAATCCAAATCAATGTGTACAACATGTATAAATAATACAAATATGAAAAAAAAAATACTGTAACTTCTACAGTGTGACAAAATGAAATTTAAGTGTGTCAAAATGATTTAGGTTCTGAATATGATTGTTGTATTCTTTTTATTCACTTTTAAGTATTTTAAAATTTCCAATTATTAAAAAAATCTCATAACTAGTGGGACAAAAGCTATAAATGAAGGTTAAGCATTGAAGCAGATACTGTTAGTGTCATCGGTGTTTATAACTGAGCAGTACTGTGAGTTGCCGACACATTCTTTTTCTTAAAATCACTTCCTGTACACAATACAAATTTTACATGATAAATGTGGAGGTCAGGGCTGTACACTGCTGTGCTCAGGTTTATGTCTTCCCTATTTTTTTCTTTTTTCAAGCAATTGCTTTGATCCTGTAAATCTGTTGGAACTGTACAGTCACCTCATTGTACTTCTGTACTTGCTACATATATTGTTATCAAAGTCTATTTTTCAAAAATAGATAAATAACCAAAGTATAATCATAATGCAACTAGTAAAACCTTAATTGTTCCAAGTCAACAATTTCATAAATGATACTTCAGATCATAATACCATGCTTTCAGGATCAGAGAACAAGTTAAAAGCAGCCAGGACTGAGCCCAGTGTGGTGGTGCATGCCTGTAATCCCAGCACTCAGGAGGCTGAGTCAGGAGGACTGCTGTGTGTTTGGGACCAGCCTGGGCTACATAAGTGAGTTCAAAGCCAGTGTGTATGACATAGCAAAATATTGCCAAATAAATAAATAAATTTTTTTAAAACAACCACAACTAGAACAAAATCAAGTCTCCCAACTTGTAGCCCAGTTATTTTCAGAATAACCCTTCATTCAATATCTCCTTTCAAACACATTTCCTATAAAGATACACCACCTAGAAGACAGTACACAAGGTTGGCAGCATATTGGTTATAGAGGGCAAGGGTAGGTTAATCACAGGCAGAATAATAGATAGAGCTTGAAAAAGTAAAGATCATAATAGCTTATTCAGGGTTTGATATGATTCACTGATTTCTATTGAAGGAAATGGGTGGGTCTGACAGAATGAGAATGTTTGTGCAATAAGTTACAAGTCTGAACAGTGTTTAAATCAAGTATAGCCACCCAAGTCTGGCCAGTTTCTCTTCTAGGTTAAGGTTTAGTCACACTTCTTTCCATAATTTCTCTTCCTCTTTTCTTCCAAAAGTTAGCAGTCAAGAAGAAGAATACACCACTGAAACATTCATATGCTTTGAAACAGTATTTCTTTCATAATTTTAGAATTATTCCAAACCTGGACTCTTCAGAAGTAAGTGCTTGCAAATTTAGAATGGGAAAATAAAAGTCACAGTTCTCCATTAGTATTTCTGAAAGATATTAACTGGTGATATCTCTAGTTAATGAACTGATAGTGAACTTTCCAATAGTAAATTTTTTTCTATTTTAAAGAAGAAAAATAGCAATAAAAATGAAACCATAATTTATTATTTCGTATTTAAAGTCAAAGAGAGTAGCAAGTGTTCACATATAGAAGGGTGCCACACAATGACAGTGGCATGTGATGTTATTTTATTACATCTTGCTATCAGTCTTCTAAGCCTAAACTTTGACACCAAAGTTTTCATGTCATGAATTTTTAGAATTCATGTGTACATAATACCAGACAACCCCGGCAATCTTCCTGAAAATGCTCTATCAATCATTACCAAAAATAATTTTTTATAAAATTAAGGCCATTATAATAGTTGCTTACATATAATTAAATTGGATTATTTCACAATATAAAATGCATACATTTTCCAAATGAAGTTTAATTTGTAAATAGAGCTGAAATTGTACATTGGAGCAACTCAGTTAGCATTACTATACTAGACAAAATGTAGGAATTTCAAGATGTATAAATTTTTGCACTTATGTAAAACTGGTAAAATAGATTATAAAAATGTAAAAATTTGTCTTTTCTAGAAAATGTTTAAAATATATCCCTATAAGTGTAACTGACCACAAACCCTGCACTTTGAACTATTTCCATCTTGTTATTATAATTGTCTATCTTTTATAGCATATTCACACTTATAATTTATTCAATATTGAATTTAAAGTCAAGAAAGCAACCTTTTAATTACAGCATTGTGTCAACAGCAAAGCAATTCAATGCATAACAATTCTGTAAGTTTTAGTTTGTAGTCATTACTCAACTGTGTTTGCCAGAACTAAGGGAAAATGGAAATATTTATGTTTAGAGAAGGGGTATTAAAGAGAGAAGAAATCTAGTTTCTCCACTATCTAAATGAAAAACAAATAATTCAGGTACCTGCATATTTGATGTTTTGTTACTAACATATTAGAACAAATAGGACACGTTTACTTTTTCTTTGGATGTGAAGGATTGGCAGATGTTGTCAACATCAGCTAAGGACTTGTAGCAATTATGCCTTATGAAATCAAGTACAAAGAAATTTGCTCACTGTATCTTAGCTTATCTGTAACTTGCTTATCTTATAATGTAATTACTAGAATCACATTTTATTGAGCAATAGCTGTCTGTGCAAATATCTTACCCTTTTGTGAGTATTGGCAATTGCGGTTAATTGCTAATGTGAATGACTACCTTCTCTACCATGTCAATGTGCCCTCTTCGTATTTGTTCTGTTCATCTAGTCAAACCGGCTCTATTTTCACAGATAAAGTAAACTTATTACTAGGATAGAAGAGGAACGAATTTTAATCCTGATTCTGCTATAGACTGTTCAATCCAGCTGTGTCAGGTTTTTGGAAACTGCTCCTTTTCTTTTAAATTCAAGATATCTTTCAGGAGGAAATGAATGGACTCATTAGTAACTCAAACTGAATTAAGTTTCAAGGGCTTTTTAAATATTATGAGCATAAAAGGTATATAAATTACAAACATTTAACACTTTTATATTAATAAATCACTAAATAAAAATAGCCATCAAAAAATTCAATAATATAGTATGAAATCCGGTAGAAAAATTTCCTACCTTTAGGAGTAACTGTGCATCAAACTTCATGATTCTATGTTACTACTAGTCTTACTGTCTTACTTTATTTTGTTGTGTTAAAGCTTTGGTTGTCAAAATTACCAAGTCTTAGTTTGTGGCAAAGACTATTATATCTTCCTCTCCCTATTTCTACATGTGATATTAGACCAATACATAGAATTCTATCTTACTATCTGAGCTCTATTTTCTTTTAAATTATATTGATGGCTGTTTTCTTCCTCTACCATTTATATAGAAAGAGAACAAAAAATTCTGTGAAACAGAATCACTCTAGGAATATTGGAAGTTTCCTGGATACTAAGGTAAACTGTGGTACTTACAGTTACGTCATTAATAGTTGATATCAATAGTTCAAAACATATATAAAAGTCCATAGTGAAATTTAAGAGAGTTCTACATGATTTTCTGATAACTATGTGCACTATTGAAGGTAGTGTCCCACTATCAAACATCAAAAACTTTATGAAAGGATCTGAAATTGATATGCTTAGAGACCTTTCCAACGGTAGCCTTCTTGGGAAATGATGTGAAACCAATGAGGTTGTTTTGGAAACTGCATAACATTTCAAAGCTATCAGAGATAAGTAAGACTGCTTAAATCTTGACCCTAACAGTTTTTTACTTTTAATTTTTATACCTGTCTCTTTAACTCTTGAATTTTGCACATTTTTGAACTTCTCTCTCACCATTTTGTAGATTGATACCTTTGCACTGATAATACTTCTAGTTTTATAGACTAGAATTTGATTTGTCATGGGAAAATAAAAATTTGGAAAACCTCCCTCATGCTTCATGGACATTTTCATAAGTATCTCACAAGATATTTGAATTCCCATGCATTCATAATTGAACTTTCTTTCCTTTAAAGCAAGCCACATCCTTCCGACTTCTTCATTTCTGACTTCTTCTTCATGCCTCCACCACTGTTCACGGACTCCCACTTCCTCTCCCCTTTCTATCATAGAGTCAAGTCACACGGGTTCTACTTTAAAACTCTCACTTCCTTTTCAGGCTTTCAGTTCCAAGCTCAGTGGTCTAATAATCAGTTTCTCAACCACTATCTCTTACAATTTCAGTCAGTTCTATGAACCAGTTCTCAGATAATTAAAATAAATAGATCAAATGAGAACAATTTCTTGACAAGAAATTGTTCCTACTTCTCATTACACAACTTCACTCTGTAGCATTCAGATTATCCAGAATATTATTATGTTCTAAATGCTTATATGCACCTTAAACTTACAAACTCACCAGTCATCTCTGAACAGATTGAATTTTTCTATCTTCCTTCCTTTACTACTTTTTTACTAAGAATAACCATATGTCCAGAGTCTGCAACAGAACTTTTCATAAGAATGGAAGTGTTTTACAACTCTGTGCTGGTTGATATGGTGGTCAGAAGCCCCATGCAATTATTTCTCCCAATTATTTTCTCCCTACTTCCCCTTTTTCTTTTTAAATAAACATTTTAATAGAATTAAAACTCAATCAAATGTATGAATAAGTGAAAACAGGAATTCCTCTCACTCTTTTCACGTTTTCTCAGTAGAGGTTAAGCAAGACTGATTTCACCTACTCCTCTCCCATGTTAAATTTAGGGTATTTCTCTATGAAATAAAATATCCTTTGATAAATGCAGATTAAAACAATTAAGTATTTGGATTTTGAAAACATTTGTTTTAATGTTTAGATCTTTGATCCATTTTGATGCTGGGTCCAGCTTCAGTCTTCTGTGGTTAACCATTTTCTCAGTACCATTAGTTGTGTAGGCTATCTTTCCTCTACATGGATTTTTGCTCCTTTGTCAAAGATCAAATAGCTGAATGCATCTGGAGATGTTTATGAACCCTCTGTTCAGTTCCATTGATCTGCACATCTGTTTCTGTGCCAGCATCATTCCAGTTTTTATCACTGTTGCTTTGTAGTATAGCTGTAAGTCAAGTATTTTGTTGCCTCCTACTTTGCTTGTGTTACCCAAGATTACTTGTGCAAACTAGGTTTCTTCTGGTTCCATATAAACTTTTGTATTGTTTTCTTTAGTTCTGTGAATAATGTTGGGATTGCATTGAATTTGTAAAACAGTTTTGGGAGCATAACCATTTTGACAAGATTGGTTCTGCCTGCCCTGAATCGGGGACATCTTTCCATTTTCAGATATCCTCTTCAGTCTCCCTTTTCAGAGTATTATAATTTTCATGGTAGAGGTCTTTTACTTCCTCAACTAGGTTAATTCCTGTGTATATAATTTTTCTTGATGCCATAGCAAATGTTACTGTTTTCATAATTTCTTTCACATTGGGTTCATTATTGATGTACAGAAATTCTAATAATGTTTTGCATGTTGATTTTGTATCTACTACATTGCGGACATTGATTATTCTCTATTGGGAGCAGGTCAGTCTCCTAATCTTATTGAGGAGTGCACAGTGAAGGATGAAATAGTGAGCAAGGCTTTGTAAAAATGGATTTAAGACATTCCAAGCAGTAAACCTCTGCTTAAGGAAAGAACTGTTTTATCTCTAAGGTTGGCAGCTATTTCCTTGGAACTCTGAGTGAGATTTAGTATCCTTTGCTGAAGTGTTATCTTGCCATTAGAAATGTCACAGTGTCAGGCCACTACAGAACTCTACCATGACATTGGCATGGAGAATTCTGTTCTGCCTGCCAGCCACTGGCTCATCAGACAAGTCACTCAGGCCTGGAACAGAGTCATAATTTAATATAGAAAGCCAGTTGATTAATTAAAAAGCCTGCTCAGCACCACTTCGAAGTGGTTTCCATCAATTCTACAAGCTTTTTGCTAGAATTGTTTGGGTCTTCTATGTAAAGCATCATGTCATCTGCAAATAATGATGATTTGAGTTCTTCCTTTCCTACAAGAATCCTCTGTGTTTCTTTCTCTTGCCTGATTGCTCTGGCTAATGTTTCAAGTACTGTGTTGAATAGAAGTGGAAATAATGGGCATTCTTGTCTTGTTCCTAATTTTAGTAGGAATATTTTCAATGTTTTCCCATTGAATATGATATTGGGCATTGGTTATTATAAACACATTTTATCAAATTTAAGTATGCTCCTTTTATACCTATTTTCTCCAGGCGATTTTATCATGAAGGGGTGTTGGATTTTGTCAAAAACCTTTTCTGCATCTATTGCTATGATCATGTGATTTTTGTCCTTGCTTCTGTTTATGTAGTATATTATTGATTTGTATATGTAGAACCATCCTTGCAAATCTGGGATAAAACTTAGTCAGAATGTATGATCTTTTTGATAATATATTGTTTTCTATTTGCAAATACATTGTTGAGTATTTTCACTACTACATTCATTAAGGAGAATGGTTTGTAGTTTTCTTTTTTAGATGGGATTTTCTCTGGTTTGGAGAGAGGTGGTTATTGGTTTCTGTGAATGAATTTGGAAGCACTCTGTCCTTTTCCATTTCATTGAAGAGTTTGAGAAGTACTGGTGACATAACATCCTTAGAGATTTAATAGAATTCAGCAGTGAATCCATCAGAGTCTGGACTTTTTAGTTGGTAGATTTTTTAAATTATTGTCTCAATTTAATTGCTTGTTATTGAGTTGTTCAGCAATTTTGTTTCACAGCAATTTTAGAACTATTCCAAATTATTTTGATGTGGTAGTCTTTTCATCTGATAAATTGAAATAATTTTCAATAAATGCTTATTGCACACCAACTGTGTGCCAACAGAATAATCACTTACTTCTGGAACTGTCCCATACACTTAAATGATATTTAATCTTTTCCTTTAAAAATATATAACTGCTATTTTTTACCTACTAGTCAAATGTCCCTGCAAGTGTCCCACCTGGCTATGTTGTTTATATGTGTTTTTGTCATTCCCAGAGTGGAACTGAAAAACATTCTATAATAGGATAGTCTCAGAAATAGGAGCCATATTTTAGTCAAGGACTCAGGTTACTTGGGTCAAGTCCAAATCTCCAGCATGTTATTAAACTGAACCATGTGCCTGTTTTCTTGACTATAATAGTAATCATCATATCTACCTTAAAATTACAAAGGAGATTCATAAGTTAACTTATATAAATGTTTCAACTTATGACTTTATAGATGATCATGCATAAACACTACTTTTTTTAGTAGTAATAATATGTGTTTAATATGTCTAAACACATCTATGTGATGTGAGGAAGTTTTGCTTAAACTTGCAAGATTCTCTGTTCTTGAGGGACTTTATCTTTACTTGAAACTAATAGTTACTGAGACTCACTTCTAAGCAAAGGACTTTAGTCCTATAGTACACATCCCAGATAACGGGTTAGCCACAACCAATCTATGAGACAGGCCTTACAACTTGTGAACTGCCCAGGAATGTGACTCAGAAAATGTAATTTAATTTTCTCACGATCAAACAACATTTTGGTGTCAGAATTGGGATGTAAGTACTAGCTCTTTATATTTATTTCTTACATTCTGGAATCTCTACAATATGTACAGTGCTTTGTCAACTAAGTGTAGTTTGTCTAGTTTCCAAAAAAATTATCAGTGCTCTGTTTAAAGAATTTATGGAATAACCACATGGTCTGTGCAATATGTTTACATATTTTAGCAAGTACCATAAAATTTCAATGTTTTAAAATGTAATAATTTTATCTTTATAGTATCAGTCACGTTTATTCATTGAAATATAAATGATACAAATTATAAAGAGAAAAATAACAATTGACTATAATCCTTGATAAAATTTATGTGCATATCATAAAAGATATGTGCAAGGGCCTACATTTATCTATTTGATGTATACAATTTGAATCATATATATTCTTCATTGCTTTCTGCACATTCTTTGTAGTCCATGCAGTGTTATGTTTCATTAAACAATTTTCAAATACGATTTTAATAGTGGCATAAAACTGCAACGTGTAATTGGGTTCTTGTACAACTGTATATAGTTGAGTTTTTTTATAATAGTAAAGATGTGAAGAATATTCTTGTGGATGTAACATCTATATTTCAAATTATTTTTTAGGCTAGCCTTGGAAAAATATTCCTAGATGACTGCATACAAATTATTTTAAGGCGTTTCGACGGGAATCTATGCATGTTTGTTTTGTTTTGCGCACTGTAGAAGTTACTGTATAAGTTGTCTTTTCCTGTGTAGCTTAATATATTTGGTGACCTATTTCTATATTTAGCTGAAAGTGATGCTTCTCAGCAATCTTTCATGCTCTTTCTCATTCTGAGATTCTTACACTTTAGTCATCTTTCAAATGGTTACATATAAATTCAAGAGATATTATTAATTTTAATTAATCTAAGTGAAAAATTGTTTTTGGAAGTTTTTCATGTTGAAAACTACTTATTACATGGAGTATAAGTAAATTTCTAGGTAAAAACAACTTCCTTCATGATGATCTAGAATAATGTCGCTGTTTCCTATTAATGTTAATTTTTAAATTAAGAAAAAAAGAATGGGATCAGCTAGATTTCTTTCCTTTGATAGGTAATTAGCTTTTTCTGCTTGAATGTTTTTGAAATTATTTCCCTTAGTTATTGAAAAATTGTCTTGATATATTATTAATTACTGTAAAATTGACTGATTCTCTTAGTTCATTTCTGAAATTGCAGCACATCATGTTTTTGGTTGTTGATAGTCTTCTAGTTATTTTTATTTTCTCTTCAGTAGTAAATAACCTCATTTAAAGCTCTTCCCAACTTACCAAACACACATTAAGCCTGAAGTTGCTAAAGTGGGGCTCAGTGCTGTACCAGGGCTCTCCTTGTCCACTCTGAGATCTCTTGTTCTAGTCACTTACATAGTGAGACTTTGGTTCTTTGCTTGTGGGTTTATGACCGAGGCTGCAGGGAGGTAGGTTGCTGTACACTCTTGCTGGGCTTCCCCCCATTTACCATTTCACTCTAGATTTCAGTACCCTAAGATTTTTCTTATCCAGAACAAGAATCCAGTCACTCTAAAGATCCTCATTTCCTGAGTGTATTTTTTTTCAGTATCTTTTGGCTGTCTTGTGTACATCGTGTATTTCCAAAAACAAATGCACAAACTCTTTAGGAAATTAATTCAGAAAGATAACTGCTTTAAATCAGATGAATCTGAACAATTTTATTTTCTTACTAAATAGTTCCCAATCTCTATTATTTCATATGACTCATCTAAATTAATATTTAAGTTTCTTTTTCCTAGATGATCTTATGGTTTTTATCCTCCATTCTGAGAAACATAATGTGTCGTATTTACAACACATCTACAGATTTTCATGCATTGAACAATCCCTGTATCCCTGGAGGTAAATCTCTCTTGATTATAATGAATGACCCTTTTGATGTGCTGTTGAGTTTGGTTTGTTAATATTTTGCTGATTTTTATATCTCTGTTCATTAGGGATATGACTTGGAATTTTCTTTTCTTGTTGTGTCTTTGTCTGGCTTGGTATTACAGTAAAGCTGTCTTCATAAAGTAAATTTGTAAATACTCCCTCTTCTATTTTTTTGAATAGTTCAAAACCAGGTCCTGTGTTTCTTCTCCCTTTGGAGAATTTTATTACTAAACGTAAAGTTAAGACAGAGGCAAATAGGACCACAGAAACTACTCTAATTCAGCAGTATATATTCTCACTCAATATTTAAACAAATCTTGTCTCTTTAGAAAATTCTTAACCCCAAATAAAGACTAACTGGTTTCACTTCTTCATAGCTTCGATGTGTAGCCTCAGATTTTTAATCTTAAAAGTATGACTTTAGTCAATCAATAATTTTAACATAAAATTAATATTTCAGTTACATCCAATTTAGTGTGGTTATATATGTGCACATGTAAGTGAGCATCTCAGTGTGTGTGTGTGTACTAATAATTTAAAACTAAATTTGTTATTTATGTAAAACCATAATATTATGGATCAGTATTTTTATCAATTTATTAAAAATAAAAATGAGTCCTGTGATTTATTCTGTTTATCATATATAAATAACTTCTTTATAAAAACTCAGTATTGACAATTCTGATTTCTATTTAAGTGATTAATTTCCACATGTACCATGTTATAAATGAATGTCTCATATTACAAAGACTACGACTTCGGCAAACACTAAACATGTACTGTTTTCTGTGTGCTGTTCTAGACAATGAATAGTAGTAAAATAGATGAAGTCATTTTCATGCAATTTGATTGTTTTCTGAAGAAAAATGTTAAAAAGTGACATATATATGTTTTTCATTCATGAAAAAACTATACAGAAAAGAATGTAGATTCTCCTCATTAGAAAAATAAACTTTAATTAAAAAATACTTACAGAAGAGAAAGAACAGATAAATCGTGCTTAACTTTCCATCTTCTTCTCTGGCCAATTATTTCTATATAAATTAAGAGACTTGGCTCTTTGTCTTTTTCAGTTCAGCGCGACTACTTTAGCACTGCTCAACTTCATACCTTAGGATAGGATTTATAGATATTTCCAATTTCTTCTGAACATGGCAAGTTAATTGATGGAGAATACAATTTATTTAGAAAAATAAAGAGAACGGAAATTGGTTAACTGTATGAAAAAGTCCAAGTAGAAAACAAGGGATGGTGAACAACAATTTATATGTCCTGTTGTGAGCCAGTCACTGGGGTTGGTGTAGCAAGGACACGGAGCATGAAAACTCAGATTCCCCTGCCTCATATTCCTGAGTTTGGTGGTGCAGTAGAGAAGCAAACCAATCAAGTTCGTAACACGATAAAAACATGGTAGTGCAATTTATCAGAACTACAATTTCTGGTTCTTCATTCTTAAAAAATTGAAAAGTAATTTTTCTTTCCCTACTTCAACAGTAAAATAAAGTAAGTCTTTAAATTTGGTGAATATATACCAGCTTTTGCATGCCAGAGCCCCAAAGGGCAAGCTTACAGAGAGGTAGAAAATATCGCCACCCAGGGTTTTGCTGCAATCAAAGAGGAAAATGAGAGCTACTACCCGCAACACTGGGAGGGCAGTTAGAATAATGGAGCTAGAGAAGTCACTCTCCTCCACTCAGGTGAGACTGTATAGCACACTAGGGTCATTTTTCTTTCCATTGTCCTAAGAGAGAGAGAAAATAACATGAGAAAAAACCCAAGAAATCTCTGAAGCTGTAGGCAAGAGCACATGTAACACATGCACTTGGATCTCCTGGCCTGACTTTCAGTCACCTTTCCCCTTATAAGGTTCATAAATATACACTACATCTCATATATTTAATTAAGATCAAAGTGAACTCCGGAACAGACATGTATATGGAAACCCCTGAGATAACTCAGCACCCTGTCAATCATCTATTAATCTTCTCTAAAGACTCAGTGGGAGGCACCTGGGTTGGGGTACATGTCCTTTGACTTCTGAAAGCCTGATTTATCTGCATGCAGAACTTTTTACCTTCCTGTCATCCTTCCACCACTTTTTTGTTTGTGCCATACTTTTGTTGGCATGGTCTAGTCCTGAGCACATTGTCAGTAACTGTAACTGCTTTTCACTTGCCATCAGGTTTACACTTGCAATTCACTGTTTGTCATACACGAAAGCCTGGAGTTTGTCTGCTGAATTCTTCATGCAGTAACACAAGGAGGTACTCGGGCATTCTTAATGAGGCCATGCAGTATGAGAAGCCCTGTGCTTGGAGTTGGCACATGTATGAAGAATGAAACTACTTTCTCCACTGGCACATCAGACTTAGAATGAACCAGTGAATATTTGGGGGACGAACATGAGTGACTGAAGTCTGTAAGTTCTTTTTTCTCAAATTCTTTTATGCAATTGTTTTTTTTCTCAAATCAATTTCTTTCAGTTCTCATAGGTACTTATCCAAACCTGGAATGGGAACTGTGAAATTATTCTCCTAATACTAACTAATAATTTTTCTTGTACCCAGTAAGGTGAAGCAAATTTGTATGAGGTCACATGATCATATATAAACATAGGAGGAGAATTTTCAAATACTGCTCAGAGAAGGAACTCCAAACTCATGCTAGGAATTTAAAAATTCCGCACGAAATTTGCATAAAGCAGGGCTTCTCAGTTCTTCTGTGGCTACACAGTAGAATTCCCTTAAGAGCTCTTACATTCTTAATGACCAGCTATATCCCAGACTAATTAAATCAGAATCTTTGGGCATGGGATCCAAGTATAAGTGATGTTTTGTTTTAAAGCTCCCCAGCCCCTGCATAGCCAAGATGAGAACATTGATTTAGAGAAATTTATTGACCATGACCTATGTAGCAGTTAATAATTGGGCTATGGGGCAGGAGGAGGTGGTTAGAAGCGTGGCCACTCCAAGCAGATGAAACTGAAAAGGATGAGAGCTGAGATTTTTAGGAAAGTGTATTTAAAAAGATAATAAGTTACATCTTTAGAGGATATTGCACATTTTAGGGAAGGAGGAAGTGATGAGAGAAGCAGCTAGACAGGCCCAGTAGAATTTTTGGCAACTCCCGGGTTGCCATGCTGAGCAGCTTGGCTTTCATCCCTGATTGTGTGGAGAAAGATTGGAATCTGGTTGCTGGGGAGTGACCAGACTTGATTTGCATGTGAAAAGGAGCATTTTGACTGTTGCTTAGAAAACTAACTGGAGAGGAAGGCAAACAGGACCAGTGGTGGGGAGAACAGTTAGTGCTCCTGAAAAAAGATGCTAAGGCCATGCCTAGGAAAATGGATTAGAAAGAAGAGGCCCAATTGACATATTAAGGAGGTTAAATGAATAGAGTTTGGAGAAGTAACCATAAAGAGTATCTCTCAGATCTCCTGAGGTGTGGAAGGAATATAATTAGTCTCTTTTCCTGTAATTCCATCATTTATGCATGACAAGGTCATGCTTTCCATTTCCTGTCCCAAGCTACTCATTTGTCATCATTTATGTTAATGGTTTGTAAATCATTTAGTGTGAAAAGAATGAATGTAAGCCATTTAGATAAGATACAGGATTCCCACAGCGAAACTACGGCTGGAACTCCCCACTGCCCTGTTCAAAACACTCTTGCAGTCTTCCTTCCTCCCTCACTGCCACAGATTGAATTTAGAGCCTCTTTTTATTTATATACATATATCTACTCCTCTCCTTATGAGAGTATCTTCAGTTGGGACTCTGTAAAGTGTTAGGATAAAAGAGTAGAGCTTTTATTAGTGGAAGTTTTGCTCTTACCAAGGAGATCCTAGGAAGATTCCTTGCTCCTTTAGTGGCATGCACACAAGAAGATGGTCTCTCATCTAGGAGCCAAGAATAATTAACCTGTGGCACCTTAACATGGGACTGGCCAACCTCCAGAACTTTGAGAAATGAATATTTGTTTGTTGTGGACATAGAAAGCTAGATGATGCATTCTGTTACAACACCAAAATAGTCTAGGATACTTTCTCTTCCATATGACATAGCTGCATTACAGCCTAAAGCTTCTAGCTATTCCTCCTTCTCCACCTCTTTGTCTTTCACAGTCTTCCCCTCAATATTCTCTTGCCCATCTCATCCTAACTCTGTCCGTGTCTGCCTCTTAGAGGATGCAAACCAAAACAATATTAATTACATGTAGGGAATAAGGACTAAAGATCCCAAGAGGATTTTGAGGTTTCTGTGCAGAAGTAGAATGAATTCTCCTAAGAATTACAAGGAGTATAAAAGGCTAAAAAGATAAGATAGTCTGTCTATGTGTTTTATTTTCAGAGTTCTAGGATATTCAGATACAAATTTCCAAGAAAATTGCAAGTTATAATTACAGAATTCAGAACACAGTTAGGAGTACAGGTATAAATTTAAGTCTTCACATATAAGTTGTAACTTCCGTGGCAGCTATGTACGAGGAGGTAAAGGATATTGGCTACTGCAAGGAAAGATCTGAGCATAAAAGCTGGGAAATTGTAAAGGATAAATGAAGGTGGCTTAGATGATTAGGAGAGGAAAGCACACAGGTAAATACATAAACTTAACCTGTTTGAACAGGGAAGAGAAAAATGTGGGTAAAGATAAGGTAAACATTTCTGCAATCAAGCATGTTAAGAAATAAAATGATTCATTGGGTATCAGGTATGTTAGCTAAGTTAAGTTTGTTTAAATAGAGTCATTGTGGAACATAATTACATGAAAAATCTTTAAGAAGGAATAGGAAGTGTGGAAGTTTGATGTGGAATACATTTTTCTCAGAAGAGCTAGGGTTAGGATGAAGGAATGAAGATTCTAGAGATATTTTTATGTTTTGTTTGACTTGCAAAAGATGTGAGAGGATTCAGCAAGGAACCAGGACTGAGAATGAAAGATAAAAATAAATGTCTTGCAGTTGTTTTGAAGGGATAGGAGGGAGATACACTAATAACACAAGTGGCAGAGCTAACGCTGCGCAAGTGAAGCTATGACTTCCTTTCCTTTGAGCCAAATGATCTTGGAGAAAGACCCCTAAGTTTCAAGGTGCAAAAGAGGAAAGGTAAGGCTGTTTTCACATGGTAGCTTCAATTACTTTCCTGAAGGATAACTCTAGGAAAGCAGTTGTCATTGAAATGGAACAGGCTAACGAGTGTGGAAAAGGAGAGATTTTTTAAAGGAGCTTATGGTCTGAGCACAGGATATGGAAGCTTAGGGTTTCTCAGTTCACTAATGATGAGCATGAAAGACACACAGTAAAACAAGAGATGAAGAAAGCAGGGAGCTGTCATGGATGACTAGTTCCCATGGTGAGCCCCAGGATTCTGACAGGAATCAGGGTGCAGGAAAACACTGAGGCAGGTCCAAAATTCTCAGTGCTACTGTGATTGTGGTGATACTGACAAGAAAGAAGAAGGAATAACATTGATGACACGAATTTCAAAACAGGATGCATTTCTGTAGAAGGATGTGCAAATAGTGGTCCACCAACCCCCATGGGTAGCTGGAAGAATTCGATCTTTGCCATATCTTGAGAATAAAGGCATTAGGGAGAAGAGCAAAGTCTTTCCTTGAGAGGACTACAATGATAATTCTGTTTTCTGAGCAGAGCCAAGTTTCAGTTAATTAATCATGATTATGATGATGATAGTAGCATTTATTAACACATTACAATCTAAGCACTTCTCCAAATTTTTTTATTTATATAAAGTTATTTATAACAAGCTAGCAGAAGAGGTGATTTGTGAAGATGCTGAGGGTAAAAATAAATGTGCTTCAATGATAAAATAAGTGAACTCCAGAAGATGCAATGAAGAGGATCACAAAGTCAACAGGGAAAGTCAGCAAAACATGCAGAATGTTGTAATTAGAGAATTTGCTGTTTAAGAATTTGGCTATAAGCAGAGCTTGTGAATCTTATTCTTCAGAGGCACTACTTGTGGATTCTCAAAGAAGATACACAAAATAAAGTAAGAAAAGAAAAACCCTCTAAAATGACACAGCTTGTAACCAACCTCTATGTAAACATTGGTATTTGTAAGGTAGGATATGTAGGTGACCCATAATTCTTTTTTTTTTCTGCTCTGATTTAAGATTCAGACTAAGAAAAGAAAGTACAGGAATCATCTGCTTGACACCCCTCCTCACTCCAGCCCACATTCTAATGTCTTAGAAGGTGAATCACAAACTTGGATGCTATGAGTCAAATCTGAATTGTGTTTGACCCAAAAACATTTTAAAATTTTAATTAATTCTCAACACTTGAAAATTCAGGGCTTTTATTTAAGGGAAAAAGGAAAGCTAGAATGAAAGAAAAAAGTGCAACTAAAGTAACAAGTGGGTCTATTAAGCAGCTGGAGAGTGACCAAGTTCCATCTCAGTTTCCCCATGAGTTTTGCAATTTCAACAATGGGAAGCCTACTTCCTCAAAGCCTTTTCACTTATAAAAAAGCTAGGATAGCTGGACACACAAGGTTCTGAGGCTCTTTTTAGACTGACACATCGCAATTTGATGTTTGCTAAAAATGTTACCACATCAATAGTGTTAATTTAATTACCTCTTGTAGATTGCTGAGTTTTCTAGATTTTGGTCTGTCAAAGGAAGGACTTAACAACTGTTTTAACCCTCCCAATCCAAGGGAGTATATCCTCAAAGGAAATTGACTGCCATACTTAAAGTATCTTAATGATGCAGAGAAAAGGAAGAAGTCCACATAGATGACTGCTTAAAGAAGGTAAAAGCCCACAAATCCACCACAAAGTTTGTTAGCATCTATCCCTTGCAATCATTGTACTCTAAAACTTAATCTCAACAATAGCTTATTTTGATTTCACAGCTTTTTGTGTGTGTACCTTGCTAGAGTTGATCATAGGTTACATGCTGATTATACCCGGTGGCAATAGAAAGATAAGAAAGAAAGGAAGAAAGGAAGAAAGAAAGGAAGGAAGGAAGGAAGGAAGGAAGGAAGGAAGGAAGAAAGAAAGAAAGAAAGAAAGAAAGAAAGAAAGAAAGAAAGAAAGAAAGAAAGAAAAGAAAAGAAGAAGAAATACAGATGAGGAAGTTAATTGGGCTAAGTATTCTGCTGGAATTGCTGAGTCTAAAGAACCAGCTTTTGGACAGAAAATATGTACAATCAAGAGCCCTGAATGGAGACTGAAGATACCAGAATCTGAAACTCTGTATGTTATTGCTGAAGATCTGATTGTACAGTGCTCTAAAAATTCCTTTAAAAAGATGCCAGTGTGGAACCAGGTGCTCTGCCCCCAGCCCCTGGATTCTCCATAGCACAGGGCAACAGAGATGACAACCACAGAACAACCTGATTGAATCAAAGAACAACAGCAGGGAGGAGAGTTTCATTTTAGGACTGAAGTGATACCCTACCACAGAGCCCAGCTGAGTGGTAAATAGGCTTGAAGGAGGTTACAGATAAATGGGCATCACTTGGGATCCCATGGGAGACCTGAGATTAGATCATGGGGCCTGTAATCTATTGTGGGAGGCTAGGTTTGGTGGAAGTAATCATCAGATGGCATGATCCTGAAGAAGAAGGCCATTTAGTCTGCTGGTATGTTTGAGCTGAGGCACTGATGTCTACATCCAGCAGAAATTAGTAATTTGAAGCTCTATAGGTCAGTATAATGGTAGCTTAACTGTCTTCACTAAAATTAAAGTCTATCACAGAATTTACTACTGCAGCAAAGGTAACATAGCACTGACTGGCAATTGGTTTTCTCTCTATATTAATATCTGGATTGCTTGAGGATTATAAACAATACTTATGGCTTGATCTCAAAGAATGGGGCATTGTGTCAAAGAATTTACAAAACCCAGCATAGCAAAAACAAACAAAACAAAATAGGCAAACAAAAAACTAGAAAATGAGAAGACAAATCATCAAAATGCCTCCAAAGCTTCTAACTCCACCAAGACCAGTTCATAGGGCACTGAGAAGAAAGAAATCATAAGTTCCAGAGCTGAAAGGTCTGAAAGGGCATCAATAAGACAAAACAGTTCAAGAAGGTGCTTGATGATCTGATTTTTTTTTTTTGTACCAAAAATTGAATGCAGGGTTTTTGGGCACACCACTGAGCTATATCCACAGCCCTGTGTTTGGTGAATTTAAAGAAGATATAATTAATCAGATGATGATCCTAGTGAAACAAATGATTAGTGAGTCTAGTTTAGGTAGTACAATGGTTAATAGATAGCAGAGTTAAAGAAAGAAATGTAAAACATGAATATACATCAAAGGAAAAAAAATAGAACCCATGAGAAAGGTCCAAATAGAAATCCAGGAGATTAAAAACATGATAGTATAGGTAGCAAAAGTGCCGACATTAAGACAGAGTGTCTAGAATAAATGACAGGGCTATAGTTAATGATCAATTAATGAGAAATTCTTTAAAAACAAAAGAACATGAGAAGTGGGTCTAATAGCACCTCTAGGACTCAATGTGGGGAAATACAAGAGTAATTGAAATGAGTGAAAAACCAGAAGGTAGAACAAAGGACATTAAAAAATCTGTTTATACAAGTAATAACAGAAAACTTTTCAGACATCAAAAAATTTAACATACATATAAGTGAAGCATATAGAACTCTGAATGAGCATGATCAGGATAACAAAATGAAGCAAAAACAAACAAACACTTCATATAACAGTTAAAATTTCAGAAATACAACATAAGAACAAAATCTTAAAGGCTTCTAGAGTAAAACAACAAATCACCTATAAAAAAAGCAAAACTTATTTAAATTATAGCAGATTTCTCTCCACAGAGTTTAAAGGCAAGGAAAGTATGAAATGGAGTGTTTCAAGCTCATATCCTGAAATATCTTTCAAAATTAAGATACTTCCATTTTAAAGAAAACTAATGATATTCATGACTGGGAAAGCAACACTCCAAAATATTTTCAAGAATATCCTAGAAGGCTAAAATGAAGGTAACAGTGCCAAAATATCACCCCCCACCCAAAAAAAATGGATACATCAGGTTGGGATAGCAATTAAGTAGAAGAAAAAGGAAGCAAAACTGTAACAAGAAATTAATACAATGATAAGATTAACTCAATACTTGTCAATTATAACTATCCATGTAAATGGATTCAATTCATAAATCAAAAGATACAGATTATCAGGATGGATCAAAAAATAAAATCTGATGATCTGTTATATATAAAAAACATTTAATATGAAACAGAAATTCATAGACTAAAAGTCAAAGGATGGGAAACAATATGAAACAAGAGCCTAAAAACAAGCAGGAGTAGTTATCCTATATTGAGACAAAGTGGATTTCAAGTCAAAGCTGATCAAAAAAGGCAAGAAGATTACATATTAGAGACAGGAGACTTGGGCATGACAAAGCTGGCTGTGGACCTAATGGAACATATGCTCAGAGCAGTTCCCAAAGCCCTGCACATATACTTCTTATGAAAACTTGAGCTGGTTTTTAATAGGATGGCCTAGACTTGATGTCAGCTTGAGGTGTGTGATCCATGAATCACTCCTTAGGACTCATTCATGGAAATTCTTATGAGTTTCCTGAAGATTTGGACAGAACGAAGGACATATACTGATGCCAAGGAGAGCTTGTGGTCATGATTCTTACCCATGATAATCCCCCCTGCCTCCTCCAGAGTGTTCTTACATCACATTTTTCTCTTTTATTTGGCCTAAACTTGTGTTGCAGAGTTAGTTTCTCCGTCATGCTTCACTTTCACTTTTCAAATAAACTTGACCACTGCCTTTTTTGCTTCTTTTGTTCAGTTCTTTGCTTGAGATCAGAAGAACCTGGAATCTAACTCCAGGGGGAGAAGCAAGAAACCTAGAACCTGGTAATGTTTAGTTGGTTAGACACTTTTAGAAACAGGCTGCCCTATGGCACATTGGTCAATGAAATAATTCAATAGAAAGAGATAACAACTATAATCATATATGCACCAAACCACAGGCACCCAACTTCATAAAATGAACTCAAATGGACATACAATATCAAATTTACCTCAATACAATTGTAGTGGGGAAATGTCAATATCCCACTGTCACAAATAGATCAACTAAATGAAAAAAATGAAAGATTACCCAGAGCAATGTCCACTTCAAACTCCATGAAGGTCTAGAGGAACTTCTCTTAACTGAGACCCCCTCTGTGTGAGAGAGTCTCATATGGATAGAACTGAATTGAAAGTTCTGTGACTTTTTATTTTTAGAACCAGGAAGCAAGGATAAAGGACAAAGGAAGGACATGAGTGCAGGAATTCATGTAGAAGAAAGAGGAAAAAAAGAAGAATAAAAGGGTGGTCTGTACATAAATGACCTTAGGGCCATTCTAAATAATAAATCAGAGTATGGGGAGGATGAAGGCCAGAATATTCATTCTTTAAGTCAATGTGTTTTGATCCTATTTGAACTTGTGGCCCTGTAGGCTTTTAATCTCTAATCATGAATCCCAGCAGGTCATTATCTCAACATGATAAAAGCCATTGATAACCAACCTATTGCTAACATCATATTTTATAGAGAAAAACTGAAATCCTTTCCTCTGAATTCAGGAACAAAATAAGGTTATCTCCGTTATTACCATGACTGTTCAATGTAGTTCTTAAAACATTAGCCAGAGCAATTAGAAAATAGGGGAAAAAAAAAAAAAACGGGGGGGGGTGCACATAGGAACAGCCAAATTCAAAGTATCATTAGTTGCAGATGACATGAATCTTTACTTACAATACCCAAAAACTATACCAAATGACTCCTAGACTTAATAATCAAATTCAGCATTGTTACATTATACAAAATAAACACACAGACATTAATAGCATCCTTATACACTAATAATGAACTCACTGAAAATGCAATTAGGAAAACCATGTCATTTACCATAGCATCAAAAAATTAAGTACTTAGATATTAAGCTAACTGAGGAAGTTAAAGACCTCTATAATGAAAACTGAATTATTCTGAAAAAGGAAATTGAGGAAGACATCAGAAAATGGAAAGATATTCACTATTCCTGAGTAAGCAGAGTCATCCTGATTATATTTCCAAAACTGATATACTGATTTATTTCAATTCCAATCAGAGCATCAATGTGATTTCTACAAAAATAGAGAAAACAATCCTAAAATTTATATGGAATCAGCAGAGACCCAAAATAGCAAAAGCACTTCTGGATAACAAAAGCAAAGCAGGTGGCATCACAATTCCAGACTTCAAGTTATACTATAAAGCTACAATGATTAAAACAACAAAGTACTGGTGCAAAAACAAGAATGTGGATCAACAGAACAGAATAGGAGCCACAGAAATTGTCCCAGGTACATATACATATTTTAAGTTTGACAAAGTATATACACTGGAGGAAAGATAGTCTCTTTAATAAATGTTGCTGGGAAAATTGGATATGCACATGCAGAAGATTGAATTTAGAGTTATATAACTCATCATATAAATTAAGATATAAGTGAATCAAAGATGTAAATACTAAATTAGAAATAATTAATCTTATGGAAGATAAAATAGATAAAACTCTTGAAGACATAAGTATCTACAAGTTATTTCTGAGCAGAACCCCAGAGGCACAGAGAATAACACCTGAAATCCACAAATGGGATCATATCAAACTAAAAACTTCACAGCAAAAGAAAAATCAAATGACAAAGAAGTAATCTGCAGAATGGTAAACACATATTTCCTGATATTTCATGGACAGAAGAATATCATCAAGAGATTCAATTAAAAAATTGGCAACTACAATGAACAGACACTTCTCAAAAGTACAAATGGATAATATATACATGACAAAATGCTCACCACTGCTGCTCATAGAAATTAAATTAAAACTACGCTGAGATACCATCTTATCACAGAAAGACAAAAAAATCTGAAAATAACAAATGCTAATGAAGATGTGAGAAAAAAGGAACTCTTCTAGATGGTTGGTGAAAATTTAAAGTAGTACAACCACTATGGAAATCAGTATGAGATTTCTCTAAAACTGAAAATAGAAATTCTATCCCCCTTCTAGATATTTCCCAAAAGAGTTAAAATATATATATATATATATATATATATATATATATATATATATATGTCAAAATTTACAAGAGAAAAGATTTAATACAGAACACATAATTTATAGGATTATTTTATATTACTCACCCAAAAAAAGTCAAACTCAGAGGAGTGCAAGAGATCTGTTCACACACTAGAGATCCAAAGAATCCGTCTGAGGGTCTGGATCTCATGGCAATGTTCTGCACTATTATAATCCCAAATGCTGAATACAGTTATCTAAGTATCATAATCCCTTTTCTAGTCTTCCTCATAATCCAAAAAATTATATTTATAATCCCATTGAGATGTTGTTGGAATCCTGGTAGATTAATTCCAATCTACTACCTCCAATGTAACCAATGGTGAGAGTACAAACACCAAGACACATTCCAAGTTAAGGGCAGCCAGGGGGTCTTAAATCCAATCCCTGTGAGAATGTGCAGACAAAGGCCTTGATCCTAGGCCTCTCCCAGAATTTATTATCTTGTAAAGAAGGGGATGGTTCAAGGATGAGTGACAGTGAGGATGGTGGGAACTATGTGAATAACTTGAGCAAACTGCAGAGATAAAGATATGAAAAGGATCAATTTGCATAATTCAATTAAGGTAGCAACTGAATTGTTTTTGGTGGCTGTTGTTTCAGTTTCTGATATGTAAACTTTTGTGCCCTGGGGAGTCATAATACCCTCTGTACCTTGAGACTCATACCCAATAGACATTCTTGGAGCTGACTGGATTTAACATCCCACTGTGCCCATATCTTCTGTAGAGAACACTATGAGAAGAAACAGGAGACTGTCTGATGGCTTTAGAGATTACATATCAGTATCTTGGCTAGCCTTATTTACAATGCTTAGAGCCAATTGAAGAGGGAAGGAAATACCATAGTCACCTCTGTACATATCAGTATAATGAAATAAGTCTTGATATAATCAAAGTTGCAGCAATTGTTCTGCATTCAAGGTGAGTCACTCAAATTGTCTCCCACACTGCATAAATCCAGCTGAAGATACAGAGCCCAGGGCAATGTGCTCCATGAGTTCAACTGGAGGGCCATAGCCTACAATAATGTCTCATACAAGTCTGTATCAAGAATCTTCAATAAGGCCTAAAGGTCAGTGGTGGAAGCTAGAAAGTCTGCACCAGTGGAATGAAGACTCTGTGCCACCAGGCTTAGGAATGTGTACTGGAGCCAAGAAGCAATGCTCAAGGTGGGGACCAGAGTGTCCCCCAAAAGAACCACAGCCATCCTCAGTGACAGTGAGAACCCAAGCTCCTTTAATGATGAGAACAGCTGAGTTCATATCAGAAAAACCAGCACAACAAACTTCTCCAGGGAAATTAACAGCATATCATCTTCCTCTCCAGTTCTCTTTTTATGCTATTGGCAATAATCCCCGAGTGGAGTGGGTCTTCCATGCTCAAAACCACACTGATTCAGTTCAGTTAGGTGTTACAAAGTGACCATTAGTTAATCCATCACACAGAGAGAGAATAAAATAGGGATAAGTAAAAAATCGAGGGAAGTTTGAACAGTTGCCTAAATTATATATTCTGTTGTTTCAAAAATACTTTAACATGATAATTAGTTTCACTTAAACTACTAGTTTATCTTGGTTCATTGAAAAGAAAATTTTGTGTTATTAACTATTCCTTTTTTGCAAGAATGTTTTTGGTTTATCTTTTACTCTAAGTGTCTTAGTCACTTCTCTCATTGCTGAGAAAAAAATAAACACCCAAAGTTAAAGGAGAAAAGGCTTATTTTGGCTCACTGTTTGTAGAGATTTTAGTTCATAGCTGGCTAGCTCCAAGCAGGGTGGAATGGCAGAGAAGCATTGCAAAGAGAAACATTTCATGGCAGGCACAAGGCAGCCAGCAGCAAAGTAGTAAATCATCAAAGCTGTAAGCAACAGCAGCTATTCTCTTTCTGCCCATTAGATCCTACCCTTAGGATAGGTAGCTTTTCCAGCCAGGATAGGTCACCATTAATCCTAGTGTCACACCATGAATCAATCCCAACACCATATCCGTGAGTCAGCATGACACAGTCTATATCCAGCCACCTCTGAAAAGCCACACATATGACCTCCTGAGGCTTCAGGCAGACACTAAATATAAGCCATAATATCAAGTAACTACTTTGAAGATTAACGATACACGATATAACTACTGTTATTCTCTTATCATATTAATATGAAGTTGTGTTTCATTTTTTCATAGAATAAAAGAGTAAAAAAGAAATAAAGATACTAACCTTAGCTTATATAACCAGAGGAGAACCAAGGGAACTTGTGTGTAATTTTTGCAGGAATATATAGCTTCGTGCTGTGTGGAAGATTTGTGGAAGTTCTTTATCCTGACCAATCAATGACTTTCCTGCATTTGATTCTAGTTTTTAAAAATATGAATACTGCCTATTGACCTATTATGGAGCAAATACAATGTACTCTAAATCTTTTAAATGTGCAAGTCTAGATAGCTATTAAATGTAACAGTATTTCAACTAAACAGAGGTTCCCCAATGTTAAGAAATGCATGGTATTTGAAAGCTACCCTCAGCATTTTCCCTGAAGTACAAATATATGTGCTGCTTTTCAAAAATAGGATGTTAGCAATTTTATAGATAACACTTCAGATTAAACAACAGTTGCTTCAGGTAAAGTTAGGCAATCAGTGGGTGTGATAAAGAAATAGCCATGTCTAAATGTTGGTGTGGCTGGCTAATTGCTATAATACACCCTCCTGTTTTCTTAATTCAAGAATCTTGAGAGGGTGAACTTGACTGTATTTATTACCCACAGCCCTTCCAGCTGTCAGTGAGCCTCCCAGGGCACTTCCAGGACACCTGCCACTTTGGCACCAACACTCTAGCACTAGATACTGATTTTTCTATTAGGAAATAAACTGAGATGCCACAGAGTATATGGAATCTATCAAGGTTAAGTGGGCTGTTTATTCTATCAAGAGAACAAATGAAAAGTGATTCAGGAAAAACAGAATGGGTAGTGTGCCTCATTCTGCAGGAAAAAAAATCTATTTTTCTTAAAGCAGACTAATATCTAGTCTGGAAGGTAATCTACAAATATTTGTTGAGTTAATATTTACTGAATAAATTGCTTGGCCTTTGGTCATTTTAAGTTTCTGGAACCAGTAATGACTTTAAGACTTAAACTAGCTTGAGAATAAATAAGCTACAGTTATTAGAACTATCTTTCTGGAACGGTTATTTATTTTTGCTTCTTTCTAAAACAACAAATATAGATAATTAAGTCTATCATTCATGTAAGAAATTTAAAGCAAGTTATCCTCTTAGTATTAATTTGCCAGTATAATATCCAGTAATGGTTGTGCTCCTTAATTTTTTCTCATTTCTTACATAGCCAGTATTGTTGTAGCAGCTGAAGATTACAAAATATTATCAAAATGACACTTACTAGTAAAATCCATACAAAATGGGACAAGTTTTGCTTTGAAATCACATTTACAAATAAAATGTCACCTTAATAAATAGAAAGTCTATACTGGATGAATAGTACTGAGAATAGTGTAGCATTCATGGAATGCTGAGAAGGAACTTGTTATGGTTTGTGTCTTGATATCCCCCAAAGCCTCAATCAGTGATGGGGATGGGAGTTTTCAAAGGTGGCTAAATCTAGAGTTTCGGATTGGTTCATTGTTTAGTTCCAGGATTGGAGCTGTGAATGCTCCACCCACCCTTAGGCAGGTAGCCTACATCTAATATAAGAGACAGCAAAGAGGCTCTCTCTCCCCTTTTGCTTTTGTTGCTTTTGCTGTCCACCACCATGGACTGTTGCTCCTCTGCCATGCCATCCTGCCTTGGAGCCATCTGAGTATGGACTGAAACCTCCACAAACTGTGAGCTAAATAAACCTTTCTCTGTTTAACTTATGGTGTTGGGTATTTTGTCAGAGCAAAGAAAGAGAAGTAAGTAACACATAGCCCATTCAGTAGTCTTAAAATATATATGTCTAACACATGTCACTGGCAGCAACAGCCCCTTGCTATGGTCTCTGGGGGCACCAGCAGGTCTGTTTTCTCCTAATCACCACTCAGAGGAAGAAGGAAACCCGTGATCACTATCTTTAGATTTACTATTCAATATGGTGAGCTTTGTAGACCCTGTGACTCCCCACTCTTCACCCAACAGCAGGGAAATTCAGCACAGGCATCTTTTGGCTTTCTGCTTACTGCCAGAAAGCAATCAAGTTCATTTTCTCCCTGTTCTCTGCCTAACTGTGGAACAAGGTCTAGGATGGCCTTTAATCCAACAACAGAAGGCAATCCAGAAGCCACAGTTCCAGGCATGCTTGGTCTTGCACTTGCTAGTAGAAAGCAACCTGGGCAGATACTTCCCTTTCCTAGTGGCACTGCCAAATAATGTAACAGGAAGAATTGTATATACTAGGTACACTGAGAAGATTTTTGTTAAAGCCACACTGATAAAATTACTTGGAAACAAATAAAAAATAGAACCTCAGCAAAGTAAACATTTATTAACATGGAAATTATAAAAGTACAGTAAGGACAATGCAATAACTATAATTACTAAACTGAGGACAAGAAAACACACTGGATAAGCTCAAAGGTAGAATGGAAATGAGAATAGAAAATAAATCAGTAAATTCCAGCACAAATTAATAATAAAACTTACTGAAGTCATGCAAAAACATGTTATACCTAAATTTCTAAAAACTAGGACAAAGAATCATATAGGAACAGAGATAAGCAATGTATTGCCTATAGAAGATCCTCAATTCAAAGGGTGATAAATGTTCATCAGAAGCCAGAGAATTCAAAAAATAGTGCCAAATCATTTTTGTGCTAAAGAAACAAAAAAGAATTGCAACTCTAAACTTTATGCCTGGTGAAACATTTTTCAGAAATAAAGACATTCCTAGAAAAAGAAAAATCATTTTTCTTTGAGAATCTACCCTTAAATAACAGCTAAAGGATGCTTATGAGGCAGAAAGAAAATGATAACAAAAAAATAAAAGACAAGTGACTAGGTAAAATTAAGGTAAAAATGATGGCCCACCCTTCTCCTCATGAATCAGTAAATCATTTCAACACCATTATTGACACAGAAGGCAGGGCATGGCAAAGCTGACTGAGAAAACGTGCAGGATCTGTTAATTACAAGATTCCAGGACAGCCATCAAATAATTCCCAGGGCCCCATGTATGGAACATCTCCCCAGCTCCCACGAGATGTGGATGCCATAAAGGTGATGACATGCCAGGAGGAACCCTCTAGACACAGTCTGCATTTTTATTGGGTTTTTATCTTTTCTTCTCTTTGGCCCAACATCTACAGAGGTAGTTCTTGCTTTACTCCTTCACCCCTTATGTCTAATAAAATTTTGGCACCAGTTTTGGCTCATCTTGTCTAATTCTTTGAAGCAAAAGACCTGGAATACTTTTAATTGATGAGCCATTTCTAAAGGAACTACTGGACAAAATTATAACACCATTTGTTGTGGTAGTTTGTGTATGTAAAAATATTTCAAGTAATGATATTTTAAAAAGGAGAGATAATAAAGGGGCTAAATGAAAGTCAGTTTTTAGTACTTCACTAGAAGGAGTGAAATGTTGATTCTAGGACATTTGTGATAAATAGTGTGTGAATATTTAAGACACCAACCACCAAGAAAATCATTCAAAATAACAATTTCAAAAGCATTTTGAATAAAATAGGATGCAATTCTTAAAAATGGCTTTAGCATTTAATCCACAACAAATCAAGAACTTGAGAAAGACCGAGGAACACAAACCAGAGGGGAGAGGGAAACAAACGATAAAAGGGGAACTTTAGGTCTTATTATGTCAATAATTATTTTAAATATAAATTGAATTACCATACAGCCCAAACTGGCAGATTAAAAAAAATATTACTCATCCTTGCAATATTTACAAGAACTCAGATCAAATATAAAAATAAATGGGTTAAAGCTAAAATACAAAAAATTTTTCTTATTAGCATTAATATGAATTGAAGCCTATATTAAAATCAAACAAAATGGATCTCAAAGCAATGAAAATTACTAAGGAAAAAGAAGGCTATTGAATAGTGATTAAAAAAATAATGCAAAAGAAAACAGCATGAAGCAACAGAGCTTGTCCACGGCACACTCATCAGTACAGGTGTCATCTTGAGCACAAACCAAATGGCAACCACTTTAAAATAACTGGTATCATAAAGAGCACATTTACACTCACATATGGAAAGTAAAATAGGTGATTTCATAAAATTCTACAGTAAAATATGAGTTACAAATCTTTTAATGTTAGAAAATAGGAGGGGAGTTCAAAAAGTACACTTCTGGACAGGAGAAATATTTTTGAGTGTCTAGAATGGGCAAATAGGTGAGTGAGTGCTTGAGGCCAATGGGTGGGATAGAGAGGACAAGAAAAGAGGGGCAGAAGGGAAAGGGGGAATGACTGCGAATAGTTATGGAGTATGTGTTCTAGATGACGAAAGTATCTTAAATCTTACTATAGTAATGGTGGTACAGTTTTGTGAGGATACTGAGCACCATTGTATTGTACACTTTACATGGATGAATTATATGATTTGTGAACTGTATCTCAATCTGTTTAAAACATAACAGCAAAATTGTGGAATACAGCTAAACCAATGCAGAGAGGGAAACTTACAGCCTTAATTCTTACACTAGTAAAGAAGAAAACTAATCAAACAACTCCATTACTCCAGTCTATTTCTAGAGAAAATGTGTTTGTATTTTAAAGTGACTTGAAAGGTATTAATGAAGGATAAGCAACAAAACTTTAGACTAGTAACTTTTCATATAGTTGAAAATGTTTCAAAGACTAGTGAGAGACAGAAATAAAAATGTCTGAACCGAAATTCAGATGCCATGCTTATTCAGCTGTTTTCATACCATCTTCATTTGAAAATGCCTTATAGGTACTTTAAAGATAATTTTTAAACATAGATCAGCATAAAGTCACTATCAATTCTAACTTTTAGTATAATTTCACTTGTAAATTAATTCTTATGGTATTTCAGTGTATGTATTTTTATCCATGTATTAATTCAAATAACTCAATCCTTGGAACTTCTATACTATTTATGCTACTTTATTCAGCTACTCTTCCCCCTAAAATATGAAGTTTTCCATTATATTAAGCATCTTTATGTAACATACTTATGACACATTAATATTTTATCTATTGAAGACTCTTTAATATCTATTTTCCTATTAAGTACATTTCAGTTGTTTCTATCACACTATGCTAAAAATCACTATGGATACAGCTAGAATTAGGCTCAGGATAATTTTACTCTGATGAATTCCTAGCTATGAAAAGTTGTTTATTAACTCAACACATGATCTTAAATTTTATAATGAAAAAAAATTCTTATGCTACCATGTCAACTATTCTTGGGTTTAATAGTTAACTCCTATGACAGTAATAAGTCTTCATCCTTTCCTAGAGTATAGATACCAAATAACAAATTTTTTATATAATATAGAGTTAAGACAAAGAATGTGATCATTTACAAAGTTATCAACTTTCACAATATATGACTATTATGTACATTAGCCTCCAGAGATTTCAAGAGATTTAGGATATAATTGAATAAATGAGCAATAATATTTTATAATTTGCCTCCTTTAGACATGGTGGAGGAAAACAGATGGCAGTAAGAACACATAATATGGTTGTTCTAATATATTCAATGTCTCCTAAATATCAGGAAATTTTTATTCCTGTAATTAAAGGGGATATTCAAAGGTATTAGATGAGGACCACTTTAAATTGGAATTTTCGTATAACTTAAGAAAAAGTTGATTTTCTCTCTAAATAATATAAAACATTGAATTAATAATTTTTATACTGTGAAAAATTTCTAATAATGCTCCATTGCCACCTGTCTTTAAAAATTCATTTTCTACCAGGTGCAGTGATACACTCCTATAATCCCAGCACTTGGAAGACTGAGGGAGAGGATTATGATGAATTTGAGGCCTGCATCAGCTACACATTGAGTTCAAAGCCAGCCTAAACAGTGCCCTGAGAACTTATCTCATTAAATAAATAAATAGAGAGGGGAATCAGGCCCACACAGCAGTGAGGTGAGTTCCAGCTCACTGGTGCTGGCCCAGGAGAATTTCAGACATCACTCCTAGTGCTTGGGTGCCTGCCCAGCCACCTAAGACACTGTACTAGCCTGGAGAGGTTTTTCAGGCTTGAGTGGCCCACGCCCAGCAACCTTCATTCAACCAAGGAAGCCAAGGCCCATGAGTCCCAGGAACGAAGGGCATAGGAGGTAATTTCCAACAAGCCCAGGGAAAGTTTTGGAACATCACTCAAAACACAGAAATAGAGGAAAATGACAAAACAAAAGACCAAAATGCAATCTCAAAACTCCAGCCCATCGAAGAAAGCCTGGGAGCCACATACACAGAAAAAAAATACTAGTCATACACCTGAAACACCTGAAATTATATCAACTGAAACAAAGAAGCAAGTACAGGAAGCTATGAAGGAACTCAAATCGGAAATAATCTCCCAAGTGAAAGAAAAAATGGTAACAGTAGAGATAGAAATAGTGAATGCATCTAAAGAAGACACAGCTAACAAATCAGACACACAAAGCAAAAAGATTGAATTCCTGAATTAACAATATAAGAAACAGAGAGAATACATGAAGCAGATTCAAAGAGATATACAGGAAATCAAAAATTCTATTGAAAGTTGCCAAAACTGCCTCAACAAAACTGAAGATAAAATTTCAGACCTTGAAGATAAGATTTCAGCTAGTGAACAGGAAAGGAAAGAACTTTTAAAAATAACAAGGAATCAGGAAATAACAATTCAACAACTGCAAGATGATGCAAAGAAAACATAAGATTAAAAGGGTTAAATGAAAAAGAAGGGGACAACACAAATGATATCAAGAGGCTATTTACAGAAGTAATAGCTGAAAACTTTCCAAACATGAGAATGGAAACTGACATACAGATTAGTGAAGGCTATAGAACTCCAAACAGCCATAACCAAAATTAAACTACACCCAGACATATGATGATCACCACGCCAGAAAGCCAACATAAGAACAGAATATCAAAAGCTGATAGAGAGAAAAGACAGATCACCTATAAAGGAAAATTTATCAGAATCACAGCAGACTTCTCAACACAAACAATGAAGTCAAGAAGACCATGGAGTGAAATATTTCAGATCCCAAAGGAAAATGACTTCCAACCCAGACTGATGTACCCTACAAAACTGTCCTTCAAAATGGATGGAGAAATAAGATAATTCCATGACAAAGAACAGCTGAAGAGCTTTATGATCACCAAATCAACCCTACAAAGAATACTGAAAGACTTTCTAGATACACATAGGATACAAGCTACTAAGCAAGACAGACAATTAAACAGAATGGAAAGGTAAAGATACAGCAGCAGAAAGATAACATGTCAACAATAAAATGATATATAACAGTTATAACCATTAACATAAATGACCTCAATTCACCAATTAAAAGAAATAGACTGGCAGAATGGATCAAGAAACAACGTTCAACCATATGCTGTCTACAAGAAACCCATCTAACCCAAAAGGAAGTTCATAGACTGAAAGTCCAAGGATGGAAAACAATACTTCATGCAACAGGAACTCAAAAAAAAAAAAAAAGCGGGAGTAGCTATTCTGTTTGTAGACCATGTGAACTTCAAACCAAGAATGGTCTGAACAGATATGGAAGGTCACTACATACTAGTTAGGGGAAAACTTTAAGAGGAAGAGATAACCATCTTAAATATAAATGCACCAAATTCCAGAACACCCAGCTATACAAAGCAAGTATTGACAGAAATGAAAAATCAAATAAGCAATAACACAATTATAACAGGAGATCTTAACAAACTATTGACACAAAGGGATAGATCAACTAGACAGAAAATCAGCAAAGAAATAACAGAACTGAATCACACCTGTGAACAAATGGACTTGATGGGCGTATACAGAGTGTTCCATCCAACAACATTAGAATATACATTCTTCTCAGCAGTACATGGGACATGCTCTAAAATAGACCATATGCTAGCCTACAGAACATATTTAAGTAAATACAAAAGAATTGAAATTATCCCATGAATGTTATTGGATCATAGCACGATGAAACTAGAAATTAATGATAAAAGTAACTGCAAAAATCCCAAAAACACATAGAAATTGAATAATACACTCTTGAACAATCAATGGGTCACAGAGGAAATTAAAGAAGAAATTAAACAATATCTACAAGCAAACGAAAATACAAATACAACTTAACAGAATCTGTGGGATGCAATGAAAGCCGTCCTCAGAGGAAAATTTATTGTACTGAGTTCCCACATTAGGAAAACAGAATGAACACAAATAAACAACCTGATGCTACACCTCAAACATCTAGAAAAAGAAGAGCAAGCCATGCCCAAATTGAAAAGAAGGGAGGATATTATAAAGTTTAGAGCAGAAATTAATGCAATAGAGACTAAGAAAACAATACAAAGATTCAATGAATCAAAGAGTTGGCTCTTTGAAAGAATAAATAAAACAAGCACCTAGCCAACCTAATTAAAAAAGGAAATAAAAGACTCAAATTCATGCAATACAGAATGAAAAAGTTGAAATCACTGCAGACTCTGTGGAAAAACAGAAGATTATCAACACCTATTTTGAAAACCTCTACTCTCATAGGTTCGATAACACAGAAGAAATGGACAGATTCCTAGAAACATATGAACCACCAAAGCTGGGTCAAGAAGATGTAAAACTGCTGAATAACCCAATTTCTATTAATGAAATTGAAAATGTAATTAAGTCCTTACCAACAAAGAAGAGCCCAGGCCCAGGCAGATTCACTGCAGAATTCTACAAGAAATACAAAAAGACTTAATGCCAACACTCCTCAAACTGTTCAATGAAATTGAAAGGGAAGCAATTCTCCCTAAGTCATTCCTGGAAGCAAATATTACTCTAATACCAAACCTGAGAAAGACCCAACTGAAAAGAAAACTACAGGCCAATCTCCCTAGTGAACATAGATGCAAAAATTCTGAATAAAATATTGGCAAACAGGATGCGGCAAATCATCAAGAATATTATACACCATGACCAAAAGGGATTCATCCCAGGCATGCAGGGATGGTTCAACATATGTAAATCAATAAATGTAATCCATCATATCAATCAAGCCAAAAGTAAGAATCACATGATCATTTCTATAGATGCAGAAAAAGCTTTTGATAAGATCCAACACCCATTCATGATAAGAACCTTACAGAGAATTGGAATAGATGGTCTTTACCTCAATATGATAAAGGCCATCTATGACAAACCAACAGCCAGCATCATATCAAATGGCCAAAAACTGAAAGTCTTTACCTTGAAATCAGGCACAAGACAAGGATTTCCCTTATCACCGCTCCTATTCAACATAGTACTGAAAATACTAGCCAGAGCAATTAGACAAGAGAGAGAAATAAAAGGAGCAAAGATAGGAAAAGAGGAAGTTAAACTATCATTATTTGCAGATGACATGATACTCTACATAGAAGACCCCAAAAACTCCATTGAAAGACTCCTAGATATAATAATTAAATACAGCCATGTAGCTGGATACAAATTCAATACTCAAAAATAAATAGCATTCCTATACACTAACAACAAAATCACCAAGAGAGAAATAAGAGAAGCTACACCCTTCACATTAGCATCCAAAAAAATGAAATAATTAGGAATTAATCTAATGAAAGAAATAAAAGAGCTATACAGTGAAAATTATAATACCCTGAAAAAAAATTGAAGAAGACCTCAGAAAATGGAAAGACATCCCTTGTTAATGGACAGGAAGATTAAATATTGAGAAAATGGCCATTCTTCCAAAATTGTTATACAGATTCAATGCAATCCCAATGAAAATACCACTAACATACCTCATAGATCTAGAGAAATTACTCCTAAAATTCATCTGGAACCAGAAGAGACCCAGAATAGCAAAGGCAATTCTAAGCATCAAAGCCAAGGCAGGAGGCATCACAGTCCCTGACTTGAAGTTATACTACAAAGCTACTGTAATAAAATCAACATGGTACTGGAATAAAAACAGACTTGAAGATCAATGGAATAGACTAGAAGATACAACCACAACTACGAACACAGTGACCACCTTATCTTTGATGAAGGGGTCAAATGTGTTCACTGAAAGAACGATAGTGTCTTTAATAAATGGTGTTGGAAAAACTGGCTATCTATATGCCAAAAACTAAAGCTAGACCCATGCCTATCACCATGTAATAAACTAAAATCTAAATGGATCAAAGATCTAAATATTAAAACAGAAATACTAAATCTGTTGGTAAACAAAGTGGGTAAAAACCTTGAAGACATAGGGGTAGGTAGAGAATTCATGAACAAGAACCAAACTGCATAGGAAATACTTCCCAGAATCAATAACTGGGATCACATCTTATCAAAGAGTTTCTGCATGTCGAAAGAAATCTCCAGCATAGTGAAAAGAAAACCCACAAACTGGGAAAAAGTCTTAGTGAACTGTCCCTCAGACAAAGGACTTCTGTATAGAACTTATAAAGAATGAAAAAAAATCAGACCCCCGAAATTCAAAGACCCAATCCAAAAATGGGCATCTGAAATGGACACATAGTTCTCAGATAAAGAAATATGAATGGCAAATAAATAGATGAAAAATGTTCATCATCATTGGCCATTAGAGAAATGCAAATTAAAACCACACTGAGATTTCATTTCACTCCAAAAAGAATGGCCAGGATCAAGAAAACTACCAACAAATGCTGGAGAGGCTGCAGGGAAAAAGGAACTCTTCTGCACTGTTGGTGGGAGTGTAGACTGCTGCAACCACTGTGGAGGTCAGTCTGGAGATTCCTCAAAAAGCTGGAATTGGAAGTCCCATTTGACCCAGTTATTCCACTCCTGGGCATATTTCCGGAAGAACTGAAAACATCATACCACAGTGATATATGTGCACCCATGTTTATAGCGGCACAATTTGTAATAGTCAGATCTTGGAAAAAACCTAAGTGCCCATCAGCTGAGGAATGGATAAAAAAAACTGTGGTACTTTTATACAATGGAGTACTACTCAGCTATAAAGAATGATCACATTGAGATATTTATAAATAAATGGATGCAACTTGAGACCATATCATAAGTGAAATAAATCAAACTCACATGTATAAATACCACAGTCTCCTTACTGTAAGAAAAGGTAAGAGTACATAAGATCCTGTGGTAATCCTGGATCCCCATTATATTGCTTTGAAGACTTGTAATGTTTTCATTCATTGGTTGGAATGGTTTTATTCTGTTTTAATTGACCTTAATATGTGTGATGGTACCAACAGCTACTTTGAAGAAAACAAGACATTATGGCAGCCATTGTTGATTTAATATCATCTTGCTCTGAAGTGTTAACATGCTTTTGTTCTTCTATTATCATTGGTTCTATCATGTTGTGTCTTATTGGATTTTAATATGCATGATAGTATAAACAAATTTTTTATGGAAAATGAGATATTATAGTAGCCATTGTTCATCTTCTGTTATTTGGTTCAGAATGCCTTGTAATAGTTTCATTCTCTTGAATGGTTTTATTTTATTTTGTTATGTTTGATATTATTGTGTGTGAAGCTATGCTCAACTATTTCAAAGAAAGAGACATTATGGTAAAAAATAAATAAACAAACCAAAAATATGCATGTGTCAATCTATAAATTAATAAAAGGATAGCTTCACTGTTGGAAATGCTACCTCTTTCTAGACCTTTTTTTTTTTGTACTGGGAATCAAACTCACGACCTTGCACTTGCCAGGCAGGCACTTAAGCCACTGAGCTAAATCCCCAGCCCTCTTTCTAGACCTTTTTAAAAGCAATCATATCTCTAAGTGCTGTGACATTAAGAAAGGTTGACTATACATTAGTAAAAAAATACTAATATGAAATTTCAGACAAGAACCAAACTGCATGGGAAATACTTCCTTAAATCTCAAACATTTCCAAACAACACCTATTATTTATATATTTTATATTATTATTATGATATTTCATATTATTTCATCCTCATAATCTATAGGTAGTGTAGGTAGTTTATTCTTTATTAAAGTGGAAATAAGTAGTGCTCAAAAGTTTGTCTAGCATGCTTAGAATCCTGCTGTTAATAAAGTTCAGACCAATCAAGGCAGGTCACATAAACTGGTTCCTCTCTTGGAAGAGAAAATATTCTTGGTCTGTAAAATAATCTACAACTTATACAATAAGTTGAATATTCATAAACACAAACTATATTATAATGTCTAATTCAAATGAATAAAAAGGGGTTATAAAGACTTTTAAAGGGTCATGTTAAAGTGACTTGTTCACATTGCTAACAGAATGTTGTTTCCATTTCCAGTAAGACCTAGGGAAACTAGAGTTTATCTGCAGCTTGTAGTTTAGGTTTAAATCAACATAAGGAAAATCTTAATTATCAAAATTTTCCTCACAGTAGTCTTGAAATATAATTTTGAGCATACCTCCAGATAAGCCACTGAGGAATCTTTTTCAGTGTGCATTCATCTATTCCTTTATTTGGTCATTTCCTCAGATTGATATGCTCTCCTCTTGACTGGTAAACAAGGCTATGTGCATTTTATCATGCTACAATTTAGAGTCTCTCCACATAATGTTTCAAGGTCCATACATTTTGCCCAAATTGCATAATCTGTAGTGTACAAAAACAAGTGTAGTCTCTGACAGCTTTGAGGGGGTTGGGGTGGGAAGGCATGCTCATGGGTAGCTGTTTTGAGTACTGCATTGGGCTGCTCTTCTGTTGCTATTATCTAGAAATAGCAGAGGGACATTGTGTGTCCCTGACAATCCTCAATGAGCCATGCCTAAGTAGAGTTAAACTTGGCTGTCACACACAGTGATTCAGCAATTTATCAGCAAAGAATGTGAAAGGGAGAAGGTTGATTTTCCATGTTGGGTTTGGGTAAGACACATTATTCATTGTGTGTAAATAAAGAGAAATCTACAGTTATTAATTTTGTCCTTTATTCAGAACTCTCTTAATGAAGGCACCTGGCTGATTCTGGAAAAATAAGATCCTACAGTATTTGCCTAGTTGAGCATCTGGAATGTAAAAACTCATTTGTAAATTCATACAAAAATGAAATAAAATAAAAGTGTGTTTACAGGAATATATCTATATTACATGGATAAGGTATGGGAGTTATTTTTTGAGTAAAATCTGTATTCTGTTTCAATCTAGTAGACATCTAGGAGAGAGAAGCCAGTGAAACATTAAATGACTCTTCACCAAGTCAGGCAGTGGGATACAATGTCTGAACTCTGCTCCCTAAAATCAGACTATGCCTGCCTTCATATTTTTGTGCTACTAAAATAAAATACCACAGATGGGGTAAGTCATAAACAATGGAAATGTCTGTCACAGTTCTGGACACTCGGAAGTCCCATTTCAAGGCATTGCTAGGTTTGCCTTCTGATTGTTGTCTGCTTTCAAGATGGTTCCTTGATTCTGCATCTTCTATAAGGAACAAACATTGCACCAGCACAGAGAAGGCAAAGATCGAAAGGTTAAAAGGAGCTGAAGTTTCTCTTTAAATTCCTTTCATAAAGTTCCAAAGAGCACAACTCTCCTGGTCTAATCTCCTCCTAAAGGTCTTACCTCTTAATATTGTTGCATGGAAGATGAAGTTTCAAGCATTATAGAGGAGATAAAAACATTCAAACCATGGCATGCCTCTCCAAACAACACCAACTTTATTAAAATATAATATTAACCCTTCTTCAAATTGACAGGTTAAGAAAACTAACAATGTGAACTCTATCAGTCTTTCAATAGGACGATTCAGTGCTGTTGTGAATGGTTCTCTGAAGAGATGATGGCAAACGGCATCTCCAAAAGCAGTTAAAAAATTTGATCTTCTGGAAAACAACTATTTGTGGTTGAGTACATGACATTTTCTAAAGAACAAAATGAGAGAAAACAGAGTAGCTTTGCAAAATGGAACTTGAAATTAGTTACAGTAGAGGGAAAAGACTTTCAAAGTCTAATTCTAAATTCCTTTCTGAGAGTCACATGAGCACTTTAGCACTAGAACAATGTGTCCAGAAACAAAATCTATAAATAATGACATTTATAGATCAATTACTATTACCTGGGGAATTCGTTCTACTCTTACTTCACAGTATAACTGCCAAAAGAAAATCATGTGTGGCATGTTTTGACTTGGCTTTCAGCTTTCTCAAAGATGTTCTTTCTTTTTCAGTTGCGACTCTGAAACTTACCTGCTACATTTTTGGCCCAAAGCCAGTTCTTCATTAAGGCTCTGGTGTGCAGTGATCCTCTCTGGATTCCAGCCTGCCTCCTATTTCAAAGTTTGCCACAATGAAAGAGTTTAGATAGCAAAGCTACAAAGTGTTAATATGAGATAATCTGGGTGCTTCAGGGAGGGGAAAAGTATGAAATTTCTTGATTAGAGGTTAAAACAGGCAATCATATAGGGAATATTTGGTTGTGAAGAACCAACAGGCAGAGACTTTTCGGCCACTATAACAACTACTTTATTCACATTTGCTAAGACAGTAATCTGCTTCACTGTTCATTCACTTATTCTTTCACTGATTCATTTCTTTGGTAACTTATTTAATCAGCTATTTCAGAACAATTTATCTTGAATAGTATCAAAAAGTACTTCTAATTATTTAATGAATGCTCAAATTCATGGGAAATCTTGCTAAAAAGTGTCTTCTAATTCACATTCTGTACTTTGTAACCAGTTCTCAGTTGATGCCGATACACTTCTGCATGGTAAGACAGACAGAACTCCTTTTATTTCTCTTTTTCCTAAATTAGTGGTTCCCAAGCTTATTAGAAAAATGCAAATTCTTTTTTTTAAATGCAAATTCTTGATCTCAGTCCAAACCCACTGAATCTTCTTAGAGTGAGGCCCAGGAATCCCAGAACTCATATGTCATCAAGACCTCCAGTGGAGGTGATGCATACCTGTTTCAGAACCAAGAAGTATAGACCATAATTTCTAAAGCTTGGCTGCACATTAGAATCACATGGGCAAGTTTAGGGGTTACATTATGCTCTGAGAAAAGATATGTTAACATACTAACCTAGAAGATTCCTGCGAACATGCTATTGTTTGGAAATACAGATTGCAGATATAATCAAGAGAAGATGAGGTTGTCCTGAATAAAAGTGGCTCCTATATTCAATAACTGCTGTCTTTACAGGAACAATGGAATTTTGATACACAGAGATCTCAAGATGTGAAGAAATTCATGTGAAAGGGAGGCATAAACTGGAACAATGCAGGTTTAAACAAGGGAAATCTAAAGACTGCTATAAACCATCAGTAGCTAAGGAAGAAGCGGAGACAGTTTTCCCCAGAGACTTTAGAACAAATATAAATTTACCAAAACCATGACCTTAGATGTCTGACCTTCAGAATTGTGACACAATGCATTCCTGTTATTTTTAAGGCAGTAAGTTTTAGATGCTTTGTTATGGCAGCCTAAGAAACTAATACAGACCTTTGCAAAACTAAACCAAACAAAACCAGAACAAAACACCATGATGCTTATTACCCAATCAATTAAATTAGAATTCCTGAGCACAGTGTCACTATGTTTGATTTTCAAAATCTCCCTTAAGGGATTTCAACATGTGGTTAGAGTTAAAGTATACAATTCTACCCATTTTTAGACATGAATAGACTGTTTAGATTCTGTTTTGCAATAAATCAAAATGCAACAAGCAGTTGAATATCAGTAAGATGATGTCTCTATGTTTTGTGTGAACCAAAATCAGGTATGTAGATACCTGATTTAAATTATTATGACAATATTTCTCAGAATTTGATTAGTTATCTGTGGTTAATCTTTAGTGCAAATGCAAAATCCTGGGACCACCCAGGTCCTACAAGTCAGAGACAACATTTAAACAATGTCCCCAGGTCATTTAAGTACACGTTAAAAGTTGAAAAATGCTAGCCTTACCTCAGTAAGACACCCATGGGAAGTTTTGAGTGATACGATATAGTTACGTGTGAAAATGCTTAGTTTAATGGTGATATTTAGAGCAGACTGGAAGGCTTACAGAGCTTTCAAAAATTAATACTCTCCAGTTATGAAAATGCTCTACAACTGCGCTGTTTAACATGGTAGCCACCCCCAACAAATGACTAGCAAGCACTCAAGAAGAGTCTACTGTGACATACTGAATTCTAATATAATTGAATTTTAATTCTTTAAATTGGCAGGTAAGTAGCCGCACGTGGCTAATGGTCCCTGACTGGACACCATGGGCAAGATGTGAAGAAGAATTAGGCAGCGCCTGTGGTGGCTGGAAAGGGAACTGACTGCACCTATGGATATGACATTGTTAGATGGTATCAAAAAACCAGTGCTTTTCACATACGCCCCCTCAGAAAAAAAGCCAACTCATTTCTTTCCTTGAGTGAAGAAATGAAATAATGAATTAATGACTGACTCTTTGCTTTTGTCTGCCATCACCTTTCAGTTGTGATTGATTTGACTGTCCTGTCTCGTGGTTGTCTACTTTCTCTTTTTTTGCCATGTTGCTATTTACACTGCTTGACTCGTCGTTATTGCTTATGAGGGATCCATCAAAGCAATAAATAATTTTCAAGGGATCGAACAGATAAGCAAAAGATACACTGTTATTTGGCCGCAACTTTTATTTGGGTGCCTGAAACTGATTCCAACAGTGTGTTGCTCTCCAGATAGATCCACTGCCTTTTTCCTGAGCTGGGCATGGTGCTTTATGCCTTAATCCCAGCACTCTGGAAGACAGAGGTAGGAGCATCAGAAGTTTGAGCTCAGCCTGGACAAGTTAGCGATTTCATGAGAACCTGTCCCAAAATAATACTTTAAAAGGGCTGGGGATTCAGGCAGGCAGGGACAGAGACTCTGATCTGTGTACAAGAGGAAAGCAGTTATGCTGAAGCAGATAGAGTAGAGAAAATCAGTCGGGAAGTAATCAGAAAGAAAGGCTCACAGGATCAAAATCCAGCCCCAGGGTGTCTAGAAAGGGAAGCCAACTGCCCCTGGCTTGAGGCATGTTTCACACACCAGATACAACATCCATCTCATCTTGGGAGAGGATCAGGTTCCCTGAGGGAAGAAACCAGCATTTTAGCAGCTCCCTGGCAAATGGACTAGGCTTGCAGTCACCCATCCTTTCCTACTGGAAAGAGAAACACAGCCAGTGAGACACCCACAAACCAAGACATCAAAAAAACTGAAAGCTGGAGAACAGTGTACTTGAGGACACTGGCACCTATGGACTCTTGGGAATTTGAAAACATTAGGGTCCCAAGTCGGAGAGGTGAGAAAACAGGGGTGGAGGGTGTAAAAGTAAGCAGTCTCTGGGAGGGATGGCACTATGGGGAAAGAGCCCAGACAGACTCAGGAATAATTACTCCCCATTTCTTCCCTCATACACCCTGGATTTCCTGTTTATGCGACATCTAACACACTGCTCACATCTCCACAGGGGAACCCCCAAAGCCAATGTCAGGCAACGCTGAGACCATAGACCAATTCACAAGGTAGATTCACACTTGAAGAAAGGAATCGAAAAGTAACAGAGGGCATCTGGTATATGCTATGTGGGGCTTCTGATAGGAGCATGCAGAGACAATCACAGAATTTCCCCTGTAAGGAAAGAAGTGGGAAGCAAGAGCGATCTTGTGAAAGTTGGGGGACAATCAGGTGCTGGGCCAGTTATACTACCCCGCCCTTCCTCTAGTTAACTGCCATGGTTAGATCTTGGGAAAGACGTAGGCCTACAGGTAGCCAGGTCCAGAGCACTGATGGCAGCCGGGAGAAGGCCCAGAGAGCACCCAGCTCCCGTGGCTTCTTCCTCACAGGCAGGCAAGTAAGCACGTCATAGCAGGGGTGGAACTGGCTTGGAGCCGTGTAATTGAACTAACTCTGAAATATAAGTGGGACTATGAGGACACTTTAACTTTGTGCTTTTTCAGGTGGCTGAGGTTTTGCTCCTTATGGTTTCTTTTTTTGGTAATTTTTCCTTTTTCTCTCTTTTTGCTTTTTTCTAGTTTTCCCCTCTTCTACTTTCTTATCCTCTTACCCTCTCTCCCTTCTTTTCTTCCTTTTATCTTATGTATAAAGTAGGTTTCTTGTCTATGTGCAAAAGAGAATAATAATTTGTTAGTGATTAAATTCAAACAGTACCTCTCATGGGCATGTCAGGGTAATCCTCACTGAAATTGTGCATAGATGATCCAAACATTAATTATCTGTCAAAAATTTAGCAGGCTCCATAATCTCACAACTTCTTCTCATCTCTAACTACATTTCCTTCCCTTTTCCTGTTTCCTCCTGCTCACAAATCACCTCAACACTAACTTTTTATGCAAGTTATAAAAGTGAATCCATCAGGGTCTGGTCTCCTGTCTGTTTTCTGCATACTGATTTTTCTTTTCTCTTTCTTTTCTGATTTCCTCTTTCTTTTCCTTTTTCTCCCTCCCTCCACATCCAAGTCTAACTTAATAACAGTATAGTGCAATCTGAAAGAGGTATTGATGAAAGTGTGCAATTGTTAAAACAAGTATTAATATATGTGACTGATTTACAGTTGGATCTGCTGACAGTATTATAACCAGTAGGAATTTTCTCCTTACAAGACAGTGAATGGGTCTCATCCCATTATGCTGAGTAAGTAGAAGAGGTATGTAAATACCAAAAAGCACACAAAACCATGATCCCATCACTGCAATGAAGACACTAAATAAAACAATTTCTACCTGTAATTGGAAGGCCGAGGCAGGAGGATTGCCTTGAATTTGAGACCAATCTGGGCTATATAAGTGAGTTCAAGGTCAGCCAGAATGACACAGTGATACCCTGTCTAAAAAAAAAAAAAAAATTATGTAAGCTAGTAGCAAAGTCTTTCACTATCATTGATCCCCAGTCCTTGGTACACAAACACACACAAAAGTAGAAACATGAAAAAGCAAAGCATGAAAATGCTTCCCCCAAAGCAAATTCATGGGGCACCAATGTAGAAGAACAAACAGCAAAATGATATGAAATGATAAAAGGAAAAACAGAGAAATTCAGCAAGCTCAAAGAGCATATTACTAGATAATAGAATTAATGAATAAAATGGACAGTGAGCTTAAAGAAGATACTAGTAAGCCTAACAGAGCCAATAAAATGGTTCAAAACATGAATGACTGATTTACCAAAGAATTATGCAATATTAAAAAGTGTCTATTAGAAATACAGAAGATAAAAAACTTTAGTGAAAAGTGTGGGCAGGAGAAGTGACCAGTGAGAGAAGAGAGACTCAGAATTAGAAGACTGATACATGTAACCACTTGCTCAGAGGCATCTAATTAAAAAAAAAAAAAAGACAGCAAGAGAAATTGATCTAACAGCTAATAGATGTTAGATCAAAGAAGACTAACCTAAGATTCACTGGAATTATAGAAAAGTCAGAAGATGGCAAAAATGGCATGAAAATTGACTTACAGAAATGATAGCAGGACACTTTCCAAGAATAGGGAAAGAATTTAACATACAAGTAGTAAGCAAGACATACAGAACCCTAAAGATTACAAACAGAAAATAACTTCTTCGGGACATACGATAAATAAAACTTAAAAAGTCTAACATGAAGACAGACTCTTTTAAAAGCTGTTATAAAAACCAACCAACCAACAAACAGATCACTTCTAATAGCAAAACCATTAGAATTACAGAAGATTTCTCAACAAAAATCTTAATACATTCCCACCAGGCCTGGTGTTTCATAAAAGCCTTGAAGTGAAACATATAAATTATGACCCCACTGTGAATGTGTTAAAGGCCAGAAGGGATTGAAATGTTTCAAGGCCTAGAAGTAAACAACTGTCAACCCAGACTAAGATATCCTGCAAAACTATCTTTCAAAATGGTAGGGGAATTATGAACATTCCACGACAACACTTTAAGAAATTCATGAGTGCCAAACCACTACTCCAAAAACACTTTCATGGTTGTCCTCAACAGAGATAATGAAGCCAATAATGCCAAAGTCTAATGAATGGAATAAAAACATCAAGAAGCGTAAGTAGTTAAATGAGAAAAATAAATAAGCAATAGAAAAAAAAAAAGAAGAAGAAATATATGGAAATAAGTCTATACTTTTTAGTAATAACTCAAGGTAAATGGTATCAACTCCTCAAAAAAAAAAAAGACACAGACTGACAAACAGTACATCAAAGCAAAATCTAATGATACACATTTAATCCAAAAAGATATTCAAAGACTAAAAATTAACAGATGGAAAACAATATTCCATATAATGGAAGACAAGATGAGTTAGGAGATTAGAGTGTGGCAAAGCTGGCTGGTGCAAACTCTTAACTACAAGAACCCAGACACATGTGTTGAACCATTCCCAAAGCCTTTCATGTGGACTTTTTGTGAGAACTTGAGCAGATTTTCAATGGGATGGCAACATCAGCCTGAAGCGTGGAATCCCAGCACAGCCTCCTAACATCTGTGTGTAGAAGTTCTCATGGGTTTCCTCAGGGTCAAATGAAACACAAGCCATGAAGAGCTTTCTATGATTGGCTTTCCTCAAGCCTGCCCTGCTCTCCCCAGGGTGTTCTTTCATCTGTTTTTTTCCCCTTTTACTCGGCCCAAGCCCACTCTGCAGGGCCAGTTTCTCCTTCATTCTTCACTTCTACTTTCTCAGATAAACTTTGTCACTCTGTTTGATATTTTGTTCAATTCTTTGTTCAAGAGGAGAAAAACCTGGAATTTAAGTCCAGAGGGAGAGGCGAGCAACCCAGAACCCCAGTACCTGAGTTGGTGAACCACTTTTAAAAGCAGGTTACCTTATAACAAAAGCCAACACAAGCAGCTATTCTATTTTAAGACAAAGTGGACTTTAAGTCAAAACTGATCAGAAGAGATAAACAAGATCACTACATATTGGTTAGGAGAACATTTCAACAGGAATAGATAATAATTGTAAATACATATGCACAGAATATTAGTGCAATCAACTTCATAAAATAAACATTAATGGACATAAAGGATCACATAAATATCAATACAGTCATAGTGGGGGACCTCAGTTCCCCACCATCATAAGTAGACAGACCAACTAGACAAAAAATTAACTAAGAAATATAAAACTTGAAATGTACCTGCAAACAAATGGACAATATATATCTACAAAGTACATTCCCTTACAACAATGGAATACACATTCTTCTCAGCAGCACATGGAATGTTCTCCAGAATAGACCAAACTAGCTCATAAAGCTTGCTTAAGTAAATACAAAAAATAGAAATTTTCCTATATCATTATCAGCTCATAGTGCAAGGAAACTAGGAATGAATGCTAAAAGAATCCTCAGAAATTTTGCAAACCTGAAAATTACTGTTGAATGATCAGTGGGTAACAAAGATATCAAAGAAGAAATTAAAAAGTTTGAAGAATCAAATGACAAATCCAGTACATTTCAGAACTTATAGGACACAATGAAATCAATTCTAAAAAGGAAAGTTTATTGCTCTGAATGCCCACATTAGAAAAACAAATAATCTAATTATGCACTTCAAGGTTCTAGTTAGTACAAGGATCCAAATCCAAAGTTAGTACAAGGAAGGAAATTATAAAGATCAGAGCAGAAATTAATGAAAAACTAGTAATGAATTAAAGATCTGATTCTTCAAAAGAATAAATAATATACACAAACTGCAATCCAAATTTACCAAAGGGAAATAAACAATCCTTAGTAATGCAATTAGAAATGAAAAAGGTGAAATCATAAATGACTTCACCTAAACTCATATTATTAGTCACTACTTTGAAAACCTGTACTATAAAAATGAATAGATTCCTGAAACTATCAAAACAGATGGAGAAATTATAAATGAAGAAGCAATCAAATGATAGGCAATGAAAATAAGGCAGTAACAACAAAACAAAAACAACAACAACAAAAATTTGCAGACAAAGAAAATCCCAGGATTCATCAGATTCACTACTAAATTCTGCAAGAACTCCAGGGGAGAATTGATGCCTATATCCCTCAAAGTCTTCAATAAAATTTAATAGGGAGGAGTACTACCAAACTTATTCCTAGAAGCTAGCATTAACTTGATTCCAAAACCAGACAATCAACTAAAAGAGACCAATCTCTTTAATGAACATAGATGTAAAAATTATCATCAAGATACTAGCAAACAGAATACAACAAACTATTAAAAAAAAAAAGGTTTCTACATCATGATCAAGCAGGCTTCATTCCAGGGATGCAAGGATGGTTTGACTTACTCAAATTAATGAATGCAATACATCATATAAATAGAAACAAGAAAAGAAACAAAATGATCATCACAAAAGATGCACAGAAAGCCTTTAACAAAATCCAATATCCATTCAGAATTTTTAAAAACTGAAGAAAGTATGAAGTACCTTTTCTCAGTTGGATAAAAGTCATTATGACAAACATCATAGTAAATGGAGAAAAGCTGAGGGTTTTCTTTTTAAAATCAGGAACAACAAAACCAAAAAGAAAATCAGTAATAAGACAAGGATGTCCACTATCACCATTTTTGTTCAATAGAGTACTCGAAATTTAGCCAAAGCAATCAAGCAAGGGAAAGAAATATAACAGAAATGTATAGAAAAGGAAGAAATAAAATTGTCCTTAGTTGCTGATGATGTGATCCTTTACATACAAAAATTCTACCTCTTGTAGAACTAATAAATTCAGCAAGCTGGCAGGATACAAAATCTATACTTAGCAATCAACTGTTCCTACACACAAATGATGGTGAAATTTCAGAGACCAAGCGCCCAAACTATACTTATTTATGGCAGAGCATATACTTTGCGATAAATATACTTATTTTTCACAAAGTGCCAACACTGCAATTAAACCTGAATACTGAGGTTTTACTTTAGAAAACCAACTGCTATCCGATGCTTGGTTGCTGGGGGAACTTGGCTCTAGAGCTGACAGAGAGGGCTCTGTGGGCCCACTATGGCACAGGTGTGATAGGTTCACTATCCCTGGTATACAGCAATAATGAGTCCATAGAGGGAGAAATTAGAAAAACAATAGCATCCACAATAGCCTCAAGAAAAATTAAACACTTAGAAATTAACATAGCCAGAAAGTGAAAATGCTTTATAATGAAAATTACAGTACTCAGAGAAAGGAAATTTTAAAAAGTCATAAGAAAATGGAAGAATATGCCCTTATTCCTGAATAGGCAAAACTAATATTCTCAGTGATCATACTTCCAAAACTGATACATACGTTTAATTTAACTCCAGTCAAAATACCAGTAGCATTCCCCATGGTACAAGAAAAAAATTAAAATAAAATAACTAAAATTCATATAGAACTGGAAGAGATTCAGAGTAACAAAGGCAATACTAGGCAAAAAAAAGCAGGAGTTTTACAATCCTATATTTCAAGTTATATTACACAGCCACAGTGTTCCATCTGCTTCCCCACCCAGAGTGTTGGGATACAGGCCTGCACCACCACACCTCAGTCAGACGTACTTCTTATTCAGATTCTAGGTCTTTCAACTCTGGGACAGCTAAGCTTATACTCTGTCTGCTGTTTTTCTCTTTTGCTCTCTGCTTCTTACATTTTTTAATTTCACTATTAGTCACTAGTCTACCCACTCTCTTTTCCTTAAGCTCTCTACTCCCTTTTTTTAGTATGAGTAGAAATTCTCACTTTAGTGGCATGCCCCAGGCAGTTTAGAAGAATAAGACAAGTAGAAATATTTCTGAAGCATCAGTGCAATGAATCAGGTCCCTGAATTTGCTATACTTAAAGATATTTCTTTGAAAAGAGTAAGAGCTTCTAAAGCTGTGTGGATTGAAAACTGAACTGAAACACCAGCTGAACTGAATCAACATAGTGCTGAGGATAGTTGGCCCACCTGAGGAAAGTGGCCAACATAAAAAGAGAATTGAAGAAGTTGTTATTGGTGCTGTTGGTTCTGTTGTCATTGGTTCTCCTGGAGGAACTTGCTGAGTTTCTTTCCTGATTTGAACTTAGCTGTTATCATCAGAAGATCTGGGACCTTGTTGTTGCTAAGAATGGCTGTGGTTCACTTTGGGGGAGCTCTGGTCCTTACACTGAGCATCGCTTCCCGGTTCCAGAGGTGAAGATGGTGTGCTGTTCAGTCTCCAGGAGAAGCTTGCCATGGGCTTCCTGATGGGAACTTGGTGGTTCTCATTGTTGGAGGAGCTCAAGACCTCATTGTTGGAGGAGCTCGAGACCTCATTGTCATGGTTGTGGTACTTTACAGGGGACTTCAGTTCTTACTCTGAGTGTTACTTCCTGGCTCCAGTACAGAACTCTCTACCTACTAGAACAGATCCTTCATCCTGCTGGCATAGACTTTCTGGCTTCCACCACTGACTTTGGGGCCTTCCTGGTGCAGACCCATGAAACAGACTTGCGTGAGACATTGTCCTGGGCTCTAGGCCTCCAGTTGGACTCATAGGAGGCATTGTCTTGGGCTCTAGGTCTTCAGCTGAACTCATGCAGGTTTTTACCATGGGATCCAGGCCCTTGGCTGGATTCTCCAGGTCTTTAACATGTGGACAGATTTTCTGCAGTTTCTTTGTATTTGATTCTCTGGATGACCATTATAAATAAGGTTTAAATTGTATGTGCTATATTGTCTTCTTCTCCTTGCAAACCCTAACTACAACAAAAAGTTTTAATAGATTTACTTAAAAGGAGTTATGGAATACTTAGATACAGTACCTCTTCACAAATAGCCCGACATCTATTAAGAGAGAACAGAATATAAAACAATAGCTTCAGTATATATTGCTCTTATAAAACACAAGACTTCATTGAAAGGGAACCTTTGACCAGGGTCTCAGAGTAAACATTGTCCAGGAAGATGACAGTGAGTACTGAGAAAAGGAGACAGAGAGCCATGGAGAACAGCATTAATTAGGGAAATTCAAGTAACTCCATAGGCCTGGAGCAAGGAGTTTGAGACCATTGTTAGTTGCTGAATATGAAGGCAAGGGCAAAATAGTAGAATGCCTGAAATACATTGCCAGATAATTGTGACTTTATCTCATTGATGATGAGGAGCAGGGTATCAATAAGCATTACTAATCAGATCTCTTTGAAAATCTTAATATGTTTAATGTTTAGAGAGAACAAAACTTGACTAGGGAAGATGAATTACTGTTTTACTGCAACCATACAGCAAGTAAGATCGAGTCCTACAATTGAGAATAGAGCAGTGTACACAGATAGGGAAAATTTAGGAGGTGAGAAAGTGATCTAAATTTCATTTATTTTCCTTAGGAATTTTAAAAAGACATTTTCTGACAAATTGCACTGATAACGTAGAGCCGTAATTTGATAAAGTGGGATAACCTTGGACTTTGAAATCAGAGAAGCCTGAACTTGACACACAAACCTACCTCCTGTAATCTAGGTGGCCCATAGCCAGACACTGAAGCTGTCTCAACTTCAGTGCTCTTAAGGCAATTCCTGCTTTGCAAGATTAGTGAGATGCTTAAATAAAGTATGACGAACGCCTGCATGCTTGAGTAATGATTATCAGCAGCTCCCTTTCTGCTTTCTATTCCAGCTCTAAAATCCAGGTCAGTGAAATCTTTCATGTAGAAAAAGACTACTTCTATATTTTAATTTAGAGATCTAGAGCCTAAAATAAATTTTTAAATATAAGCAATTTTTTTCCTGGTAGAATTAGATCCATCACACCGGTTTGTACTACAGTCTTCAAGTGGCAGTTATGTTAAATACAACAAAACTGTAATATGCCTAGAGTTGACATATTCCAGTCAACATGCTTGTTGTACAACATGTCAGATTCAGTGTAGTAATCCAGTGCCACTTCTACAGCCAATTGACTTTCTTATAACTGAAAATTCCCAAAGTTGAAATAGTTATTTCAAGCCAAATGCTGTTTGTAAAGTTGTTCTTAATCTTCTGAGAAGCTTTCAGAAATAATTTTAAATCAAAATTGTCTCTGTGTAAGATATGTGATTATCAAGTATTCTAATAGAAAAAGGATATCAAAAACAGAGGTTTAGGATTGATGACTGCTGTTGATGATTAAACTCATTTTGGTAAAAAAAAAAAAAAAAGTTCTATGCTAGACCAAACTGTCAAGAAATTTTTAAAGTAGAATGCTGATGGGATTTTGTTTTTATGTACATCTAAATTTTCTACTGTGAAATATCAATTAGGGATATCCCTTGGAAGTGAAATGCAATTCTACAGTCAAATTTCTAAAAATCAGATTGGAACAACAAAGAAAAGTCTACCAGACTCTTATTTGATAACACTGTATACATAGATACAGTTAATAAAGTAGCAAAAAGAAAATTAGTCAGGAATTGCCAAACTAGAATGCAAATTTTGTAAGGCTGGACTCTATGAACTTTTTGAGACACGACTCTAATATTTTTCGATTAAACATTCTGTGAAACTTTGATTCTTTAAGTTATATTTTTGTTCAAGAAATCCTACAGTGTTGGAGACTACAAGGGTTTTAGGAGGGCATCATGATTCTTTAAGGGTTGAAATGACTTGCTTAACCTTACACAGCTGAAAATAAATGTGTGAGTCAAAAGGAATTTAAGTGTATCACTGAACCTCGTATATGGTTCCTACTTTGAAATCTCTGCTGATTTTATTATCTTTAATATAGTCTTTTAAAGCCTAAATGTTATGAGCTATAAAATGGAGATGGTATCTATTTCTGGGTTTATTCACCAGAATTCTAACACATAATTCCAATGGATTATCAGGTGGCTGATCAGGAGCACAGAAAAAGGATAGTATCTTGTGTGGAGAGGACAGAAGTCTAGTTACTCTTTGACTTTAAAGGGAAAAGAAAGGGAGAGATTACTGGAAATGGAAAGAGAACTAAATGGAGAGCTTCTGATCAGAAGCTGACACATTCCATGAGCAAACACAGCCAGGGTGGACCCAACATGAAGTAGAGGGCCTGTTTCAAGGGCTGATGTCCCTCCCCTATCACCTTCATGTCTGCTGTGATCTCCTGGTACCATTCTGACAGTCTTGGAAGATCAGCTGGGATTAAGTGATTCTCCTGCCCTTGTTTCCCAGGCCTGATTAGGCCAGGTTATACTGCAGAGCCTTCCCAGACTTCAAACCTAACTACTTTTTGAGCCACACTGGCCCCCAATGGCAATATGCAAACATCTTAATGCATGTTGAAATAGGTGTGTGTTGGTCTTTGAAGACACAAAGAAACCATGGTCCTTACCCTCAAGAAGTAGCTCACAACTAGGCCTGGTTCAAAACACTAGCATTTCTTCACCTGAATTATTGCCTTCCAACTGATCTCACTGCTGCAGGACTAGTTCCTTATGCCCACTAAGCAGATGAAAAAACTTCTGAAATTCTAAGTAAGACTATATCAACTCCTGTTCAAAATTCAATGGATTCCATCTCATTCAGAATATAAGATGAAGGCAATGCTTCTGGTCTCAAAATACTAGGAAACTGAGTCCAGAAAATCATTGAACCCTGGGGTCTGAGGCTGACCCGGGCAACATAGAGAGACCCTGTCTCAAACAAAAACAATTACATTTCAGAGTATAGATGAAAACTAAAGTGGTCTATGGTGTCCGATATCAGCTGCTCATTAGAATCGCCGTAGTTCTTCATAAATATTCCTGTATCCTCTCCTCATATAGTGGACCGCAACTCTATTTACCACTCTCACCTGAGTGTGGACTCCAGTTACTGAACTACTTCAGTATGGAAGAGAGTATGGAAAAAGGGCAAAAGCAGCTGTACAATGGAGACTTGGTAAAGTGTATCTTGACCAAGAGATCAAGGTTAACATTCTCAGTCAGCCGTAAGTCATGTTGACAGCACATGCATTTGACATGGCATGATGAGAAGGGTTCTTCAGACTTCCTCAACTCATAACTCTAGTCTGAACATGGGAAAAACATCAAACTCAATTGAGAGACACTTTATAAACCCTCTGACTGCTATTCCTCATGCTCATGAAAAATGAAGCTTCAGAAACTGTCATAGACCGGAAGAGACAAAGGGGACACGATGAGTGGGTGTAATATGGTACTCCAGGTGTGATCCCACAATAAAAATGTACACCCACAGAAAAAGTGTGAAATCTTACGTGCAATTAAATATCTTAAATAGAGGAAACAGTCTGAGTGTGTAGAAAAACTATTCTAGCTTTACAATTTTTCTATAAATCTTAAACTATTCTGAAATTAAAACTTTATTCAACCACAGAAAACAGTTGGTAGGAAAAAGCAAAACAAAATAATAATGCTATCTCCTTTCTTACTTCATGGCCAAATTTCTTTACTGTAAGAAAACTTTATGCCAGTCCTCACAAATATGACCAAGAAGGAAGGCAGTTGCTTAACTGTCTGTTGAATTTTTACGGTTTGATTTTGTAATTTGAACAACTACTTCTAAGATAACAATATGTAATATATCAACTAGTGATGATTTCTTAATGTTTTTTTTTTGAAATTCTGTATCATTTCTACCCTTTTTTCTGTTTTGATTTTTTTTAAATAAAAAAAGATGCTTTGGGTGAGGTAGATGCTAAGTACTCAGGTGGTCTAGTTAATTTGAAACCTTTGACCTTGCAGTATATCTAATTTAAATTTATCCCTTAGTAAAATTGCAAGTTATCCATCTGAGTTGTGAAGGTCTCCTGAGACTACTAAGAATTGTGATAGAGCCATGAATGCTAGATTTCTAATGTGTTGCTGAACAATCTCATATACCCTTCAAAAAGTCAGGAAACTCTCCCTAATCTTCATCTGTAAAGAAGTGAAAAATTAGTTTGACTCATCTACTATAGTTACAGTTCAAGATGCAAGATATGATTTGTGACACCCCCAGAAGATCCTAGTTTTGCTGATAATTTTATTTCCCTTTCAGAATGAAGGGCATTGTCCTTGGAGACTAGTATCCACATAGGCACACAAACAAACATAATATTGAATTCAGAATGTATTTGAATGAACTTCAAATCAACAGTTTAAGTCTAAAAACCTGAGAGAAAATCAGATCCAGAAGAGGCCCCCTTTAGTATGTTTATAATCAGAGTAATTTTTCCCCCTTGAGAAGCCAGATGTGTACACATCAGGATGATTCATGAATTCAGGTTTCAAATGTTGTAAGGAGACATAGGCTCTGTTAAGCTTTGAACTCTGAAAAGAGTATTTCATGAAACGTCCCATATGTTTTCTAAACCTTCCACTTTCTAAATCTAGAGACAGGGAAGATTTATCTGAAACACTCCCCTCAAAACAATGATATTACAGTAACTGTTGTCCTAGTGTTTAGAATCTCCTAGATCTTTGATGTGAACTTGTGATAGTGCAGTGAGTTCAGGACTGTGAGATTGTTTAAGCCAGAAGTCAGAGTTTTCATTTTTTTGTTCTAGCAAGTTATTTCAAGAGTAAATATTAATTATCATGAGAACAAACAGAGACACTGTTAGTCATCACCGCTGCTCTAAAAACAATGAAAAGAACACATTCTTCCAAAATGATTACAAGTACTTCATTCCATGTGAAGTTCAAAAGCTGAGAATAAAAGGAACTATTTTAGAAAACTACCATTTAAATTTGCCTTTAGGTAATTATTTTTATCATGGAACAATTTTTGTTAATATTACCAGTCACCCATCACATTGTCTGTGGTCCAGCTTTTCACAGGAAAATAGATACTAGTAGTTTTCATAAAAATAAGGACTTCAGTATTTTGGTTTTTAGTAGATAAATTCTTGTGTGTGTGTGTGTGTGTGTGTGGTCGTTTTGAGACAATGTCTCTCTATGCAGTTCAGGCTGGCCTTGAGCTCACTTTGTAGCCCAGGCTGGTTTCGAACTTGCAAGTGATTCTCCTGCCTTAGCTTCCCAAATTCTGGGATTATAGGAGTGCACCACCACACCCAGTGGTGGTTAGATTTTATTTCCAATATTTTTTTTACATATATAAAAGAAAAAGATATACTCTTAAGAATAATTTACTGATTTCTATGTAATTCTACCGTGAGGTAAGATTAAATATTAGGTGTGCATTGAAGAATAAAAAAATAAAAATGAACTAAAAATGAAACATGTTGAAGCAACTCTTAGGTAACTCCATTAAATATATTTGGTGTGTAAATAAATAAGTGAAATAATTTTAAACAAATATGTGTTTTAATTTTTGTCTCATATATTGGGCAGAATGGGCAGCCTCTAGTCTCATCGGTTCCATGCATGAAATTCATTCATTGCCTATTACTTAGTCAATTGTTCGCTAGAGAGATAGTTTTGAGCCTTCAGGTGTTAGACTTGGTGCTTGGGCCAAGCCTTTCATTTGGTACAATACTTGTGATGCTGAGAGCAACTATCATGCTTTCTGCCTGTCTTCACCTTACCAGTAGAAAAAGCACCCAAATATAAAATTTCACAGTGAAAATTTTTACAAAGGAGAGTTTATGGCCCTTGGAGAGCATTTATTAGTGAGATTTGAACCAGTAAAGGCAGGGTTCCCAGGGGAAGCGACAATTAAGATGCAATCTAAGGAGGAGTAGGAGGAAGCCCAGGAGAGCCAGGTGTCTCAGAAACCAGAAGAGAAGAGGGAGTCAGGAAGAGGAGAGAGACCAATAGGGCATGATGCTAAGGGAACAAGAAAGGAGGAAGCTGGACATTTAGAATGGATTTAATAACACGGTGACCTTAACGAGAGATAGCCTGGTAGTCTAGAAACAGAGTCTAGATCAGATAGGAGTGAGGGAAGGAAAGGAATAGGAGACAGGCTGTACATCTAATTTCTTTCAAGTGTGACCCTAAAAGAGAAGAAAGGCAGATACAGTAAGCTGGAGAAACTTATGATGCTGGGAATGGTTGTTTTGTTTTTATACTTGTTAATGAAAGAGACTTGAACTTATTTAAAAGCCTAGGGAAACATTAAAATCTAATGCCTTTATATATAATAAAGGGTAATTAATAGGGTAAGACACCTTAGAAGTTTTGAGAGGGTGGTATCCCTTCTAAATGGAGGGAGGAGAATAGGTTGGATCAGCAGAAGATAGTTTAAAATATCAGAACTTAATATCCAGGGTTTATATTTTCTCTATAATGGATGACATAAAGTCGCCAGCTAACTGAGAGGATCATTGAGATGGGTGATGAGAATCAAAGGTTTGAAGACAGTGGAGAAAATTTAAAATGATCATTTCTACGAGGTCAATTCTATTAGCTATCACATATGAGTAAGATCATCCAATGCTTAGCTTTCTATGCCTGGCTTATTTAATTTAATGAATGATCTCCAACCCCACCCACATTGTTAACAGGATTTTGTTATTTTGATGACTGAACAGTATTCCATTGTGTAGTTGAACCACATTCGTCTTTTGTTGGGCATTTGAATTGATTCCAAGTCTTAGCTATTATGAATAATGATGCAATAAGTATGAGGGTGCAGATACCTCTTTGATACTTATTACATTCTTTGGGTATATTTTTGGTAGTGGGATTGCTAGATCATATGATAGATTTATTTTAATTTCTTTGAGGAAGATTGATACTGATTTCCATAATGACTGCACTAATTTATATTCCACCAACAATTTGCAGGGATTCCCCTCACATCCCCATCCTTGTAATGACTGGTTATCTTTAAACAGTTTGGTAACAGCCATTCTTCCTGGGATGAGGTGACATCTCATCGTGGTTTTGGTTTACTTTCCCTGATGACCGGTGATGGTGAGATTGTGTCATGTACAGGAAGTCCTGGACTCATGAAGATTTCAATTGCGAACTTTCACAGATAGGAATGGAGCTCACATTACAAACCTTAGTAGGTGTGAACAAATCACAGAAGTAGCTCATGTTCTACCTTACCATTTTAAGGTAAGTTTAAAAGTAAAAATAATTTATTTACAGTTTCACTGTATTGTACCACCATTTTAAGGTAACTGTAAAATTAAAAATAGCTTATTTACAGTATATTGTATGTGTGTTTGGTTTTATATGCTTTATGTTGGTTTTTTGTGTGTGTGTGTGTGTGTGTGAAAAGTGTATAAGACTCACTTTATTAGACTTAGAAACAAATCTGACTTATGTTCTCTAGTTCTCCTGGGATGGAACTCATTTGTAAATTGGGGATTTACTGTATCTGCTGGACATTTGTATATCTTTTTTGAGAAATATTTAGGACTAGTGCCCATTTTTCATTGGATTGTTTGTTTATTATTAATGAATTTTGAGAGTTTTCTCTTTAGAATCAATTTTGCCCATTTAGTTTGTCTATCTGGCAACTATTCTCTATAGAATTTGATTTTATAATTCTTGATCTATTAATCCATGCCTTCCAAGATTTAATTTCAGCCCCAAGATCTTATTTGTACTCTAGATATCAACAAGCATTCATTGATAGAATGGTCTTAGGTGACTGACTTTTGGCATCTTTCTGTGTCTTGGCTTCACTATTAGCTTGACCAGGTACTTCTCAAGGATTTACCTTCACTGGTGGATTCCTCCTTCACCCTCACTGTTGTGTCTTCAACTAAGACAGTCATCACATCTTACCTGTGTTACAGTTGAGTGGGCCAAACATAGTTCAGGTTCTTGTACACAAGGAAAAAATCGTCAAGCATACACCTTGTAGTAAGTAGGAAATAGTCGCACTTTTTGGTGGTGTTGGGGTGGTAATAGCAGAAATGGAAACTAGGCAAAAGGAAAAAGAGGAGACCTCAGGTTTCCAGGCCTTAAAAGGTCAGACTCCTCTGACTCCAGCCCCGCTCATTGTCCCCCATGGTGTGGATGATTTGTTACCTCAGGTATCGTGACCTCCTAAGTTTAAGCATGGATAATCCTTAGGAGGGTGTTGTGTTTATAGTTGAATTAAGGGAGGGAGTGGCTCCCTCTAACTGTATTATTGAACTTCACCACAAAATTGCCCCTCTTTCCTCTATTCTAGTGCTTTTTCTACACATACACAAGATTGACCTTAACAGCAATAAATTCTTTTCCATTGCATTTACTTGAATTATTTCAAAGTTCTCATGAACCAACATACCTCTTGTCTTTTAGGTGGCTGCTCCCTCAGCCTGGAATGCCTTCTGCCTCCAGCTTCTGGCCGATCCCCCTGGTGAATCCCTGTTCATCTACCAAGAGGCAGCTCAAGTGTCCTCTAGTGTTAAAGCCTTTATTACTCTAAAGGTACCTTGGGTGCACCAAGTGGGACAGTCCTCATCATGACACTCCAGAGGCCGTGGCTTTATGCTTCCCACTGACCCCAAGCAGAACAGGACTGTGGAGGCCGCAACTTTGTAATCTGGTGATCCTTAGCATTTCATTCTTGCTCATAATTGACATGCATCAAGAATTTTAATAAGTGAATGATTAAATGCACAGAAAAAGTGACATTGTATGAGGGAAATTTCCTCACCTTAGAATAAACATTTACAAACATTTTAATCCCTCAGTTCACTCTTCAAGAATTATCCTAAAATGTCAACCAAGAGTAATATGCTAAAAAGTTTCATTTATGTGGCTTATATGGAGGTTGTCAGTATGTGAAAACTGATATTTCTAGTCAGGAAGAAGATAAAAGACTACTTGACAAATGAAGTGAAAATATTTATTTAAAAGAATCACCAGAGAGCCATTTTTCATGCTATGAACCAAAATAAATTTCAAATGTTGTTAGCAGCTAAATGAAAAAAAAAAAAAAACAGAGAAAGGAAGGAAGGAAGAAGATAGAAAGAAAGAAAAGAAAATACATTTAGGGAAAAATTGTATTAAATCGAAGAAAAGTTATCCAGAGTGTCGCACCCAAAGCAGAAAATATGAAGACAAGGAAAGTTTTGACAATATATAAATATAGATAGTTTCTGTAATTTACCAAAATTTACAAATAACTAAATAACAAATAGAAGAAAACTTTTAAAATCTATTTAATTGGAAAGTTTTAATTTATATGCTTCATGCAGAAAATAGTTGATTCTATTAATAGAAAGAATAAAACACTAATAAAAACACAAGTTCTCTCTTAATTAAAATATGACTTTAAATTAAACACTCTCCAAGGAAACTTTATATATATGTGTGTGTGTGTGTGTGTGTGTGTGTGTGATCTTTTTTACTGTCTTCTCACCTAATTTTTTAACAAGATATTTGATTTTAATATATCTATAGTGTTAAAGTAGGTACTTGCATCCTTGCTTCTGGTTTGGTTTCTATGTCTTAAGGATCTTAAACTGCAGCAAAATGACTAGTGGGTACCTTTTGCAAAATGCATAAAATGAAAAGATGTGCAGTCATTTCCTCCTCTAGGTACCTGTGCACACTGATGACAAGAGATGAAAAGCAACGTGATAACACTTTTTGCTTCAGTTAACACCTGGTTATTTTTCAATGTGCAGATATTTGGGGAAGATCAATAATATAGCTGTAAGAACTTTTTATGACTGTCCTTTTTTGAATCTTTTGACAGTTTCTATTCTCCTTGGGGAAAGGACTATTTATGGAGATGAATTCAATACCCAAAACAATTAGTGATGTAATAATATTAAAAGGAGGGTAAGAGTAAAGTAAAAAGTATACAGTCAGGGTAGAAGAATTGAACCATAAGACAGGATCATCCAGAAACTTAACGGAACAGGATTTCCCACTGTTATATAATGCTCCAAGCTACCCCCAGGACATGGAAGCGAGGTCAGAGTTTACAAAGCGAGATACAAAGTGTGTCTTTGCATAGCATGCACTTCTCTTAACAGAGGTTTTAATCTATGCAGACAATTTGGAGCCTCAAGCATTAAAATCCTAAGATGTGTTTCTTTTCACTTATTTTCGAAATCACAAAATTCAGACGACGATAATAAAACTGAGAGAATAACAGAAACAAAAATTATTTAGAAAATAAAATTTAAAACTGAAATCATGATTTATTTAATTAAACTCACTATATTAATCTGTTTAGAATCTAACATGTCAGAATTCAATTAGGTACATTATACAATATGTATAACTCCCTAAGGACATCGAGCCTTTCAGCCTGTAGTATGTTATACACATTACTAGCTTCAAAATAACAGGCAAAGATTGCCACAAAAGAAGCGTAGATGAAGGGAGAGAAATAAAGTAAGTTCTTGGTATGGAATTTACACAGTGACCAATCTGAAAATGTGAAATTACATTTATTTGTTATCTCTTAACTCTTGTCTCTTATGAATTGTAATGATTCTATTCTTGGACTTCAATTTGTGTATGTTGATCTTCCAGTAATCCTGAAGTTTACCCTATTTCCCAAAGTACTCACTGTAAAATAATATATGACTTTGTGCCTAATTTAGGTGTGCAATTTTGGACATCTTTTTTCCAGTTAGATCACAGCAATAAGTCTGACATTAACAGAACGTGCTTTTGAGTGGTGCATGTTGTGAAGTGAAGAGTCCCATACACTGAATGTGTCTATCCTTGCATCTAGTGTCTGCATTGTATCTTTCAGATCCATCTTCTTCATTTATTTTTTTCCTGGGAGCTGGGACCACTCACACTGTCAAACCATTCTGCCTGAGTATGTGTAAACATTTCTTATATTTCAATAAAACCTATTTCATCAAGTAGATTTTATGATATATGTGCTATAATCATGAAGTAGTTTTCAATGACTTGTTTTACCAAAGGTACTCAGTAGTTGTTTTGCCTTAATTTAAATTGTTTCTGACATAGAAATAATTGATTTTATTAATGTTTGAACTAGAGAGCTATGAAGAAATCATTAGCCTCAAATTTCTACTCAAACATTACTTGAATAACAACTATTCAGGTTATTTTAGCTGACATCTCCAGTATTCATTATAAAGTTTTACATGCTGACAGCCATGTTACTTTTAATGGCATATAACACTTTTAAAACTCTTCACCAAAAATGAGTCTTTATAACTTTGCTTCAGTGTCTCTTTTATTGTGACATATTTCATTAATTTTTAAGTCTAATTTATTTTTCCAGTTTTAGCTTGGTTCACATTGCTATTAACTTTTATGTAACAAAATTTATTTCAACTAATTTCTATGAACACATTTTTACTAAATCAAGTAGCTTGATTGAGTCATTCATTTGAAACCTTTTTCTCTATTTCATAACTAGTCTGAGGTCCCCTTTAAACATATAGTTTGCTTTCCTACCTCTATTTAATCTGGTCTGTGCTTTCCTGATAGCTTCTAACCTTTGGATTGAATTTCAAGCCAATGGTTTTGTTGGATAACACTGATTCTTGGCTCTTGTACTCAATTTCAAATATTACGTATAAGTTCCTTATAATGTTTTGTCCAAACATTCCATTCACTCATGTACTTATTTTGCTTTAACATATGTCAAATGTTTCAGAGTTCATTGTACTACTCCAACAACTATGCTGGGCACAGGACCAACATTAGTTTAAATGGCAGACACACTCATTTTTCATAGATCTTACATTCTAGTGGCAAAGAAAGACCAGATGAAAACACACCCATCTTATTTAGAAAATATACATTTTATAAAGGAAAAAAATGATAGTAAAGAAAAACATGGAAGGGGAAGTTCAGAAGCTATAGGATTGTCAAAGATGCCTAACTCAGTTGAAGAAACTAGCAAGGTAAAAGCCTAACAGGAAAAGAAAATCATAATTGCAAACGGATAGGACAAGTGAGCACTTGGTAAACATCAGTAGCTGAAATAAACTTTGTAAGTATAAAAAGCTACAAGAAGCTGGTGCTCATGTGGTATACATGGGTCCCAATCTGGAAAATCAGGTCCCTTAATGACTTTCTGAAACAATGGAGTTGTCTAGACTCAGGGGAAAAAAGCACTCAGTTAATGTCTTAAAAAATTGTCTTTTTAGTTTTCCTTGATGCCTTCAAAAAATAAAAACCTCACTAAATCTGCCTGTGGTTCCTCTGATAATTCAAATAACTTCTGAGAAATATTAGAATTTAATATATTGTCATAACTGGGAAAGATTTGTATCTTATTATCTTCTCCAATATCTTTATTTTCCACTATGAGACATCCTTTTTTAAGGACATTAAATTTGACCATTTGAACTCAGCTTTCTTTGCTTCATAAGACATTCATATTTTTTTGTTTTGCTTTGTTTTTTTCTCTTGTTTTAAAGATAATAAAAACCCAACAAAACCAAACAGAATACATCCAATCAAAACAAAGCAGGATAATAGAAAAACAACAATGGCTACCATCTTGTTATCGTCTCGATAGTTGTCTATTCCATCAGACACAGCAAAATCAAACCAAAACAAAACAGAATAAAACCAATCAAAACAGAATATTGAATAATGCAAAATAAATGATTGGGACAAAACAAAACAGTGAAACAATATTGGATTTCAAAAACAAGAGGGAAGGAAATCCTCCATGCTTGCTTATGGCATACTTTTATCCTCCCCATAGATGCTCAGACTGCCAGCCCCAGAATAAAATCAACCGAACAATACAAGTATTCAGTTACTTTTTGCACCTCAGTTGCTATCAACTCAGCCTGTCCTCCAAACCAGCCAGTTGCTTACAGGGAGTTGGTGATTCTCAACTCACACAGCAGTAGGCTCATGGGAGGCGCCATTTGACTTTTCTCTTCCTGGGCCCCATATGGCTTGTTCAGCTTACCAAAAAGACTGCCTAGTTGGCTTGTTGGTCAGCTCCTCCAAGACACATTCATGTTTGAATATTGTTTTGAACAGTGTGTCTATACAAAGCATACTAGTGCATAATTCAATGTAACTTCTAAAGAATTTGAAGCCATACATTCCCCTCTCTGTTGAGGGTCTCTTCCTAAACATATGGGAGCAGGGAATTATAGACCTGAGTTGAGCTCAAGGCTAGGGGAACACAATCCTTGCAGAATGACCATAGATGATGTATTAGGCTTCAGGAAAAAGCTGTGGAGCCAAGAAAAAGCCACAGGGTGGAGAAACCTCTGCAGGATTGCCAGTGCAGACACCTAGAGCAACTTGTCCATTGCTAGGGAAGGAACTGTTATGAGCATTGATCCAAAATAGTGGTTGAACAGACCTGGACAGAATATATTTGGCCCTTAGACAATTCTTACTGCTCATGGAGAGCCACATAAGAGTTGTTTTGTTTTGTTTTGTTTACAGTGATTCCTAAAGGTTTAGATCTAAATTTTGAGATCAGACCAAAAAGAATGTGCAATGAATTACATGAATCTCATACTTCTACTTTGTATATGTGTGTCATTCATCTTTTTATTTGTATATTACAGGGTTTGAATTTTACTTTTCCTTTCTTTTATTGTAATTTACCTATAATTACACTCATACCTATGGGACAGAGAAAAAAACGATTTGCCAAAGCTGATCTAGTCAAATAATGGCTAAGCTGAGATTTCCACTTATCCTTCCAAAATTATTAGTTAACATTTAATCACTGACATATGGTTTAATAGGAAATAAAAATCTAGTAGAAGATATCCATAGACCATAGCTGGGCAAAAAGTACTGAGGAAGGGCCACAAGGATGCTAGTTGTCAACCAGAACACAATGATTCACATAGAACCAGGAGGCACTTGGCACGGTAGAAAATCTCTGACTGCTGGAATTTTTTTTCCGAGTCTTGCCTGATCATGATACAATCATTTCTAATCATGATTTTTACTGTCTAATTATTTTTGCTTGCTCTTTCTTCATGTTCTCATTATTCTAAGGAAATGTGTTGATTTTTTGTGTTTGTATCTATATACATATGTGAATTCACACACATAAACTATATGTACAGAAGGTCTAGAAGATAATAGTGATAGACATGCATTTCAGTGCTTCTGTAATCCCCATATGAAAACAGATAAAAATACTTGATAACAAAACCAAAAACCCAACAACAACTTTAGAATAATGAGGAGAAAAAGTATCTATCTGCATGAAGCTCAAAGTGGAAATGGGTAGGAAGACTCCACCAACATCCACAATACTTGTGTGCTGGCAGAACTTCTGCAGGAGAAAGTCAGTAAGAAACAACTTGTTAAGAAGAGAAGAATTATAAAAACAGCCAATAGGCATTTCCCCAGAAGGACAGAGGGTTGTGGGGACTGGCTGAGCTGGAGATTGACCATGCATTCAGGGATAGAGCAAGGCCGTACTCGAGAACTCAAAGTGCCAGAAGTGAGCTATTTGAATAAATTGTTGGGACTAGGATAAATCCATTCCAGCAAAGCATCTGGCTTTGGTGTTTCTCTTTGTTAACTACAGCATCCACAGCTCCAGAAATGTTTCTTTCAGTGTTCTCAGCAAAACACTGAGACCTTGTACTTATGACCCTCTTGCATGCTTCCCCCACCCCTTTTTTATTGCGTATAAAGGAAAAATCATCCTGGGTTGTCACTGTCTCTCCATCAGAGAGGTCAGTTCTCACCAGGTCTCAGCTATTTTCTGTTGTCTTGTTTTTTTCTCAATCTTGCATCGCCCTCTGTCAGGACCCCAGTGGCTGTGCAGATCATGGAAGTGGACAGTTTGGGAGAGCAGTTGGAATGGTGAGGGGTTTCCCTCTGCTCTAGCAACACAAGAACACAGACCTGATGGTGGATTTCAAGGAACTGAAACAGTCTACTTCTGTGAACTCTGAAAACTGAATTCTCACCATAGTGGACTCTACATTGACGAAAACTGATCAGAGCAAAATTGCAGCGAGCTAGGACAAAAGAATGAGAGAGACAATGGAAAAGAGGTGTCGATAAAACCGACAGGGAAGCCAGAGAGAAAACATGTCTGATACATATAAGTAAATAAGCCATCACCTGTAGAGAACTGTGCTCACTTTCGCCTTATATCTGATGTCACAAACAATTTAAGGCGTATCAAAGCAACTTTCAAGCTGAGGATTTTCACGGCCCACACAGGTTGCACTAAGCTGATACCACAGAAGTTCTCCAACCAGACCCTGCTCTGTAATAGCTGTCTCCCTGGTGATGGCGGTGGGTTGATTTAACCTAATACATTTTCCGTGACAGTTGTAATTTAGAGCTTTCGGCTTTCCCAAGATATTTCTGACTTGACCACCCTACTTTTTAGGGTTTGAATTTTTCCTTTCAACTGAAACATGTGTGTCCAGTTACAGTCTAGGCCCTGAGCCATGAAGAATTAATGGAGGGCCTTAGATTAAAAAACAAACTAGATCTGGCTAACCACTATGTAATCTTTCTGTCTCTTTCTCTTTCTTCTTTCTTTCTCTTTCTTTCTTTCTTTCTTTCTTTCTTTCTTTCTTTCTTTCTTTCTTTCTCCTTCTTTTTCTTTTAGCTCTGTTTCTGCTAGTACACTTTTTTCTATAAAGTTTACTATATTTTATCGAACATTTCAGGTGTTCTGTAACAGGATGCATTTTTCTGAATATTTAGTCTGACAAGTTGGTTAAAAAGTGTTTATTTATTTGCTATTGTGTATACAACCTCAGGCTTTCAATGTATGTCTGTTAAATAAATATCTCAGTTAAGATTTTTCCAAACTCCAGACTCCTCTAATTCTTAAGCCTGCTCCGCGTACAGTCTCACCTTCTCAGTAAATGGCAATGCTAAACTTTTTATTGCTTGGGCAGAAAATTTTGTAAGAATTCTTAACCCCTTTCTTTCTGTCCCATCTTTCATTGCATGTATCAGAAGAGCTTTTATCTATGGCTTTTACACATATCTAGAATTATATTCCTTGCCCTCAACTATTAGCACCACAATTCTAATCAGCATCAACTCTCATTTTGTCTGTTGTAATAAGCAATGAGCTACTTTGAATTGTTTCCATCCTAGAGTCTCTTCTCAATACAGCCAGAGTAACACTGCTGAAACACTGTTCACTATGTCACACTTCTGCTCAAAATCCCCAGTGGCTTATGTCATGCACATTGAAACATAAATCCATATGCAAGACTGTATCTACAACCTAACTAACCTCATCACTCACTCTTCATTGTTTACTCTGACTCAAACACCAGACCTTCTTCCTGTTCTTCAAACACACTGGGTCTAGTTGTTTTGCTTTTCCATCTGTGATGTACTTCCTCCAGATGTCTATGTATGTCTTTCCTTGCCTCTTTAACTTTTTCCTGTAAAGTCAACTTCTCTGTAACATCTACACTTTCTACTTTGCTTAAATTAATCCCTTACTCCAGAAGATCAACACTAATTCCCACGATTTATTAGATGGAATACCAAGTATCTTCTATATATGCTTGTTTCTTATTTTATTTTCTGTCTCTCTATATTGGAAGGTAAGCTTCATAAGATTAGATATAGTCTCTCTTTTGTTTTGTTCTGTGTTGTATCTATAGAACCTACAAGAATGCCTGGCTCCACTGAAGATGTTCTATCCATCTTGTATGAATGGATGGATGGGTGGGTGGATGGATAAAACTCTAAAGAAAGTATAACAAATGGACTCATTTTGTTGTGTAAATTTAAGTAGTATTGTGAAAAAATCAAAAGATAATAAGACATCATTAGACAACAGAAAATGACTGTGACATGGAAATTCACATTGTAAGTACATTCAGAAACTTCTAACCTATTTTTAAAATTTGGTTAATAATTTCTCCTATAAACTATTTTCTCTATGCCACATTGCATTTCTTGAGTAAGAGTGTCACCTCAAGACATATTGTAGCAGTTGAATCACTGTACTAAGGAATTTTAGGTAAATGGAATGTCTTTAAATGGGAAATCTCTGAAGCCAGAATTGCTAGATTGGACTCCTGACTCGTATTTCTTAGCTATGTGACTTGAGCAAGCTAAATTTCAATTATCAATTTTCTCAGTTATAAACATCAAAATTAATACATCTGGACTTTTCTCTCTTTTCTTTAGCCACAAGGAACTCTCAGAAATAAATTGCATTCATTTGGCTAATGCTGAACTTATATAATGACATGTTTGCAGAATTATGCCATGTTAGTATTGTTGATCTGTTGCTTTAAATTGGAAATTGATATAGTTTTCTCTTTGTTTTGCTTTCTGTTGTATCTATACAACCTGCAAGAATGCCTGACTACAATGAAGATGTTTTATATGTATTGAATGAGTGAAAGAACGAATGAATGAAGAAAATATAACAAATGGACAAATTTTTGCTGTGTAAATTTAAATAGCATTTGAAAAATCTAAAGAGAAAAAGACAGTAACAGACAATAATTCATTTGTACCATTCTGTCTAGGAAAGCTGGTATATTAGTTTTTACAGATAGATGTTAAATATCACAGGATGACACTAGTCCACAGACAGAAGGCAGAAAGGGATATTTAAGTGCACATATTCCAAAGTCTAAAGAAAAGTCCACAGGTGACCAGCTGACACATTGCTCTCATAATATCTTAGGTGGTGGGAGACATCAGGTTGTGGAAACTTGGTGAAATGCTGCAATGAAAGATGTTACTGAGATTTACATAAGCAATGACCAACATATGGATCCTTTGTCAGGATGCACCCTTTGATCTGATTACCTTGAGGTGAAGCTCCTGCTAGACTGTGGAAAACAGGAATTCCATCTGAAAATGCAGCTAGTTATATTTGGTGTTATCTTCTCTCCGTTGATCATGGGACTCAAGGATAAGCTGTATTCACCATGAAAGATTCTCACGGAACAAAACATTTAAAATCATTACATTTGGATTGCCTAGAGTGGGCCTTAAATTTATCTTCATGTCTGATCAATAAATATTCATTCTATTTTCAGATACTCAAGATTATCTTAAAGATAATAGGTATTTATCATTATTAGCTTCTTATTTGCTTTCACTACATCCAAATTTCCTTTCTAGGAAGTTCAAATCATTGCAATTAACTGTTATTTATTCTTAGGGGTGCTAAGACTCTGACATTTTATGTCATAAAATATTAAAAACAAAAGATTAAAATACATAATCATCTATTTGTCATAATATTCCTTATTTTTGCCTTTTCGCTGCCTTGGCTTGGTAGCTATATTTCGATAGATATACTTTACTATTTTTAAACAAAAATGCAGAGTACCTTTGAAAAGTTCATATAACACTCTGTACTTTCAATATTGTTTACCAGGTTCTGAAAGAATCTTTCAAATGAACTAAATATTCATACCAGAAAACAAGGCAACACTGCTTTTCCTGCTCGGCTGCTGGATTAACAAGGTGTTACATATCCTTTAGCAGAACGTTCATAATATCATCGAATATTACACAATAAAGAGCTGACCACACCTCTTTTCTGGTGTATTATCAGCTGCTCTAAGCTTGTTAGCTTCCAAACCACAATCCAGCGTTCAAGACTGCTCTTTGCCTATGGGCCGTACTTTTTCATCCTTTAGCTTTATGTGAAATTATTTTGACACGATAAGACAATTTCAGCTGTAGGGTAGGGAAAGAAGTAAAATGCTTCAGCAGTTCACATGAGAAAAGAGGATTTTGAGTTCCTTTCTGTATGTGTTTATGGCCACTAGAGGGGTGTCTATTAATCAGTGTAGCCTCCTCTTAACATCTATTTCATCCTTTAGATACTACATTCAGATATTTCTATTCAAGCCACTTGGTTATAGTGTGGTGGTTCATGGATTTCTGGAAGCAGAAGTATCAGTCTAATCTTGTGTTGCTTAAACACCATGATATTTATTCAACTATTTCAAAGAAACATTTTAATATATGACACATATACACACATCACACAAAACAGATGATCATATACACCAACAGAGATAAAATAACCAGTCTTTGATGTCACTAATAGCTATCATGATGTGGCACTACCTGCTTTTATTCCTCTATTTAAGTTAAAGTAGAAAAGGTAAAAGTCTAAGCTAATACATGGATCATGAGGGAAAATACTGTACCATAGAAGATTCTTTCCCCAGCAGGCAATTTGAAACCTATCCAAACTGGTTAAACGTAAAAGAAAACTGAGTCCTTTATAAGAAGCCCAAGAGTAAGGCCTTCATTCAGGCACTGCTGCGATATTACAGAGGCCTGATCTATATCTTGGTAGTTGCACTTTCTGAATGCTCCGGTCGGTTTTTCCATTCTTAGTTATCAGACAGTCATCGCAGCCCCAGAATTTGTACTTTTCAGCTTCCAGTCTATACCAGGGTACTTTTATACAATAACACAAACAAAATGACTTTTCTTGCTTATGGTCCAAATATAATTTTAAGAAAATCCCTAAATCAGACAATCCAGTCAAGAGGATGTTATACGCTGATTCACCTAGACCTGTCTGAGGCCCACTCCTGAAGTAAGGGCAGGGGACAAAGCAAAGCACGCAGAGCATGGGTGGCAAACATGCAGCAGACTATTTGTTATCCATGAAACTTCTAAAAGGTTCACCGTCATTGAGTTTATCTAAAGCAGTGTAGGTCAGGGCACTTCACTAAGGAAATGTGGGTTATTGGAAAATGTGTCAGTACTTTACTACAATTCGAATTCATTAACTACTAAAGTATTTTTTTTCTTTTAGTTTCAGACTTATAAATTCTGTAGAGCTGGAAAGTTCTTCAATATTTCCATAGATCACTTACTCAGTGGTCAGCACTGTACATTATTTATTACAGACAAAAGTGAAACAAAATGAGCAGATATATTCAACACTGGATGTCGTCATAAGAGCAAAAACAGAGAATGACCACTGCTAATGAGTTGAGGCTTAAAAACAATACATTTGAACCTTGATTTGTGGTGTATGCCTGTAATTCCAGCACTCTGGGAAGCTGAGACAGGAGGCTCACAAGTTTGAGCCCAATCTGGGAAACGTAAGAGACTTAGAAACTGTCTCTAAATAAATAAATAAATAAATAAATAAATAAATAAATAAAATGATTGGGAATGTAGCTAAGTGTGATGTCCTTGAGTTAAATATCCAGTACATGCAAAAGAGTTACTTATATTTAATGGAGCTATTGCCCCATTTTCTCTTCAAATGGACAAGCAAGGTCATTTCTATCATTACAAAGGTATGTTTTGTATGACCCATGCTGGAATATAATCAGGACCCATACAAAGCTTTTGTCTTTGTATACGTTATAGTATTTTATAATACATTTTGGTGTATGACTAATGCTTTCCTATAAATTTTTGGTATTGAAATATCTGCTGGAGTACCAAAAAAATAATAGTAATAACATTAACAATTTTAAAACATCAAAATACAATTGCATGTTCTACACTCGGAAATCTAATTCTGCCCAGTTTCGACTAGCGTATATGATTTAGAGATTTGCTTGAAATTATCTTTGAGTAATAAGCAGGCTCAGTGATTTTGTTTGTGTTAAGATATAATAGCACCACTGTATGGACTGGATGCCAAAAAGTACAGTAAGTTAGTAACTGAGGTTTTGTGTTTATAAACCTGTCTGGGGAGAATATATTACCTGGAAGATGTATGTTTGTCTAAAAGCCAAAGGCACTCCTTTTTTAACATGACACTAGACTTCCTGGAAGAACTCTTTTTCCTCACCTCTGCGTGTGTGTGTGTGTGTGTGTGTGTGTGTGTGTGTGGCTGGACGTAAGCACAGGAAAGACATTAAAGGTCTATGTTTTTGTTGTTTCAACCGATGCATAAAGTACAATGAATACTGCACACAATAGTTTTATGGATTAAAATATGTTGTTTTTGTTTATACCATGTATAGCACTGATGCTCTTTTAAAATTGTTGTTATTTTATTATATGTTTGTATTACACCATGTTTGCACTCGTCTTAGGGAATAGGGGTAAGTAGTTAACATGTGTTGATCCTTTTTGTTTCTCTTCCCCCTCCTTCTTGCTCCCTCCCTCCCTTTTGGGATAATTTTCATATTCTAAAATCTATATGGTGAAAGGACTTTGAGCACTACATGTGGTTAACTCTTAGGAGCCTGTAATTACTGAAACGTCACCAGGAGCCACTGAGGGAAACGGCCTCCCACATTTTCTCAGGTTACCTATGTGACTTCAGAGTGAGACAACAGTAGGCTTCTACAGGCTGAAGGGCATTTCCCAGACCTAATGCCAATGGTTAAGACTGACCCCGGCCTTTCCTGTACTAAACTTGGCAGACTGCTCAGTTCTATACCTGTCTTAACCAAGCCTAGCCCTTTTGTGCAACTAAGATTTTTGTGTTGTAAGCCTGTTGGGCAGAATTTTATTCCCTGGAAATAGCCGTGCTTTCCCACAAACCACTCCTTCTTACTGCATGTGTGACACAGCTTTTTACAATTGCTAGAACATTCCCTGTTGTATTCTTATGATGGGAGACAGAAAACATTGTTATATACATTGTAATAAACACTGTACAAGAGGAGAGATACAAATGTTCCCAGAAAGTTTTCTCTCTATTAACAGATGACAGCTTGAGAAATCTTGAAAATGGCATGATAATTTTGTGAGTTGAGGTGGGTTGTTTTGTTCTGGGAAAAGGAAATGTATGGCTGTAATTACTTCACCTCTCCATACAGAGGGCCAAGTGGAGAAGCTAAAGCACTTCAGGTATTGCTCTGAAGTCTCTTTGCCTCATGGGGAAGAAAAAGGTCCAGAAATGGCTCCATCTGCCATCTCAGATTCATTTCAACCAATCTTTTCTTCTAGTGCAAACCTCTGGCAATGCCCAACCACCGACCATCCTGCTGTGACTATTTCTGCTGTCCCCTCTGGCTGGAGCATCCTTTCCAGAGCTTCAGTTCAATCCTGCACATTGTTAGCTCCTGCTCCTGTGACCAGGAACGGCTGAAGAGTCCTTTCCATTCAGGGCAAACCTCCCATGGGGCCCACAGAGCCCTGGCCCTCACCAAAAAAAAAAAAAAAATCTTTCCCAACACGAGTTTCAAACTCAATCAATCTTAAGGTTTTTTAGTATCTTACATATGTAATTATTTCCAGAGTCCCACTGCTGATGTATATGCATATTTGTAGGGTGGGATTTTCCTTTTTCTGATTGTAATTCCCACATCTACTGATCTGGCAAAGCTGACTTTCTGGCATCAATCTTTTCCTACTCATCCCTTCTCTTTAGATGTTTCTTTAACCCCCTCCATTTCCAAGTCTCTAATTGTGGAGACAGAAATTATATGAATTATCTAACGTTGTAAACTGTGCCATTTTAGAAACCATAGCAATCCATGATATACCAAGGAAAAGAGATTTTCAAGCCACTTTAAAGTTAATTTATATGTTTCCCTAGGAACCCTGTGTGCCTGCATCATTTATCTCCTCTAATTCTCCCAGCTATGTGTCTGAAAATAAAACCAAGAAACACTTGAGAGTTAACAAGCCATGCGTGTGCTTTAAAGTCTTCTCCTTTAAAAAGGAATTTTAAAAGAAAACAAACACAATAGTTTGCTTGAAAAAAATAAAAGAAAATAAATGAATTTATCACTTTGCCAAGTTCAATAGACTCACTTTTCATATGCTTAAAAATACCTTGATGATTCATCAGTAAACATTTGAGAACAAGTATTTACAAAAGTGACAATATTCCTTCTATAAAAGTGAGTCTTTTTTCTTCTGCTTTTTTTCTTTTCTTTTGTGTGGTGTGTGTGTGTGTGCGCGCACGCATGTGTGTATGTGCCATGTTTCTGGTGGGTTTTTTTAGTCACAGAATGACAGAAAGCATTTATTCATTTGCACACAAAAGCATTAGACTTTGGACCACATAGCTTATACTGATTTTAACAAATGTGCTGGAATGTTCCATTACGCATGATTTTACTTAATGTCTGCTATATTTCAAACCCTCAGCTCCAAGGGTATGAAAACGAACTACTTGTCACCAGTGGAAAAGGTGGAAACATGCAAGAAAATGAAATGCAAATGACACTTGCAATACCATGGGTATTTTGTGTAGTATGAAATGTCAAATGTCATTAAACAGGCAGGTGCAAAGGTTACAGGAATACTAGGTGGGGGATTTAATTTTGCTTGAGGATAGAGAGATTTCCAGAGAGTTATTAACTACACAACTGACATTTGAGAAGAACAGGAAGGGGAAGTAGTCAAATAAAAGCTCAGGGAAGATACGGTCGGGAATGAGGAGTGGTTGGTGGGACTGGTAAACCGGGTGTGGAGGAGCAAGGTAGTAGCAGATCTGATGTCGCAAACATTGGATGAGGAATAATTGTGAAGTGCCTGGAAAGCAGGCTACATAGTATGAGGTGTTGAAAGCCATCAGGAAATGGTAAGAGAAGAATCATGCTCTTGGAGGTTTTATTTGTGATTGACATCTACTGATAAGAAAAATGCTAGTCTACATTTCCTGGTTTAATCTCACTATTTTTTGGTTGGTATTTTAAACTCCTCCAAACTTGTAGGCTTCATGTTCTTTGTTCTATTTATCCACCTGGTTTTCGTAAGAGGATCTACACAGAAGCTACTTTCTTTGTTTCAGGCAGAGAACACCATCTGTGCCCCCTATTATGGTTTAATTGTATTACCTGAAAAAAACATTTCCTTGAAAAATACTTTATGGTCACTTATGTTCCAGAAAAGCAAGTTTCTTAGAACTATTCTTGAGTGCAAGCTTTGATAAAGTGAGAAGGACAAAAAGCCTAGAAACATAGGAAATCTTCTGCTAGAGGAGAAATAAATTCTGTTTCCATAGTTCAAGTTAGCCTTCTCTTTAAAGGCTACAGGTCTTGTCTGATCCTCCCTCCAGGAAGTAGGAATTTACAGGAAAAAAAGAGCTCCAGCTGTCCAATCATGAATAGGACATGAAGAATTGGGATTTTTCACATAACCCGCTGACTTCTGAAGTTGGGAAATAATAAAATGTCACGTCAGGCATTGTATCTATGCCTTGTCAACAGCTATTCCAAATTCATTTTGTCATTTTGTGTTTGTTGTAATTGAAATGATTTATTAATTCTGTTTCAGCTCTGGGTTTATTTTACTCTTGCTAATGGATAAATGATTGAGATACTGCAGACGCTTTCCATCACATTGGCAATATATGCTAATGTAACACAATGAACTCTTAAAACATGATGAAAATTACAGGGTACTGGTACTTTAGCAAGAGTTCATTTCTACCACATATACCAAAAACACAGAGCATTTCTCTTTAATTTTATTACATATTCATTAATATAAAAATTTTATCAAACTTGGTCTATGTACTATGGTACATAGTATATGTACTTAGTCTATGTATTTAAGTTATATTACAGTTATTTAAGAAAATTTAGACTTTTGCTGAAATACTTTCTGAGATAGGATGCTAATGCTGACGTGTCTTGAAGATTTTAAAAATGACTATATTTGGTGTTAATGTTACATATGACATAATATGATCTATTTTAGTAGAGTTCTTCATAGTTTCCTGCCTAGAGATGAAAAAAAAGTAGTCCAACCACAGAACACTGGACCTACCATAAAAGAAAAAACAAAAATCAACTTGTTAGAAGTCAAGCAAGTGATTACCCTTGTGATAGATGCTTTGCATATATCTTTTTCATTTTTTGGCAAGATGAATATAACTATCCTCACTTGCCAATCAAGAAAGTGGATCTTGGAGAGGTTGGGAAAGTTATATGTGCATACTGCTTGCCACTCTACTTACTTCACCACTGCAAAAATGTCACATCGGAAAAATAATTTAAGATGTATGTTATAAAAAAGATAAAAAGGTTTATCTTTTATCAGATAGGACAAAGGGTGGTAGAGAAACAGATAAAGTATTGTGAAAGAGTAAGAAACTGCTCAAAGAGGAAGAAATAACTCAGATAGGGAAAAGGAGAAAAGAAGGAAGAAGAAAAAAGATATAAATTTGTATGTGTACACTAAAGATTACTAAGATGATTATACTACTAATTCTATTAGTTCCTGGAACAAAACAGTTAACATCAATATTGCATGACTATATCTGGTAATTTGAGTAACACTTTTGAAGATAACTATGTAAAACAACAAAATTAGTTATGTTTCTACCACCTTGTTTTTGAAAGCCTACATTGTTAATGTTTTGGGCTCTTTGTTATAGTTATTTATTTGACTCTTACTTCTTGTTTTTCTTATAATTTGTTTTGTTTTGCTTTTCCCTCTAATACAGAAAGGATAGATGTACATGTATAGGATTATATATGCCTAGAACTTCACCTAGAGTTTACAAGAATTGATTTTAGTATGTGTGATGGTATGAACAGCTATGCTGAAAGAAACGAGACATGATAATCGTTACTGATTTCTATCATTTTGTTTTGAAATCTAATGATGCTTTTATTCTTGGTTTTGACTGGTTTTAGTCTGTTTTCAATTATTTGATTTCAATATGTGTGAAGGTATGGACAGCTTTATTTATTTATTTTTTTGTTTTTGGTAGGCATGAGTTTATGCCACTAAGCTAAATGCCTGGTCCCTTGGACAGCTTTTTTTTCAAGAAAACAAGAAACATTATGGTAGCCATTATTGATTTCCTATTGTCTGGTTTAGAAGGCTCATAAGTAAGGCTCTCATTCTTTTGTTTTGATTGCTTTTTATACTATTAACTTATTGTATGGGAAGGTATAGACAAGTATTTCGAAGAAAACAAAAGACATTATGGTAGCCACTTTGATTTCATGTTGTCTTGTCTTCAAGTCCTGTGTTATTTACACTGTTTTACTCTGATCTGCTTTGTTTTTTGGTTTGCTTTGTTTTGTTCTATTCATTTTCAAATAAAAAAAGAAACATAAAATAGACAAAATATCTTGAATGGTGGAATAATTAAATAAACATTCTAAAATGTTAAGGGAAACTCAAATTCTTGCATCTGTTACACTGTAACCAACAGAAGGATGGTTAAAACGTATGCCAAAAAAATTTTTTTAAATGAGAAGAGGCAAATAAATACAAAAGTTCAGAAGATTCCTAGGACTTGATCATAGATTAGTAAGATTTTGATTAAGCATACACTGCCTGACAAGTGTGCTGGGCTGTAAGATACACAGAAATGTATGCTGCGCCCTGAGGAGGCACAAGCTTTCCTTTGCACTAGCTGTATGCTGTTCATGTATCACCCGATCACCAGTGCAGACAGCCAAGTGCATTTGATGACATCTGGAGCCCTTGGTTCTTAACACAGCTGACTGCTTAAGAGAAGCTGGTCCCAAAGCATTTGCCATGTGTGTGCTGCTGTATTTAAATGTTTACTATATCAGAAATTTGAATACCTTTCTAGTGCTTATTCACATCGACCTAGCATTTATTTTATTCAGGTATTGTTTTTCAAGGCATCTTTTTGTAAGGTATGTTTTTATTTCAGCAAGTCACACTATGACTTTTCTGAGTGTATTTTTGCACATTTACTACCCTCCTTTAGTGGGTAGACTCACAAACAGCTAATAAGAGAATAATTAGCTTCCTGTAACAAATCCCAGAATCAACCTTACATTAATATTCTTTGCAAGCTCAGGTGAACCTTAGAAGTCACGGGTAGTATCATCACAGCTGTCTTTGTCTTTTTCATGGACTTTGTCAGTGTACTTGGTTATCACTTTAATTTGTTAATTTCCTTCACTGGAAGTTTAAATTTTGATGGGATGGGAAAGTAGAAATCATATACAGGAAGGAATGAGGCCACTAAGTTTCAGCTGTTTATGTTAATTCAGTCTAATTAAGAAAAGTCATTAAGAAATAAACGCATTTGAATCCAGATGGTTTCAGTCACTGCTCTTTTCTCCACCAAGCTGCCCCACAGTATTCCTGCCACACAAGCTTTCTCCCTATTTTGTGTTCCTTTAAAAATTATGCTGTAATATGAATTGTAGAAACAGAGCAAAATTGGCTTTTATGGCTAGTACGGTATCTAAATCTTTTAAATTATTCATAGTGGCTTCTCAATGAATATTCAATTGTGGCTGGAACATAACATCAAATCGGATGGAATATTGTTATTCCCAAGGCTCCCCTAAACATTATTTCATTTGTTAAAACAAGCAAATTATTTTAAGCTTGTAAATGCTTTTGATTTTTACAGAGATTCAAAGTATACGGAGACATAGACATTTAAAGAGTGGATTATGAAGGAGTGGTTCATACACCTATAGATCCAGGTCTGGGGAGGCTGAAGTAGAAGGATCACAAGTTGGAAGTCACCCTGGGCAAATTAATGAAATCTTGTCTTAAAACAAAACTAAAACGGTGTTTAGGATTTCTCTCAGCATTCCTTGAGCTCAGTGTGCAGTACCTCTAAACAGACAAGCAAGCAAATGAATAAATAAATAAACGGTGAGTTACTTTGACTCTACAAACATATACTTGTAATTTTTGTATAGTCACTCGCTGATCTTTTTTTTTTTGCATGTATATCTACCTAGGTTTGAAATATTTTACTTCTTAGGAATAATTTTAAATACTTTAATGCTCAGGTTTCTATTATGTAAAATTGTCTCTCAAAGTTTTTTAAAGTTTAACCGAAATAAAGTGCTCTGTGTACATGATTTCTTTTGTAGCGCAGCATGGAGGAGTAGATGGTAGTTCTCTTCCATCTATTAATTGCAGCAGTACCAAAATACCATTCTAAAACTCAAAGGAATTTTAACATACATAATTTGCTATAATGTTCAATAGATTTTAGTAAAAGTAAATCATAAAATCCACTGATATATTACTAGCTGTCTACAAATGTGAAAATTGCTAAAAAGCTTGGAATTCTAGTTCTATTCACAGGTAAAAAGTACTGTACATAAATTCAGGCATGTGTTTTTATGAATTGTTGGATCTTAGTCACTCCTTATAGCAGGATACATAATTTTTTATTATGTTCTCTAATACTTTATTACTGAGATCTTTCTGAAAGTACTTTTCCCTACATCTGTATTTTCTTTCTTGTTCATAATTACAGAATTTGGTCTAAATCTTAATTATCTAAATTAGTTTACATATTTCTACCAGTAATACTAATCCTTGTAAAACTGCATATCATTTATGATATAGAAATCTGGGGCATTAGACATTAATATTTGCAAATGATTTACAGCATAAGTTTTGAAATCATTTCTCAAACTTCCCACTTTAACATTTAGGAGACTATCCAGAAGATAAAATATAGGTCAGAATACAGTATACTGAAACTTGTCTTCCTGTCTCACATGGAACTTTAAAAAGTTCTAGAAAAGTCTGGGTGATGTAAATCATTTTAAAACAGATATATTCCCCTCCTTTGTTTCTCTTCCATCAGAAGTGAATTGATTTTTTTCAGATCTGAACTTTGCAATCCAGTGAGTAAGTAAAGTATTAGTCAAAAGAGCTGACTGTTCATCTCTGTGCAATTCAGTTCATTCATACATGCTGTCTCCAATGTGTTTACTCTTAGGAAAAGAGAAATAAAAGAATACTAAAGGTTACTTTTTATTCATGGGTAGAAGTCTCAAATATTAATCTAGGTAACTGTGTGTGCCTGTTTTAGGGAAGGTGACCATGTGTCCAGACTTGTACCTCTTGCCCCAGAGTAATTACTTGATAATGAACCTGACAGCAAACAGCATATACATTAATTTTTAGAAAGACATGACATTTTCTACTTCCAAAGTAATAGTGACAATGTGCTGTTTTCACATTCAAAATGAGGTTGTTGTGTGGATTTCATTTTCATTTTTAGCTACAACCCAATAGCATCAATTTAAAAATTCAGTATAGCTGAACACTTCTTTTTATTTAAACCATTTATTCTCTAGCATTCTCAATAAATTTTTAGCATAACATATTTAATGAGAGTAAAAAAGGGAAAATGAAAATTCCCTATGATCATATTCCTCATTGGGAGTTATTTAACATTGTTCTCTATAGTGCTTATATATATTTATTTTTGAAAAAATATTTTGGATTTTAGTGTTTATAAGTTTTATACCTTCCTTCTTTCATGTCTTCTAATTACTTTTTGCCAAAATATGATTTTCAGTATGTAATGCTTTGAAGTAGTACACACTGCTGTTTATGTAACCATTCCCTTAATATTGCACCTTTAGACTTCTGCCAGTCCTTTCCTTGTACATAACTAACTTTCTCTGCACTTGTTTGTGCAAAACATTAATTAGATTAAGTCTTTGCCTAAATTTCTCTGTTTACAAAGCAAGAAGTATGCAACATATTTTAAGCCATTCATTTCAAGATAAAATCATACATTTTTTCCTCCTTTTGTTGGCTACAGTTTAATTCACATGTTTCTGCTACATTTTTATGTGGTTTAGTTGATAATATACAGAGAATTGCTAACTAAACTTCTTTACCTTGATACATCATAGGTATTTCAATTTCAGATGTCTAAAACTGGCTGGTGTTCCTCTAGACCTCTGGCTCTTTCTCGTCCCTGGAAGATGTTGTGTTTGTACTCCTGATCTCCCCACCTTGGCCCCTAAAGTAATCTAGTCCACCGTCACTGTCTTAGTTTGTATCTGCTTCCTCTTAAATGCTTTGCTCTGGTTTTTGTCATCTCTTGCTAGGACCATTGCATTAACTTACCAAATTCTGTACAACTATCCCTAAGTATTTCTTGTTCTCAGAACAAATAAAATGATTTCTTTCTAGCAGAATTCATAAAATCAAGTTATTACATTTAGAAACATCAGTAATTTTTGTTACCTAAGAAGTAAAAACTGAAGTGTTTTAAAGGAGGTATAAAGATCTTTGTGATGCAGTTCCTTCCCCTTCTCCACCTTAATCTCTTACCCTTCTGTTGTATCACTCTGGTCCTACAGTTTTGTGAACATTCCAAGTCTTCTACTGCCCTCTTTGCATTGACTGTTCTCTCAATAATTTCTTTTTCCCCCTCTTATGAATACCTTTCCATTCTACAGATCTAAATTGAATGATGGTGCCTCAAGAAGATACTGGTATTCCTCATATCTTTAACATGTTATAAATGCATCTACCTAATAAAATATGTATTACCTTAGAATAAATTATTTTGTACTTCTATATGGATACTAGGGGCCAATACTTTGCAAAGTGCATGACACACAGTCTGTGATCAATAAGTACTTACTAAAAGAATGAATGAATGAATGGATGGATGGATGGTTGGATAGATGCAGTCTAGGAATGATCTGTATAGGCTTCAGAAAGACCTAAGCATTCAGCTGTATTCAACATTCAAAAAAATACCTTGACTAGATCTAGAAATGTAAAGTTGATTCTTTGGAAGACACATTTCTATTTTGAATGGTATTAGATAAGTGTGCTCAACTGAAATATAATGAAAGCTATATAAATAATTTAAAATTTTCTAGTAACCAGAAAAAGATGAAATTAATCTTAACAATATTTAACTTAACATGTCCAAAATAATACCATTCCAAATACAGCTTGATATTAAAAAGTATTAGTACCTATTTTAATTCTTTTTTGCACTGAATGTACAAATTGCAATGTGAAACTTTTTAGCTATTAGTACATTTCAATTTGGGCAAGTAACTTTTTAAAAATATACAATCCATATTTTAATTTCATAAAATTTACAGTTGAGAAAGTAAATTTCCATAGCTAAGTTGTTACAAATTGTGTTACATGTTTTCTAACACTTAATTGAATATCCACTCAAATTTAAATGAATTAAAATCTAGTAATAATGCCTTAGTTACTTTTTACACATCATTAAGACAAAATATCTGATGCCCAAAGTTAGGGAAGGAAAAGTTCATTTCTTACAGTTCTTGGAGGTTTCAGTTCATACTCTGTTGGCTCCAAGGCAGGGTGGCATGGCAGGGCAGCCCTTCATGGCCAGCTGCAAACAGCAAGGCACCAACCAGCAAGAGAGAGAAACACACCTTCTTCCAGCTGATATGTCATATCCTGGCTCCACTCCTGGGTGGGTGAAACACTCATACCACCAATCCAAGCACTAGACAATGAACCAATCACAAACGCTAGATTTGGTCATGTCCATAATTGCATGAGACTTGGGGGCCACTGACATAAACCATGACAAATCTAAGTTCAGCTTGTCAGTCAAACTGGCCATAATCAGGTGTTCTATTATGGCTACCATTTTAAACAACTTCTTTTCTCAGAAGCAGGATTTTCTTTTCCTATATTTTCCTACTCATTATTTCTGTCATTTTACTTTAAAACCAAACTTCAACTAACATGTATTATTAGGCAATTTGTAAAGAAAATATTGCATAATCTTCTACTTTTTTTGAATTTTATTTTAGTTTATTAGTACATGTATGTACTACATAATGCCTTATGTATTTTGGATTCAACTCAAGAAATCATACATGCCCTTATGGTAAGTTGGTTTACACACATAACACATCTTAATTCTTTTCTCATTGTCTTTCACTTCTTTTCATCCCCCTCCATCTATCTCTTGATCATCTTCCTTTTTTTCTATATGTTTACTGTACTTAATGTTTACATTCTTAATGTTTTGTATTGTTATTAATGTTATTGTATATTGGTTTAGAATATCATTTTGAAATCTCAGACCTATTTGGTAATTGTTCTCAATTAAAGATATTTGGAGGATGTTCCAAAACCCCAGGTAATTTGTATGGAGTTTATTGAAAGTTAATCACAAGAAATATAAGCTTCTTTATAAATTATTCTTTTTAAATTTACATATACTTTCTAAAACACTGTTGATTTAAGAAATAGCCAGGCATATCTCTACTACTACAGCAACCTCAGATAGGCTACAAAAATCACATGCTTTACTAAGGAAAGAGGATGTCTGGTGTGAATGCAAATCCCTGTAGACCTTTTATTGAAAGCTTGTAGGTATTTTGAAAAAGATTGGGATTCATTAATTGCCAAAAAGGCTTTTAGCCAGTCTTCTGAGATTGAAACAAACTTCTTTGTATGATTTCTTGAGTTGAATCCAAAACCCAGAAGTCTGAGAGATTTTAGAAAAGGTCAGTGTGGAAACAGGCAGACTTCAATAGATACATGTTACACAACAATGAAGACATAAAGCTAATATGGCTTTCTTGTTCCTTTTTTCTCTCCTGCCTGTTTATCTTCCTTTTTGTTTTTTATAATTTTTAAATTTTATTTTAAAAAGAATAAAACCAAACAAAATAAAACAGAATAAAGCCAATCAAAACAAAACAATGAAAATGATATAGGACTTCAAAACAATGTAATGGGAAATCAACATTGGCTACTGTAATATACCTTGTTATCTTCTTCAAAATAGTTGCCCAAAGAATCAGACATAATAAAATCAAACAAAACAAAATGCAATATAATCAAGCAAAATAAAACAATGAAAATGATATATAACTTCAAACAAGATAATAGAAATTAACAATGGCTATCAAAATGCCTCTTGTTATCTTCAAAATAATTGTCGAGCATCAGACATAGGCATGTAAAATAAACCAGTCAATATAAGATCTGAGTTGCTTCTTTACTTGAGCTGTTATCTTTTCAGAAATTTCAGATGTGTGACGTCTAATTTCTACATGTCTGTGTCCCTTGAACTTGTTCTGTGTGGGCTGGAGGTCTGAGATTGTGTTTTGCTCCTTTTTCCTGACATTTCTGTTCCTCAGAATCAACCCATTGTTGCATCCCAGGTGCTTCCTGCATTGGCTGCCAGTCCCTTGGTGTACCGGATTGGACTACGTACCTGGATTCCTCTGATCTGGAGGTTTCGGAGTGCTAGAGATGCATGGGGAAGTGGTTCACCAGCGCTCCCTTGATGGCAGTGGAGCCTCAGGGCATAGCTTCTACTTCAGGCTTACTATGAAGTCACTGGATCTCTCCAGGCCACTGACATGGGACATTGGGGCATGGCTTCTTCCTATTAAGTCCATTAGGTTTGGTCCATATGATCCTATTAAATCTAGATTTGGTTCAGCTCTGATATTTCTTTGCTGATTTTCTGTCTAGTTGATCTGTCTCTCAGTGACAATGGGGAACTGAGGTCATCTGTTACAGTTGTTACAATTGTGTTATTGCCTATTTGATTTTCCATGTCTACTAATAATTGCCTTACCTAGTTGGGTACTCCTGTATTAGGCATATATATAAATGATTGTTATGGAATTTGTGCTGTCTCCACCTGTCTCATTGCTCATTGAATGAAGGCAATCTTGGGTTATTTTTCTTTGCTTCATTTTGTAGATGTTAGATTTATTTATCATGGTTTCTTGCTATTTTTAAGATATCTTTCATTTCATGATCATAGCTGCAATTCTATTTCAGATCTGAAATTCTATACTTTCTTTCAATCAATCTGTTGCATATGTTTTCAGTGGAGGTTTTAATCTCCTGGATCTCTATTTGGATCTGTTTCATGGATTCTACTTCTCTCCTAGGTTGGGCAATTTTCATTTCCATCTTTTTCTAACTTCATCTATTCTTTTATTTGCATCTTCTCTAATATCTTTGATTTTAAGCATCTTTTTGTACCTGAGAGATCATTTTCTCTATACTGTTTGCCACTTGATTTTCCACTTCTGTTATCATTTCAGAAAGTTCTAGTGTTTGACTTCCACCTTCACTTGTCTCATTGATTTTGAAGTCTGTCCTGGGTGGGTTCAGGGGCTAGGACTATATCCCACCTCTAAATCTTGCCATTCTCCATTTTCTCTTTTTTCTTTTATTTTGTCTTCTGTGTTGATGTCTGCCAACATCCCATGATATATAACTCTGTTACTAGCATTGAGGCCTATCTCAAATAGAAAAAGAAATGTTCTTTCATTTGCGATGTCCTCCAAATGTAGTTGGTTTTTTTATAGTTATCCCAAGAACCTACCTTCTTATGGTGTCTACAGTTCTGTGATAATGTCTGTGTTGCATCCCAGAGACATGCTGGATATGGAGCTGATTGTGGCCTCTGGATGTGGGGGCTGGGACTGGTCTTCTGTCAGTGAGTTCTCCAGAGTCCAACTTCTATCTCCTCCCTGCTACTTTAGATGCTTCCGTATTACTGGTCTCGTTGATTTCTTCACCCTCCAGAGAAGTGTGTGAATCTGTGTGTTGGGCTATTGTCCTGGCTCTTTGGGTTCCCATTGGTCTTACACTGTTCCAACCTGCCCACCCTCCATTGCAATAGAGGAATCCTGGGTTGCAAACTCCCTATATTCTAGCCAACATTATCTGCAATGTAATGGAGGGGCACAGAGTGTGGACTCACAGTCTTCTACTTAGGCTGCACTCTGGAATATAATCTTGCCTCAGATTTTTCCACATCAAGACTAGAGACCAGCAAATAATAGAACAAGATCAAATGAAGCTATAAGAAAACTTCTGAGACCTTTAACCCAAGCAAGATGTGCCCTGTTATGGCTTGTGTCTAGATGTGCCCCTAAAGCCACATGTTGCTTATTGGTGGGGTTTTTCAAAGGTGGCTGGATCTAGAGTGTGACTTATCTTCCCTTTTCACTGAAAATATTGAAAGTTGTTTTGGGAATTCTAACTACCTTTCTAGGATTGGTAAATCTCAAGTTAGGATTCATTAAATAATGAGAACTAAGTAAAATGCTACTTACAACCTGCTAATTTCACAGAGATATAACCAACTAACATAATATACAAATAATTTTGTGAGCTACATATTTAAAGTTTATAACAATGATTAGGAGAAGTTGTACAGTTTGAGATAGACATATAAGTTTTTGGTAATTGAGAAACTACAAAAACACAAGTGAACCTTAAAAAGGAAACTGATGTTCAGACCATGTCATATATAAGTAACCACAAAAATTGATAAATACACTATCCCAACAAATAAAAGACAATCACACAAATCAAACATAAATTTTAAACTAAGTTCTTATATTTTAATTTAGTAAGTATAAATATATAAAAGACAAACTTCAAAGAAATTTCTTTGGCTACAAAAAAAAATTATTAAACTTTTCAGTGAAGGGCTAGATGGTATCTTTGTGGACCACAATCTGTCTGTCATAGAGCTTTAATTATTTTTCTTATAGTAAAACATTTTAAAAATGTGATAACCATTCTTAGTTCCATAGGCATATAAACACAGATGACACACTACATTTTTTTCAGAGGCCACAGTTTACCCATAGCAATTCTAGAAAACTTCTTTGTCTAGATATCTATGGGATAGGAAAATTTCAAGTTTAAGAATTTCTCTATGCCCATATTGCTGGAAGGTGAGTTCCAGCTTGATGGGGAGAGCTTTGGACCATCTCTCCAGTGGCAGGGTGCCTGCACAGCCCCCTAGAACACTGGACTAGGCTCCAGAGGTTCCACAGGCTTGAGTGGACTGCACCCAGAGACCTTCATTCAACCAGGGGAGCCAGGCCTTCACTGCAAGAGGAGCCAGGCCCATGCTCTGAGGGGAGCCAAGGCCACGTAGTCCCAGGAGCCGAGGGCTCAGGAGATGATTTCCAATACACCCAGGGAAAGCTTTGGAACATCACTGCAAACATGAAAATTAGGAAAATAACAAAATGAAAGACCAAAATGCAATCTCAAACGTCCATCCTATTCCAAGAAAGCCTAGGAGCCATGTATATTGAAGAAAATACTAGTCATACACCTGAAATGCCTGAAATGATATCCACTGAAATAAAAAAGCAAGTACGGGAAGCTATGAAGGAACTCAAATCAGAAATAATCTCCAAGGTAAAAGAAGAAATGATAAAAGTAGTGAAAGAAAGAAACAGTGAATGCATCTAAAGAAGACACAGCTAAAAAAAGGAACAAAGCAAAAAAAAAAAAAATCCATGAATGAACAGTATAAGAAACAAACAGAATACATGAAGCAGACTCAAAGAAATATACAGGAAATCAGAAATTCTATTGAAAGTTACCAAATCTGCCTCAGTGAAACTGAAGATAGAATTTCAGACCTTGAAGATGAAATTGCAGCTAGTGAACAGGAAAGGAAAGATCTCTTAAAAATAACAAGGAATCAAGAAATAACAATTCAACAGCTGCAAGATGATGCAAAGAAAAACAACATAAGATTAATAGGGATAAATAAAAAAGAAGGGGACAACACAAATGATATCAAGAGTCTCTTTACAGAAGTAATAGCTGAAAACTTCCCAAACATGAGAATGGAAACTGACATGCAAATTAGTGAAGCATATAGCACTCCAAAGAGCCATAACCAAAACAAAAGTACACACAGACATATATTAATCACCATCCAAGAAAGCCAACATAAGAACAGAATATTAAAAGCTGTTAGAGAGAAAAGACAGATCGCCTATAAAGGAAAACCTATCAGAATTATAGCAGACTTCTCAACCCAAACAATGAAGTCAAGAAGACCATCGAGTGAAATATTTCAGATCCCAAAGGAAAATGACTTCCAATCCAGACTGATGTACCCTGCAAAATTGTCCTTCAAAATGGATGGAGAAATAAGATACTTCCATGACAAAGAACAGCTGAAGAGCTTCATGATCACCAAATCAACCCTACAAAGAATACTGAAAGACTTTCTAGATACACATAGGAAAAAACCACTAAGTAAGACAGACAATTAAACAGAATGGAAAGGTAAAGATAAACAGCAGAAAGATAACATGTCAACTATAAAATGATATATAACAGCTATAACCATTAATATAAATGACCTTAATTCACCAATTAAAAGAAATAGACTGGCAGAATGGATCAAGAAACAATGTTCAACCATATGCTGTTTACAAGAAACCCATCTAACCCACAAGGAAATTCATAGACTGAAAGTCCAAAGATGGAAAAACCATGCTTCATGCAACAGGAACTCAAAAAAAGTGGGGGTAGCTATTCTGTGAGCAGACAATGTGAACTTCAAACCAAGAATGGTCCGAGCAGATATGGAAGGTCACTACATACTAGTTAGGGGAAAACTTCAAGAGGAAGAGATAACAATGTTAAATATATATGTACCAAATTCCAGAGCACCAAGCTACACAAAGCCAGTATTAACAGAAATGAAAAATCAAATAAGCAATAACACAAGTATAACAAGTGACCTTAATACACCATTCACACAAAGGTATAGATCAACTAGACAGAAAATCAGCAAAGAAATAACAGAACTGAATCACACTTGTGTACAAATGGACTTGATAGATGTATACAGAGTGTTCCACCTAGCAACATCAGAATATACATTATTCTCAGAAGTACATGGGATATTCTCTAAAATAGACATATACTAGCCCTCAGAACATATTTAAGTAAATGCAAAAGAATTGAAATTATCCCATGCATATTACCAGATCATGGCACCATGAAACTGGAAATTAATGATAAAAGTAACTGCAAAAAGCCCCAAAACACATGGAAATTGAATAATACATTCTTAAGCAATCAATGGGTCACAGAGGAAATTAAAGAAGAAATTAAACAATATCTATAAGCAAACAAAAATACAAATACAAATACAACTTACCTGAACCTGTAGGGTGCAATGAAAGCAGTCCTCAGAGGAAAATTTATTGCACTGAGATCCCACATTAGGAAAGCAAAACAAACACAAATAAACAACCTGCTACTACACCTCAAACATCTAGAAAAAGAAGAGCAAGCTAAGCCCAAATCCAAAAGAAGGGAGGAAATTATAAAGTTTAGAGTAGAAATTAATGCACTAGAGACTAAGAAAACAATACAAAGGATCAGTGAATCAAAGAGTTGGTTTTTGAAGGAATAAATAAAATTGATCAGCACCTAGGCAAACTTATTAAAAAAGGAAATAAAAGACTCAAATTCATGCAATATGGAATGAAAAAGCTGAAATCACTGCAGACTCTGGGAAAATACAGATCATCAACAACTATTTTGAAAACCAATACTCTCATAGTTGGATAACACAGAAGAAATGGACAGATTCCTAGAAACATGTGAATCACCAAGGCTGGATCAAGAAAATGTAAAACTGCTACCAATTTCTATTAATGAAAATGAAAATATAATTAAGTCCTTACCAAAAAAAGAGAGCTCAGGCTCAGCTGGAATCACTTTGGAATTCTACAAAAAATACAAAGAAGATAATGCCGAAACTCCTCAAACTGTTCAATGAAATTGAAAGGGAAGCAATTCTCTCTAAGTCATTCCTGGAAGCAAATATTACTCTAGTACCAAAACTTGAGAAAAACCCAACTAAAAAAGAACTATAGGCCAATCTCCCTAGTGAACATAGATGCAAAAATTCTGAATAAAATATTGGCAAACAGGATGCGGCAAATCATCAAGAATATTATACACCATGACCAAAAGGGATTCATCCCAGGCATGCAGGGATGGTTCAACATATGTAAATCAATAAATGTAATCCATCATATCAATCGAGCCAAAAGTAAGAATCACATGATCATTTCTATAGATGCAGAAAAAGCTTTTGATAAGCTCCAACACCCATTCATGATAAGAACCTTACAGAGAATTGAAATAGATAGTCTTTTGGAACAGATAGTCTTTACCTCAATATGATAAAGGCCATCTATGACAAACCAACAGCCAGCATCATATTAAATGGCCAAAAACTGAAAGCTTTACCTTGAAATCAGGCACAAGACAAAGATGTCCCTTATCACCGCTCCTATTCAACATAGTACTGGAAATACTAGCAAGAGCAATTAGACAAGAGAGAGAAATAGAAGGAGTAAAGATAGGAAAAGAGGAAGTTAAACTATCATTATTTGCAGATGACATGATACTCTACATAGAAGACCCCCAAAACTCCATTGAAAGACTCCTAGATGTAATAAATAAATTCAGCCATTTAGCTGGATACAAATTCAATTCTCAAAAATCAATAGCATTCCTATGCACTAACAATAAAATCACCAAGAAAGAAATAAAAGAAACCACACCCTTAACACTAGCATCCAAAAAAATGAAATACTTAGGAATTAATCTGATGAAGGAAGTAAAAGAGTTATACAGGGAAAATTATAATACCTTGTAAAAAGAAATCAAAGAGGACCTCAGAAAACAGAAAGACATCCCTTGTTTATGGATAGGAAAAATAAATATTGTAAAAATGGCCATTCTTCCACAATTATTATACAAATTCAATGCAATCCCAATGAAAATACTAGTAACATACCTCATAGATCTAGAGAATTCACTCCTAAAATTCATCTGGAACCAGAAGAGACCTCGAATAGCAAAGGCAATTCTAAGCAGCAAAGGCAAGGCAAGAGGCATCACAATCCCTGACTTGAAGTTATGCTATAAAGCTACTGTAATAAAATCAACATGGTACTGAAATAAAAACAGATCTGAACGTCAATGGAATAGATTAGAAGATACAACAATAACTATGAACACACTCAGCCACCTTATCTTTGATGAAGGGCCAAACTTGTTCACTGGAAGAATGATAGTCTCTTTATTAAATGGTGCTGGAAAAACTGGCTATCCATATGCTGAAAACTAAAACTAGACCCATGCTTATTACCATGTAATAAGCTAAAATCTAAATGGATCAAAGATCTAAATATTAAAACAGAAACACTAAATCTGTTGGAAGACAAAGTGGGTAAAAACCTTGAAGATATAGGGGTTGGTAGAGAATTCATGAATAAGAACCAAACCACACAGGAAATACTTCCCAGAATCAATAACTGGATCACATCTTATTAAAGAGTTTCTGCATGTCAAAATAAATCTCCAGCATAATGAAAAGAAAACCCGCAAACTGGGAAAAAATCTTAGTGAACAGTCCCTCAGACAGAGGACTTCTGTCTAGAACTTACAAAAAGAATTTTAAAAAAATCAGACCTCCAAAATTCAAAGACCCTATCCTAAAATGGGCATCTGAGATGAACACACAGTTCTCAAATGAAGAAATACAAATGGCAAATAAATACGTGAAAAAATGTTCACCATCATTAGTCATTAGAGAAATGCAAATTAAAACCACAGAGATTTCATCTCACTCCAGAAAGAATGGCCAGGATCAAGGAAACTAATAACAACAAATCCTCAAGAGGCTGTAGGGAAAAAGGAACTCTTCTGCACTGTTGGTGGGAGTGTAGACTGGTGCAACCACTGGGTCAGTCTGAAGATTCCTCAAAAAGCTGGGATTTAAGTCTCATTTGACCCAGCTATTCCACTTCTAGGCATATTCCAAGAAGAACTGAAAACATGTTACCACAGTGATATATGTGCATCCATGTTTATAGTAGCACAATTTGTAATAGCCAGATCTTGGAAACAGCCTAAGTGCCCATCAACTAAGGCATGGATAAAAAAAAATTGTGGAACTTTTATACAATGGAGTACTACTCAGCTATAAAAAATGATCACATTGAGATATTTATAAATAAATGGATGCAACTTGAGACCATACTCATAAGTGAAATAAATCAAATTCACATGTATAAATACCATATAGTCTCCCTAGTATAAGAAATGATAAGAGTACATAAGATTTTATGGTAATCATGGTTCCCCATTATATTGCTTTGAAGTCTTATAATGTTTTCATTCATTGGTTGGAATGGTTTTATTCTGGTTTGTTTGATCTTATTATGTATGATGGTATGAAGAGCTACTTTGCAGAAAACAAGACAACATGGCAGCCATTGCTAATTTAATATCATCTTGCTTTCCAGTCCTACCATGCTTTTGTTTTTCTGTTACCATTGGTTTCTATCATGTGTGTCTTATTGGATTTTAATATGTATGATATTATAAACAATTTTTTTATGTAAAATGAGATAGTAGCCATTGTTCATTTTCTGTTATTTGGTTCATAATGCCTTGTAATACTTTCATTCACTTGAATGGTTTTATTCTATTTTGTTATGTTTGATATTATTGTGTGTGAAGCTGTGCTCAACTATTTCAAAGAAAGAGACATTATGGTAGCTACTGTTAATATCCAACTGCGTTGTTGAAGTGCTGTGTTGTTCACATTGTTCTGTTCTGATCTGCTTTGTTCTGCCCTGTTTTGCTTTATTCTCTGTAAAATAAAAAAAGAATTTCTCTATATTCAGTTCTCCAAATATCTAAATTTAAAATTACAGTAATTACCCCCAAAAAATCAGTGTCAATATTACACAGAGCAGTTGCCTCTCAACTTAATGCTTCATTAGGGTTTCTTTCAGCTTCACATGACAGCACATGCTTATGAGTAATTTTAAATATATACCAAAGAACTAGGTGGTGCATGCCTGCAATCTCAAACACTCTGGGAGGCTGAGGTAGGGTGCTCACAAGACTGAACAAACCCTGGACAATTTAACCACTTTATAAAACCCTGTCTCAAAATAAATTTTTAAAAATTGAAAAGGTTAGAGGTATAACTGAGTGTAGGTCTAATGTAAATGCTCGATGCCAACAAAATAAGTAAATCAAAGAAATATAATGATAGCTTACACTTATGACCTATTTTCTTTAAGCCAGACAATTTATCTCAGCAATGTCTTTCATACAGTAGACACTCAGTAAATGTTAGTTGCAACAAATATCTCACTAAATATGCATAAAGCTACAATATTAGGTACTGCTACTGTAACTATACATGAAGGAATAGACTCAGAAACTTAAGCTATTTAATTAACATCAAAGAGCTTAGTTAGTGGAGCCATTCTATAAACATGAGTTTTATTTCCAAGATGTGATTTTAACACACATGCTGCACAAGTCACTATATACATGACAAAGTCTCTACTAGTATATCCTAGGAAACATCATTTTTATCACATCATTATTTACAAGCTATTTACAACTATGTATACAGATTGTATTTCTTTGTAAAATATCAACTGTAGACTATGTCTTCTTTTCTTCAATTTTTTGTGTTCATTGTTTGTGATTCATTGTGATTCAGGATGTACCTCTGACATACACCTCAAACCTTAAGTGTCTTCATGATTTCTTCTATAACCTGCACTAGATACAGGCTAAATCCATAGATATGACTAGATACAGGCTAAATCCATATATTGCTTTCTGTTACCATTGTGATTTAAATGTCAGTATGTTTTCTTTGTCCTTATTCCAAATCTTCATTATTGAGGAAAAGAACATAAATGTATGTACTCAAACTAATGAAATTAGACTCCCTACTTTAGTGATGAGTGCTAGGTCTTTAACAGCTGTGTATTTTGGTAACTTTGTCACAGCTAAGAGAACAATTGGTGTTTAGAGAGACATTAAAGAAGTGCTAGGTGCTATTTAAAGTTTCATGGGGCTTTTATTCATTTGTTTTGTTTTGCTTTTTTGGTGTATAAAAAAGAATGAGACTCTTGGGGCATTAGCCTTGTTAGGAAAAAAACGGAACATTTGAAATGCATCAGGCTAAAATGCTTTACTATAGTCACAGTACTAAGATAATGCATTCAAGACTCTCCCATATGGAACAGTGGCAGATATGGTACTACCATTTTTATAAATCTATGTGCCACTCCAAATTAATGAACAGAAAGGAAAGTGGAGTGACCAAGGTTTATTAATGTAATTTAAATGATATGTAATGCTACTTATCAAATAATAATGGTTTATTTTCTTCTGACTTAAGTAATTAATTTTCCCCTTACAAATATCTTCACTCGAGAAAAAGAAGGCCAATTGATAGGTATCACGATACAGAGCCTCTCTGAGAAAAACAACTCAGATGCTAGAATTTAACACCATGGAGAAGACCAGATGAAAGGAGAGGAATTCTCATGACCCAGAAAGAAACTGAGAAAAAAGTAAAAGAAAAAAATTTACAAAAGAAGAAGTGTGGATGGAGGGCTGGAGCTGGGCATGCTCCCATCACTGTACTGGGTGTGATTTAGAGTTGGGTGACTCACAATCGAGCTGAGGTCGTGGCCCTGCCAAGAGTGGGGGTTGGTGAGCCTGAGACCCTTGGCAGGAGGAGGCTCTGCAATAGGGAGTGGAACTGGTGAACCAAGCTGTGGGGACTTTGGTGAGTGGTGAGAACTGGGTTCCCCAGAGTGGGATGACTGGCTAGATGACATATTGGAGTTGGGCAGGACAGGCTTGAATTGACAACTGAAGCAGTGTCAGTCAGCGGTGCCTGGCCCAAAGCAGATTGGTAGTATCTGCTTGGGTTGGGCCATGCCCTTGGTCAGGACTCAATAGCCAGGGATGAGGCTGTCCCAAACTTGTGACATCTTCAGGGCACACACTAATGTACTGAAGACATTCACTGTTTGACTGGCTTAGAGGGGAGGGGCCAGCCCACATGGCCCCTGCGTGCACCTCACAGATCAATAGCAAACTGGAGAGGGGCAGTAATCTTCTAGTCAGTATGCTTCAGAAAAACTGTAAGTGATAGGAAAAGGTCCTGAGACCTCCACCATTCACCTGTCTGAAAGAAACTAGAAACAGGACAAGAAAAAGAAACAACAAAAAGCCTCCAACTGCTGACACAGGGAAAATAAGTCCAGGAGAGGTAAATACAGAGGACACAGAGGGCAGCAAAAATACAATATGAGACACGGCCTCATCAGAAATAAAGAAATACTTCTGTGACCTCATCGATGAATTTAAATCTGAAATTCTAACTCAGGTGAAGCAACATATAAGAAGATTAGTAAAAGAAATGCTGGGTACTACTCAAGAGACACAAATGGAAGAATGGAGGAACCCAGAGAAAGGAGAGAAGCCTTTGATGAAGAATATAAACAAAATCTAGAATACATGGAACAGAGCCAAAGATAATATCAGAAAATTAAAAACTGCATTGAAAGCTGGCAAAAATTCTTGACAGAAACTAAAGACAGACTTTCAAAACTTGAAGATAGATTTGCAATGTATGATTGCAAAAGGAAGGATCTATTAAAAATAACAAGGAACCAGGAAGTAACAATACAAAAGCTAGAAGATGAGAAGAAGATTTATAACTTAAGAATAAAAAACATGAACAAAGAAGCAGGGACAAATACAAATGAAATAAAAAGGCTATTTACATAAATAATTAAGGAAAACTTCCCAAACATAGGAAATGAAAGTGATGTTCAGATATATGAGGCATACAGAACTCCAGCCAGCTACAACCAAAACAGGTCTACACCCAGACATATAATAATCAGGATCCCGGAAATCCACCACACGAACAGAATATTAAAAGTGGTCATAGAAAAGAAACAGATTACCTATAAATGAAAATTCATCAAAATCACAGCGGACTTCTCAATGCAAATTGTCACATAAAGAAGAGCTTGGAGCAAAATATTCTAAGCCCTGAAAGAAAATAGCCTCCAACCCAGATTGATGTACCCTGCAAAACTGTCTCTCAAAATTAATATAGAGACAAGATATTTCCATGACAAAGAGGAACTGGGGGAGTTTGTGACCTGCAAAGAATACTGGAGGACATTCTAGAGAGAGAGAAGAAAATCACCAGGGTTCCAGGAACAATGGCAGAAAGGCCTCAGTGAAAGGGGCAGACAATGGAATAAAGGAGAAAAGTAAACAATGACAGAAAAATAACATAGCAGAGATGAGGCAGAGAGGATTGGCTATATCACTGTTTTGTCTTGACTGATTTTATTTGAATCTGGTATGCTTGAGAATATTAAGTCTGAGAGTAGAGGCAACTACTCTGTAGATGACAAGATTCAATAAGATACCCATTCTGGTTGGATTATTAACTGCCTTTGAAGTCCTATACTGTCTCTAATGTTTGGTTTTTATTAACAGTGATATGTACTGCTATGTTTAATTATACTATGCCTGATGATACAGACAATTTTATTGAAAATAATAAGAAACATCATAGTAACTATTGTAGATCACCTAGTATTGTGGTTTTATGTGTCCTTTTCATTTCGTGTTTTTCTAGGAATTTGTTTTGTTGATTTGTTTTGATTTGTTTTTCTCTTTAATACAGAAAGGCTAGGTATACATGTAGAGACCTATATGTGTGTAGAACTTCTAAAAAATTTATGAGAATTGATTATAGTTATTGTAAAAGAAAAAAGAGGAAAATAAAGTATTCTAAAGGATATAACTGCATGTATGTTTAAGTGTGTAGGACTGATAATCATATTACTGTTTTTGTTGGATAGATGAACAGAACTGATTGCAGTCTCACTGTTTAAATGTCCACTTTGTATACTTTACTTTTGTAACTGAACAACTACTTCTAAGAGGAAAATATGTAATTATCAACTAGTAATTTCTTACTGGCTTTTTTTTTGAAATTATGTATTATTTCTACCCTCTTTCTCTTTCATTTTTTTTCTTTAAATAAAAAAATAATGTTTATTTTTTTTTAAAAAAGCAAACAAAAAAATATCTTCACTCTCAGTGTAGTTTCCAAAGTTGTAAAGAGAGTAAGAATAGCCTTCCAGGGGCAGATGTGCAATCAGTCTTGGTTTCATGCCAAAAGCAGACATTGCTTATTACACTGTTCATGCATACCAAGCCCAAAGAAAATCACAGATTACTTTCCACCATAGCCTCGAGGCACTTACTCCCCAAATTAGAACTGAAATTAATACTGGGATCAAAGCTATAGAATGATTAGTTCCAAATGGAAGAAGGAAGAACTATTGATAAATATGTGTATATCAAAACACTGAACACAGCGAAGCAATCAGATCAACAAATTTCATTTATCTGATGAAGTCATTGAATACTGTCTCCAAATATAACTAGTGAGTCATAATTTTAGAGCCAAGATTCAGATCATCAGTATCTCTGACTACTGTTCTTTTACTATTCTGAATTTCTCCTATTTATCATTTATCTACAAAGATTTTGAGTATATTAAGTATATTTTGGATTTAAGTCATATACATTTTAATCACTAGTCAGAAATGCCTTCTAATAATATCAAAAGATTTTCCTAATTGTCCATAATTGATACTAAAAATATATGAACTGCCATTTTATTTTTTACTTCATCTACATTGGAAGAATTTTTCTACTGTTTTAAAATATCACACATTTATTACTTAAAATTGAGAAGCATACACCAGTGTAATAATGTGCTTCAACTTATTTAAGCAAAAATAACATTCTGCACCTGGAAATGATACAGTAGAGGAAACTCAGCTCTATCATTGACTTTCCTTACTTTATGTTTAGCTGTAGGCACTGAAGCATGAAATGGCTAACTATGTTCGTTATTATCTTGGGCCTAGTAAGCTTCTGTTTGCAATTTCCACCAAAAATACATTAATAGAATAAATATATAATGTATTAATAAATGCAACTTTATGTTCCCAATGCAGATACTTGATTCGGAGATAAATGCATACTGAATGTTTACATGTATATATATTTATTACATGTTTACATAGGTGATAGGTGGTTAAAAGGTTATAACATAATCTTTTGTGCATGTCCAGTACAAATGCAATTTCTCCCTGAATACTATGTATCCAATCAGTTGAAGTACTGGTTGTAGTACCCAAGCAAAAAAGTTCTGACTATTGGGTAGCAGTCAAAGGTATGTACAAGATTTCAAGATATATTCAAAACTGCACTTTGATACAAAAATATATGTGAATTCTGTTGATAATTTGTTACCTGTAAACACAATTGTGGAAAATGTTAAATTCCAACGAGAACAAAATTTTAAAAATGACACTGATGTTGAATTAAGATATGAGTTCAAATTCCAGATACTGATGACTCATACAAATAAGTTTGGGAAGTGCTTAAGCTCTTTGTGTCACAGATTTCACATAGAAAACTGCAACAATACTTTCTACAGCACAGGATTATCTAGAGGATTAAATTACATGACAAAAGGAAAAACAATATGGCAGTGTCTGAGTGATAAATTTGTCTATTGTCAGAGCCCTTCAGGTTCCACTCACACTCTCTGGAGAAAAAAAAAATTGGGCCTCTCACCAGGTTTTCTTAATCTTACGTCATTTCCAGATTTACTCTTAAACTGCACAATTTTCCAATAAATGAGCTGTGTTTTCTAATTTACTTGAAATAATATTTAGATTCATCATGATTTCCAGCCTCTCCATTGGATTAAAATATATCCCTATATTTACCTTCTATTGCTAATAGTAAAATGTCTGTTGAACACATGTTATATTCTTTTTGTAAATAGGAATTCTGCTATGTCGGTTTAAGTAAATTATTTCACTTAAATATGCCTCTGGTGATTAAATGTTGCCTGAAGAAGCCTGTAGACACATACACACCAAAAAGCCTGTGCAACTTAGAATTCTGTGTTTTTCCAGCTCGTATCCAGCTGTCCAGACTATGCAGTCAAAAGATCTGCTACCACCTGGTGGTAGTTTACCCAAATTCCAAGGACAGGCTTTCTTACATATTTAATACATAGCTTAATCACTACACATCTCAATCTACAATTCTAAAACTCATTGCCAAACCCAGAATACTCTGGGAATGCATTTCTAGATGATTAGGCATCTGTCCAGGGCCTCTATTTATTGTGCTTAATCCAGTAAATCATTATTAAATGGAAGTTCCTTTAATGTTTCCACTATAGTACTATGCCATCTTTATTTTCCTTTATCACACAATGTTTGTTCCACCAAAACTGTCTACTTGCTTCTCACACACAGCCTATACTTTTTCCTCACAGCTTTGATGCCCGTTCTCATGTTCATGTATACAGATACACATCAAGTATTCTAATATCAGCTCCTCCATAAAATCTTTCCAATAGGGTTAAGTTCCTTTAGAGAATGAGCCACATTTAGTTCATCTGAGTGTCTCCTGTTTGTCAGAGTATACTTCAGGTGCCTTGTACCTCTTGAAGTATTTTGAAAAGCTGCAATCTATAAAACATATACTGAGTAAGTAGCAGAGAAATATGTGAAACTAGTTTTACATTTTGAGCCTAGATGACTGGGATGATAGAACAGAATGCAGTATTTTTAATAGAAAGTAATCTGGGGAAAGTCCCAAAAGGATAAAATTATCAATGTCCCTACCAACGGTCTCAGAACAATTCAGGACTGGACAAAAATTTACACTTGAGCTACATAAGTCATTGATATGTTATTGGTAAAATTTTAAATCAGATATAGATGGACATAGCAAACAATTAGAAAACTTAAGAATCTTGGGTTTTTTGGCACCATTACTTTGAAGGACAAATATTTTTTTCAAAATGTTCTGCATTTCTTTGTGGTACTATCAAGACTGAAATCAAAGTTTTTACTTGAAAGTAGGCTGTTGCTCTAACTAAACCCTAAACATTTAACACTGGCTTTAAGATAACTGTCTATCAAAGGGCAAAAAGATCCCAGAGATGGTGAACAGAAGCTAAAGAGACAGGAAGAACATGGATAATCAACACAAAAGAGAAGATCTCCTGTGCTATATAATGATAAAAAGTTTGGCAATATTTTTGGGTATATGAAGCTGGGCACAGTGGTGCATGCCTATAATACCAGCACTCACAAAGCTGAGGCAGGAGGATCACCATGAGTTCAAGGCCAGCCTGAGCTACATAGTGAGCTCAAAGCCAGCATGAACTACAGTTAAATCATGTCTCAAATATATGTATACATATTTTTTTGGTTTTGTCTGTAATAATGTAGAAGATGGTAAATACACTTAATGAAATTATAGATACAGCAATTACCAAGAAGTATTTTTTAGAAATTACCAAATGTTTTCTTTTTGCTATGTGTGATAAAGCAAACATAGGTGCACATAAGAAAGAATTAATCAGTTATCAAGTAGGTTATAAAGGAAATATTTCCAATCCAGAATTAATGGTTAGGAAACAAACTCCTTTCTCATTCTCAAACTCCCAGTTCACAAAATGCATTCAAAGTAAATTAAAACCTAGAGGCAATTCCAGGACAGTTAGTAAAACTACCTCAAAGTCAAAATCAGTTTAGGGGTACAGTTCTAAGGCCTATTTTTGGAACCTCAGAAAAATATATTGGAATACATCATGATCTTAGCTAAATAAGGACTGGAACTTCTAAGAATTTTAAGGTAAATTCTAATAAACCTCTCAGTTAAAAAAAAATTAAGCCTCCAACAATCATAAAAGCATGGTTTGTATGACCTTTCTACCACAAAAGAGGTCAAAACATGTACTAATAAAATAAAATTAAAGTTGTTTTTTTTTAATTGGTACCAGGGATCAAACTCATGACCACACACTTGTGAGGCAGGTGCTTATGCCGCTGAGCTAAATCCCCAGCCCCAAGAAAAAGATTTTTTAAAAAGATCTTTAAAATATCCCATAACCATGCCCACCCTCCCAGCCACCCTTTAGGGACTCTCCTCTACCCCTGGGACCTTGTATTGCTATTGATCTTTGGCTGTGCCTCCTCCTCCAAGAATGTTGGACTTCAGTGGATTAACCTTGCTGGGTTGATGGGAGACTAATTCAAACAGAGGACCTCAGCAGGTTTCCATCAGTGTGGTGAGTTTGCCCCTAAACTAGAGGTCATTAGTGGGTAAACAGGAGCAGTAGCGAAGTTCCCTCCAGCTGTAGGACCTTGGCGAGCTTGGCAAGAGTGTGGGTGAGTCCTTTCTTCATATGGAGAACATGAGGGGAGTTGAGGAGGGTGCCAGTAAGGCCTCCCTCAACCTGGAGAAAATTAAAAGGGCTTATGAGACAACCAGTGACACAGTAGGGCCCCAGCCAAGAAAAACACTACAGATAGGGAGATCTCAAGACATACTAACAGCAGGCACAAAGGGTTGACTTACATCAATACTCCTAGGCTAGTCAGCCAGGAAGAATATAGGACATACCCAAAAAGCCCTGCAGGAGGAATTCAGGTGACTGGCCCTCTCTTCATTGCAGTACTCAGCAATTGAACAAACATCAACCACACGGTAGGACCCTAAGATATGCACTACTGACAGTTGAGACTAGTGGGACTGAAAGACCAAATGTTAGCCCCAAAGGTGAAAATGACAAAATGAAAGAGCAAAATTTAATCTCAAACATCTAGTCCATCAAGAGCAAGTACAGGAGACATTGAAATAGAGGACTTTAAAAGTCATACATCTGAAATCTCTGAAAAGACAGAAAGTAAAATAAAGAAAAAAATCCATGAGGCTATAGAGGGAATAAACTTAGAAATAGTTTCTTATGTAAACACAGAAATAAAAACCTTAGTAAAGGAGTTGCCCAGCATAGCTAGAGAAGAAATAGATTAAAAAAAAAAAAAGTTCAGGAGCATGGGAAAATGAAACCTTGAATGAACAATACAGAAAACAAGCCAAATGCATGAAACAAAGTCAAAGAGATATCCAAGATATAAAAACTTCTATTGAAAGCTGGCAAAATGGTTTAAATGAGGCTGAGGATAGAATTTAAGACCTTGAGGACAGGATTACAGCTAGCAACTATGAAAGGATAGAAATTTTAAAAATAACAAAGCAGCACAAAATGACTATTCAGCAGCTTTAAGATGATGCCAAGAGAAGTAATATAAGACTAATAGACATCAAAGAAGATGCAGGAGTCAATGCAAACAACATTGGTAAACTATTTACAGAAGTAATAGCAGAAAATTTCCCAAACAGGGGAAAGGAATCTGATATACAGATAAGTGAGGCATATAGAATGCCAAACAGCCACAACCAACATAAATCTTCACCCAGACATATAATACTTAAGATCCCAGATATACAGCATAAAAACAGAATATTGAAAGCTGTTAGAGAAAAGACTCAGCCTATCAAGAAAGCTTACTAAAATCATGGCAGACTTTTCAGCACAAATCCTCAAGTTAAGAAAAGCTTGGAGTAGGATGTTTCAAGCCCTAAAGGAAAACAACTTTCAACCCAGACTGATGTACCCTGCAAAATTTTCTTTGAAATTTAATGGTGAAATAAGTTACTTCCATGACAAGGAACAACTGAAGAAATTCATGTCCACCAAACCAACTCTAAAAAGAGTACTGAAAGACATATTAGATAGAAATAAAAATGACTACAATTTCCAGAACAACAACAGAAAGAAACCACCAGACAGGGCAGGTAATTAAATAAGGGAAAAAGAAGAAAACCAACAGCACGAAAATAACTTGTCAAAGATGAGCCAATACATATCAGTTATATACATCAATGTAAATGGCCATATTTCACCTATTAAAAGAAATAGATTGACAGAATGGATCAAGAAACAGGATCCCACAATATGCTGCATACAAGAGACACATCTGACTCAAAAGGAAACTTATAGACTAAACGTCAAAGGATGGAAAACAATATTCCATATGATAGGAACTCAGAAAAAAGTAGAGATAGGTATTTTATATGCAGACAATGTGAACTTCAAAGCAAAAATGATCAAAAGAGATCAAGAAGGTCACTACATACTTGTTAGTGGAAAAATTCAAGAGGAAGAACTAACAATTATAAATACATATGCACCAAACATATGCATATGGGAGAACCCAACTATATAAGACAAATACTAATGGACATGAAAAACCAAATACACAAAACTGTAGTAGGGGACCTTAATACCCTATTGTCACAAAGACATAGATCAACTAGACAAAAAGTCAGCAAAGAAATAACAGAACTAAATCAAACCTGTGAGCACATTGACTTAGTAAATGTTTACAGAGTGTTCCACTCAACCACACCAGAATACACATTCTTCTCAGCTGCACATGGGACATTCTCCAAAATAGACCATGTCATAGTCCATAAAACATTCTTAAGTAAATGTAAATGGATTGAAATTATCCCATACATATTATCCAACCGTAGTACACTGAAACTGTACTATAAAGTCAAGGTCCTGATGGATTTACAGCTGAATTCTACAAGAAATTTAGAGAAGATTTAACACTAATACTCCTCAAACTCTTCAATGAAATTGAAAGGGAAGCAATCCTCCCTAACTTATTCTTGGAGGAAATATTACTTTGATAACAAAATCAGATAAAGACCCAACCCAAAAGGAAAACTATAGGCCAATCTCACTAATGAACATTGATGCAAAGATTTGCAATAAAATACTGGCAAATGGAATGCAGGAAATCATTATTCATCATGACCAAGTGAGATTTATCACAGGAGTGCAGGGATGGCTTAACATTTCTAAATCAATAAATGTAATGCACCACATCAGTGAGGCCAAAGAAAAATCACATGACTATCTCAATAGATGCAGAAAAAGTTTTTGATAAAGTCCATAACTTGTTCATGATAAAAACCCTACAGAAACTCGGAACAGATGGTAACTAGCTCAACCCGATAAAGACCATATATGACAAAACATTATATTTAATGGACAAAAACTGAAAGCTTTCACTTTAAAATTGGGAACAAGACAAGGATGTCCACTATCACCACTCCTATTCAATATAGTTTTGGAAGTATTAGCCAAAGCAATCAGACAAGAGAGAGAAATAAAAGGAACAAAGATAGGAAAGGAAAAAGTTAAATTATCACTATTCGCAGATGACATGATACTCTACATAGAAGACCCCAAAAACTCCATTAAAAGACTACTAGAGTTAATAAACAAATTCAGCTGTGTAGCTGGATACAAAGTCAACACTCAAAAATCAATAGCATTCCTATACACAAGCAGAAACTCAGAGAAATTGTGGAAATATCACCTTTCACAATAGATTCTAAAAAAATGAAATACTTAGGAATCAACCTAACCAAGAATGTAAAAGACCTATATGACTAAAATTATACTACTCTAAAAAAGGAAATTGAAGAGGATATTAGGAAATGGAAGGATATTACTTTCTCTTCATTAGGAAGAACCAACATTGTAAAAATGGCAATACTCCCAAAACTGTTACACAGATTTAATGCAATCCCAATCAAAATACCATTAACATACCTTACAGATCTGGAGAAAATATTCCTAAAATTCATTTGGAAACAGAAAAAAACCTAGAATAACAAAGGTGATTCTGAGCAACAAAGGTAAGGTAGAAGGCGTCTCAATTCCTGACTTGAAATTATACTATAAAGCTACACTGATAAAATCAGCATAGTACTGGCAAAGAAATAGACCTGAGCATCAATAGAACAGATTAGAAGATGCAAGCACAACTAAAAAAGACACTCAGCCGTCTTATATTTGACAAAGGGGCTAAACATGTTCGCTGGAAGACGGATAGCCTCTTTAATGAATGGCTCTGGAAAATTGGCTTTCCACATGCCAAAGACTGAAACTAGACCCACGTCTATCACCATGCTCTAAACTAAAGTAAAAATGGATCAAAGATCTAAATATTAAAACAGAAACTAAATCTATTGGAAGACAAAGTAGGTAGGAATCTTGGAGACATAGGGGTAGGCAAAGAATACATGAACAAAACACAAACCACATGGGAAGTACTTCAAAGAATCAACAACTGGGATCTCATATTATTAAAAAGTTTTTACACTTCAAAAGAAATCACCAACAAAGTGAAAAGAAAACCCCAAGAATGGGAAAGAATTTTAGCCAGCAGTCCCTCAGACAAAGGACTTATATGCAGAACATACAAAGAATTGAAAAACATCAAACCCCCCAAATTCAAAGAATGTCTCCAAAAATGGGGATCTGAGATGAACACACAGTTATCAGAGGAAGATATACAAATGGAAAATAAATACATGAAAAAATGTTCACCATCACTGGTCATTCAAGAAATACAAATTAAAACAGCATTGAGATTTCATCTTACTCCAGAAAGTATGGTTGCCATCCAGAAAAAAAAACTGATAACAAATGTTGGCAAGGCTGCAGGGAAAAAGGAACACTGCTTCACTGTTGGTGGGAGTGCAGACTGGTGCAGCCACTGTGTAAATCAGTATGGAGATTTCTCAAAAAACTAGGATTGGAAGTTCCATTCAATCCAGGTATTCTTGTCCTGGGTATTTTTCCAGAAAAATTGAAAAGGTCATGTCACAGCAATATATGTGTACCCATGCTTAGAGCTGTGCAATTTGTAATAGCTGAATAATGGAAACAACCAAAATGCCCATTAACCACAGAATGGATGAAAAAGATGTGGTATTTTTATACAATGGAATATTACTCAGCTATAAAAACGATGATCTTGAGGCTTTCATAGGTAAATGGAGGCAACTTGAGATTATCCTCATAAGTGAAATAAATCAGACTCACATTTATAAATATCATATTGTCTCTCTAGTATAATAAATAATAATAATAAATAGAAAGAGTAATAAGATGCAAAATGTAAGAAAGTGCTCTAAATGATATAATTGTATGTGTCTGTAAGTATGAAAGATAGATAGCCATACTACTAAGTTTTTGTTAGTTCATCAGAATGGTTTGTACTGTCATTGATTGTCCACTTTTTATGCTTTGATTTTGTGACTTGAGCAATGACTTCTAAGATAACAATATGTAATTTATTAACTAGTGATTTTGTATTTTTTTTGAAATTCTGTACTATTTCTTTTTGTTTTTTTTGCCTTTTTTCTCTAACTCAAAATAAAATAAAATAAAACAAAACAAAATGTCCCATAGCTCAAGGTGGCAAAGGGCCTGACTAAAATAAATTTGTAAGTTATTTTTTTTTCTAATGGAGTGGATTGTAATTTGATATCTAGAAACCCCACAACAGTTGAAAAAGAGTTATACAAACTTGAACCAAATGGTATACACTTCAAGAGGTCTCTGGCACACAAACCCCTGTGAGTTTGCAGCAGACTGAGAAAGTCACTCAACTCTGAATGTGGGTCATTTTTATACAAAAGGAAAGATGATTGAGAGGGCAGCCTGAAGAGTTGGAGGACAAGCATGATTCCAAGGAACATGGAATTAATTTTCAAGGAACAGAGCTGTCTTAATCAAGGAATATTACTACTTCCAGAATCAGCGAACAAGAACTATTTCCTGCTGAACTTGAAACTCAAAACAGACCAACAGCTTCTATGAACTTCTTACCTTCTCCCTTTTGCAAATGACTGCAGTTATACAGTCTCAAATCAGATTCATGATTTAAGGGTATGGATGACAGATAATTTATCTTTTAGTTTACAAATCATCCTCCAAAAAACTGCACCTGAGGAGCTTGGGGTATCCAGGAATTGATTTAGATGAGAATATTATGGATTTTGAGTGCTGTTATAATGGGATGAAGATTTGGGAGTTGATAAAGTTATTTTGCACATAATAGAGTCACAAAAGTAAGAAATGGTGGTTCATGTCCGTAAATCCAGATACTCGGCTACTTGACAGTCTGAGGTGGGAGATTTTCTTGAGTTTGAAGTCAGATTAGGCAACATAGCAAGGCACCATGCAGAAAAAAAAAAAAAGTTTAAAAGAAAAGGAAGAACAAATAAAAGAAAAAAGGGAAAGAGGAATGAAGGAAGGAAGGGAGGGAGGAAGGAAGGAAGGAAGGAAGGAAGGAAGGAAGGAAGGAAGGAAGAAAAGAAAGAAAGAAAAAAGAAAGAAAGAAAGAAGAAAAGAAGAGAGGGAGGAAAGAAAAGAAAGAAACTCTTGGGATAGAAGATGAACTGCAATAGGTAATATCTAAAGATATTGTTTAAAAATTTCTCCTTTTCCTAAATGCATATGCCATTTCCTATCAAGATGTGGGGCTTATCTTGTCCTTTTCAATATGTACCAATCTATGCCAGTTTTGACCAACAGATCACAGCAAAAATGACATCTTTAGATTATAAACCCAGACCTATGAGCACTGACAGCTTTCACTTTTGGGCTCTTAGGATTCAGCTGCCTGGCCATAGAATCCCAACAGGTATTTCAGAGCCCTGCAGTTAAAGGGAGGCAGGCTAAAGTCTCCACCGTGCCCCAGCAAGAGCCACACCAGTGCTGGGTGTGTGAGGGAGGCAGTTTGTGTTCCAGCACACTCAACTGTCCCAGCTATCAAGGTCCCTGCCCTTGTTTGTGGAACAATAAGTCCTCTCAACTTAGTACAGATACACAGTTAAACCAAGCTAACCAACAAAATCACATGGATAATAAAATGGCTGCAATTAAAGATCTTAAAGTTTTTGGGTAGTTTTTGAGTATAGATACAGGTAAATTAAAGATTCTATTCTGCTATTTGATCTTAAATATAGATTGATGAAATTCAAACATACTTATTAAAATATATTCATTTTGGGCTGGGGTTACAGCTCTGCACCTTAGTGGCTCAGAGCTTGCCTGGCAAGGACAAGGTCCTGAGCTGGATTTCTGGAACCAAAAAAATAAAGAAAGAAAAGAAAAAAAAATTATTTTCTGTTATTATAATAATCCCACGTGAAGTAAACCCTTAATTAGAAAAGTTAGTATAAAAAGAGAAATATAATACAATCTACAAAATGTGTCTCCCTAACTTGATTTTTAATCAAACAATGTTAAAAGTTTCTCTAAATCAGCTTAAAAATTATTTAATAGATCTAAACTATCTGATGCTTATACAATATCTACTGGAAAAAATATCTATTGTCTTGAAATTTTCATTCCTAAAGGATGATGAAATTGTTTCCTGTATCTAAAGTGCTTTTTAGACCTAAGTTTACATATTTGGATTATTCTGGGAATGTAGTGGAAAATCTAATTAAGAACTAGGAGACTAGAGTGGGTGCTAAAATATATATGTCATAAGAAATTATGAGCCAAGTTGTTACTTAAACTCCAAATCTGTGACCTTTACACTTTTTGTTTTCATACATCAATAGCCAAAGACCACCTACTGTTACTCTTGAAGCTAAATAAATGGCTCAAGCGGTTTATACCCTTGAGAGCCTGCATGCTAAGCTAGCCACAATGGAAATACTCAGAGAGAGGGAGTCAACTCTTCTTGGACTGTCTTCCGCTACCATCCATTAGGCATAAGAAAGGTTCTGGCCAAACTCTATCAGAAGAATTTTCTGCTTTAAAATGTGAAGAACCATGAGAAAGTAGACATGTGACCTGGCAGAAAATTATAAGCATCTCTTTCCAGAATGACTCAGACCTGGCTTCAGAATGCAGCACTGTCTGCCAAAAATTAACTGAGTGAAAGCCAAAGAGAAAGAACATTTGAATCTAACTCAAGAAGTTAATTCATAGTACTTAATTCTATGGTCAGTGTCTATCTTACTTAACCTGTCAGTAGCATTTTTTAAAGCTGATCCTTCTTTCCTTCTGAAGCATTTTTTCTTTCTTTCTTTTCCTCTTTTGCTGTTGATTGACTCTTCAATCTCAAGCCAAAGTCCTGATTTCTGCTTTTGCCCCAACTTCTGAATTATGGTAAAGTATTAGGACTCAAGCCCTGGCCCTTGAGACATTTCTATCATTATCTATTATTTTCTGTGAGCTCACCTGATTGGGTTGCTTTGAATATTTTCTCATAGACCACCAACCTCTAAATTATCCTAAATCTCTAATATAGACATTCCCCCAGAATTTCTGACTCCTATAACCACTGATTACCTGGCATATAGTATTGTACTCTCTAATATCTTTGAGACTTCTCAACTGGACCTGAGTAGATTGAGTTTTTAACTTTTTCCTCCAAAGTGACTCCTACATCAGCAACCGACAACCGTGTCTTCTCAGTTGCTTAGATCAAAGGCCACGGAGTCCTCCAGGAGTGCTCTCTTTACATCAGGCATCACACTTATCTCCCGAGCAAACTTTGCTGTCAGTCTGTTCATATTATGTCCAGGATCTGACTCCTCACTATTTCCAAACCAGACTGTTTCTCCCCTGTGTTACTGCAATGATTTTCTAGTTCTCCTTGCTCCCACTTTGGCTCCCTGCAGCCCGCACTCAACACAGCAGACAAAGTGAAGGGATCAAACTGCAAATGAAAATATATCAGTTCTTTTTTCAAAACCCTTAAGGGATCATCATGTCATTCAACATAAAGCCTTTGCAATGGCCTTCCCAGTCCAGTGTGGTCTGGGCTTCAGTCTTTGGTCACCTTCTGCTACTCTGTCCCTGGAGTGGACCAACTCAGAGGTACTGGCTGCCTGACTCTTATAACCACCAGTCATTTCTTGCCTTATTTTTTTGCACTTGCTGTTTCCTATCTTTGGAAACCAACTGTCCCACCCCACAGTTGTGTAAAGTGTTCTCCTATCTCTTAAATCTTTGCACAGCACCCATTTCTCAATGATGATCTTGCACGTTTTTGCAACCCTTGATATCCATAGCTCCTTTCATTCCTTATTTTTTCTGTATAGCCCTTAATATTTTTTTCCAGTCAGTGTAATTTACCTATTTTTTTCTTTCTCTTTCTCTTTTTTCCCCTGGCTAGAAAATAAACCCACAAGAATGGAGATTTTGGTTGGTTGGTTGGTTGGTTTGTTTTGCTGATATATCCTCACCTCTTAGGACAATACCTTATGTATCACAAGTAATCAATAAATATTTGATTAATGACTGCTGGTTTCATGCTGCAAAATGTCCTCCATCTCACGCTCTTCCTCATTAATCAGATTTATTTTATTTTATTTTCTAGTTCTGGGAATTGAACCTAGGACCTTCACACTGAGCTACATGTCCAGTCATCATCATCATCATCACCATCATATCATCATCATCATCATCATCACTATCATTGGGACAGTGTCATGTTAAGTTGTTCAAGCTAGGCTTGAACTTGCAATCCACCTGCCTCAGTCTCCCAGAGTGCAGGGAACACAAGTGTGTGTTACAATTCCCAGCTCCAAATTTTTCTCTTTACTATTTGTTCAGGAAAAATAGTACAAATTTAAAGAGAATAAAATATGAAGTCTTGGCTCTCAAATTGGTCAGTGTCACATAAAATGACAAAGGGGTAGAAATGTTAAGTACTCTGCTTTAATCAATGCATGTTTTAAACCTGTATTCATATATCATGCTGAATCTCATAGACATGTGCAATTATCACATATGACTTTAAAACCTCATTTAAGGTATAAGGAGTTGGAAATGTTAACTACCCTGATTTGATCATTATATGCTATATATACATACAAAATTATTGTACTATACTCCATGAATTTGCACCATTAAAAGAATTTTTAAAGTATATGAGTAACTTGTGGTAAAACAAACTACTGTTGCCCTCAGTCCTTCTCAGAACTGAGCTCTGCTCCATTCCCTTCAGCTCCCAGATAATGCCCAAGGCCCGTATGCCCTCTGTCAAGCCTGCATAGACCCCCCTGGATGCCTTTGATAAAGTTAGCTGGCTGGTCCAGGTGTCTCCAAAAACAATGTTCCTTCTTCCAATAACAATATTCTCTCTTTCAGATTTTTGTTTTTATCATCAAAATTTATCTGTTTGGGCACATTTTGGATCCCATCACATTAAACTTGGATTTTTCTTCAGGGTTTATTTATTTAGTTCTATTTTTTAGTGAGACAGGGTCTCATTAAATAGTTTAGGCTGGTCTTGAACTTGCCACCATCCTCCTGTCTCGGCCTCACAGTGCTCAGACTGCAGATGTATGCCACCAAGCTAAGTGATGGATTTTTCTTTAGATGAGTTAATTCTTCTTTTTGGATTAAAGTATCACATCTCTCAAGTAAATTTTAACTTTAAGAAGGATCTTCTAGAGGCATCTCTGTACTCATAAGCTAAAAGAAGGTCCTTAGTATATGGAATTTAGGAACAAAAATGACTCTGTTATAGCAAAGGAACACAAAATTATGAAAAGAAAACTTAAGTTTTAGTTCCAACTCCATTATTTATTTCCATTACTTATCTGCTGTATGGTCTTGAGAAAGTCACTGAAATTCTTCAAGCATCTGCTGCTACAACAGCAAACAGGAACACCGAAATGACGCTCAGTATTTGGAGGCAAATTTATTTATGTCAAAGGGCACTGATCAAGATCATTCCCAAAATATCAGGCCCTGATCTCTGGTAGTCCAGGGCTTATATGGGATAAGCAAGCAGGAAGTACAGAGGCAGAATGGCTTTTCAATTGGGGATTGTTTTTTACAATATGCATCATAGTGACCAGCTATGCATCACAGTGACCAACTCTTTCTAAGAAACAAAAGTAACAGGAACCATAACTGGAACTATTACCTGGGCAACTAAAAACTGAAGCATACGGGCTGGGTGGGGGGATCTTCTGCTGCACTGCTACATAAACTACTCGATGTGGGGGAGATAAAACTAACACAACTATATATTCATATGATATAGAGTTCTACACCAGCCTAACATCATACTATCAACTCTATGGATGGGCTTGGGGGACACAGTGCTTTTTGTGACCTTCAGATCACACTGTCTGTGTGCTGCCACTCACTTTGGAGCTGCACCTATGTACATGTACCAAAAATAGAATCTGAGTGATTGCCATGATCACAGAGGAACTATTATTTAAAATATTACTTTGATTAAAAATGTCAGCTTTGAGCAGCTTTTAATATCTTCTACCAGTGCTCAACTGACATCAGTGACATTTCAATATTAATTTCTTAAAGTTGGTTTTCATTTGTAGCCTTATTTAACTGAATTTTCATCTTGTGAGTTTGTTTACACAGTGGCTTTCTAATGCTTTTGTTTACAAAGGCACTTACTTGAAAATTTACAATCAAATCGGTATGTTTTGAACATGTGTAAACATTTTTCTCATAGTTACATGTTCAGTCAAGTTTTAAATATGGATCATTGTAATGCCATATGCTATGTATATGGGAAAGAGTATTATTTATTATTGAGTTTTTTCCCTTCATAAATAAAAATGCATGTTCACTTCTCACTATTCACAATAAAGATTACAGTTCAAAATTACACCTTCCACATAGGCAGAGGTGAGGACTTGCTAAACAGAACTCCAGTTGCACAAGAAACAATACCAAGAATCAACAAATGTGACCGTATCAAATTTAAAAGCACAGCAAAAGAAATAACACATAGAGAAAAGAAACTGCCTACAGAATGCAAAACAACTTTTGCTATCTGTGCCTCAGATAGAGGATTGATACCTGAACTATATAAAAATTCAAAAACTTTGGAACACCCCCCCAATATGAAAGAGCCAAACAAAAATATGGGCAATTGAAATGAACAGATATTTCTCAGAGGAAACACAAACAGCCAGTAATTTTTTAAAAATACTCAATATCTCTGACGATTAAAGAAATGCAAATTAAAACAACGTTGAGATTGCATCTTACGGCAGAAAGAGTGGTCATCAAGAAATCAAATAGTACGTGCTGATGAGGCTAAGGGAAAAGGAACTCTTACACATTTTTGGTGGGACTGTAAATTAGTACAACCATTACAGAAATCAGTATGGAGCTTCTTCAAAAAACTAAGAGTAAAATTCCATTCAACCTAGTTATTCCCCTTGTAGAAATCTGCCTGAAATAAAGTCATTACATTACAGTAATACATGGATACTCATGTTGATAAACACTATTCACAGTATCTAGATCTTGGAAGTGGCCTTTATGTCAATGAACAGATAAATGGAAAATGATAATGTGGTATTTGTATACATTTGAATACTGTTCTTCCGTACAGAATGATGAACTCGAATCATAAAGGATGCATCTTGAGATATAATAAGTGAAATAAATTAAGCACCAAACTTAAATAGCACATGGATGCTCCTATGTGAGAAACTCAAAATGTGAATAAAAAGCAAAATAAAAGAAAACTAGTAGGAAATAGAGAGATAAATCTTTTACAAATGGAAAAAGGTAGAAGGTAAAGGAAAGGGGCAAAAAAGGAATTAAGATGTGCTATGTACATTACCAACCTCCATGAGGAATGTGTCATTATGTACTACAAACAGAAAGAAAGAAAGAGAGAGAGAGAGAAAGGAAGGAAGGAAGGAAGGAAGGAAGGAAGGAAGGAAGGAAAAGAAAGAAAGAAAGAAAGAAAGAAAGAAAGAAAGAAAGAAAGAAAGAAAGAAAGAAAGAAAGAGAGAGACAGAGAGAGGAAGGAAGGAAGGAAGGAAGGAAGGAAGGAAGGAAGGAAGGAAGAAGTTACTCCTTCACTGCTGAAATTACAATTTTGCTTTCACTTCAGAAAATTAGAGGATTTGACTGGGGCTATAGCTCAGTGGTGGAAAACTTGCCTAACATGAGGTCCTGGGCTCAATCCCCAATGCAGAAAAAAAAAAAAAAAGAATTTACTACTAAACTAAGAACTAATCATGTTTATTAACTCAGCCAATGAAGAGAGCATCTTTCCTCTACAGAATTTTTGCCCAACATTGCATATGTATTAGTGAGAATGATACACAGTCTGTTCCCATTCCCACAGAGATTACATTCCTTATTGCATGAAATAAAATCCTAGATAAGGATGAACCGTGGACATTCTCTGAAATATTCGATTGTGTGTGTTTGTACACTCATGTATGTGTATGTATAGTCACACATGGAAGTATATACATAAAGACATGCATACTTATGTGTATTGCATATACCTACATGTGTTATATATGCATGTATCACGTACTTTTTGGAAGCTGAAATAAAGTATATCCTATATAAAATGAGAGGGGAGAAAAAGGCTGTGTTTCTCACATACAAAAACTAGGGATCTAAGGCAGTAACAAAAAAAAATACTTGGGTCATTATTTTCTCCCACCAAATCTCTCAAAGCTCACAGCGCGGCAGCAGACAAGTCACTCAGCTTTTCGGAGAAGCCATAGTAGGTGAAGCACCACCCATGCCACTTGCAGGCTCTTCTCTAGCCATGGAATTATCATTTAAACTTTTAAAGTTGTGTGTCAAGTAAATTTCCTGCTTTTCCCAACCTGCTATGTGATCTCTGTCCCCCCAAAATTTAAATGTCCATCAACAGATGGATAAAGACATTATGGGGTGTACACACAAAGAAATTCTACCTGACCATAAAAAGAATGAAACTTGCCATATGTGACAACATGGATGAACCTGGATGATATTAAGTAAAACAGGAAGTTTCTTTTCTACAAGGTTCACCAGCCTTTTTTGTTAGACTCTCTACTCCCTATTCCTGTAAAATCAGTTCTTTCCCTGCTGTTCTTTAGCATTTGCTTACAATTTCTTTAATCCCTTTATCAAATACACAAACATTAAATCTGAAAAGGCAGGTCATTCTTTGGAGATTTGGGGAACCTGCATATTGCAGCTTGGAGACCATTCTTTAATGATATCACTGACAAGACCTCAGGCAATAGTATCATTCAATGATGTCTTACAGGCACAGATAATAAATGTTCAATGAGTGCCTTTTGTTCTGTAAATAACTCTTGAAAATCTTACTGACAGTGACAAAGAAAACATTGTAAAGAGGACAGTTGGAATCAGTGAAAATAATAATCTTAAGACTTCTACATTATAATTGTATTACTTTTAGGTTTCTGTTTTCCTTAAAAATAATAATTAAAGAGTAACTGAATAATTGTATTATAGTACTGCAAAACCTTTAAAATATTTTCTCATGTGGGGAATCATGATAATTTTTAACTACCACAACCGTTTTACATAGTGATAACTTGTCTAATTTTCCCTGAACCAACCACCAAAATGGGTGAGACATGAAACCTAAGCCTTTGGAAATAAGAATATAATATTGTTTTACTAAACTAGCACATAGTGACACACAAATTATTTAACAAGCTTTCACACTGTATTATTATCTTGAATATAAAATAGCTCACTGGAATCCTTTTTATCTAGTAAATGCAATGTGTCTGTATTGATATTGGCATTTGCTTCCAATTCCTTTATCTCTTTACCAAATACATAAATATTAAATCTTTGTAAGGGCAATAATGATCAAATGTGTAGACAATGGAGTCCAGCTGCCAGATTATATTTCTTCATTGATCTATTTATAAATTGCTTAGAAAACTTGCCTATCTCTTCTAGGACTTACATATCTCAACTTTAAAAGGAGAATGATCATGGTACCAGTTTAATGCATTACTTTAGGGATGAAATGAAGAGATTCATATTAAACACTCAAACATCAACCCTTATTTTCATTTACTTTTTATTTTTTTATTTTTTATATATTTAAAGAGAAACAAAAGCATGTAAAGGGTAGAAGTAATACAGAATTCCAAAAAAAAAGATAAACAATAAGAAATCACTACTGAATAAATTACATATTGTCTTCTTAGAAATAGTTGTTCAAGTTACAAAATTAAAGCATACAAACTAGATAGTCAAACAATGAGAGTGTAAACAGCTATGCACGCATGAATCTCTGCATGTATTTCTATCCTTTCTGGATTAGAGGGAAAAATAAAACTTAGCAAGACAAAACAAAATAAATTCCTATAAAAACATAAAATCAAAAAGTCATATAAAACCACAGTACAAGGTGATCTACAATGATTGCTGTGTTGTTTCTTATTGTCTTCAATAGAATGTCTGTATCATCAGGCATAATTGAATATAGCAGTATAATTGAATATAGCAGTGCATAACAATATTAGTAAAAATAAAACATTGTAGACAGTATAAAACTTCAAAGGCAGGTAGTAATCAAACCGTAGTGGATATTCTAGTGGATCTTGTCATCTTAAGTGCAGTTGCCTATACTCTCAGACTTGATACTATCAATCATAACAGCTTTGAATAAAATCTATCAATACCAAACAGCAATCTAACAGACCATATTCGATCATGATCAGTCATGGTAAAACAGTGTAGGTTTTACAGAAATTTAGATTAAGTTAATAGGAAATTAAGAATGATTACCTTACTATATCCTGTTATTTTTTGGATAACTCTCTGTGCCCTCAAGTCTAGTACAGGTAGAATGACTGGAACAGAATATAATACATCTAAGCAGAGTAGTGTGGGTAATGTGGGTTTTAAATCCTGGTGCACTATTAACAATATAGTGTATCAAGGCCATCTATATTAGAGTTTCTAGCCATCCTTCTCTGACTCATTTCCACTATGCCATTTTCCTGCCTTTGTTTGTCTACTTTTCTCCTTCATTCTACTGCCTGCCTTGCTCATTGAGGCCTTTCTGCCATTGTTCCTAAAATGCTGGTATTTTTTTTTCCTCTCACTCTAGGATGTCCTTCAGTATTCTCTGTAGTGTTGGATTGGTGGTCACAAACTCGCCCAGTTCCTCTTTGTCATGGAAGCATCTTGTTTCTCCACTAATTTCTACTGACAGTTTTTCAGGGTACATCAATCTGGGCTGGAGGTTACTTTCTTTCAGGGCTTGGAATACTTCGCTCAAAGCTCTTCTTGATCTGATGGTCTGTGTTGAGAAGTCAGCTGTGATTCTGATGGGCTTACCTTTATACCTAATCTGTTTCTTTTCTCTGACAGCTTTTAATATTCTGTTATTATATTGAATTTCTGGTATCTTGATTATTATATGTCTGGGTATAGCTCTGTTTTGGTTGTAGGTGGCTGGAGTTCTGTATGCCTAACACAACCGAGTGTCATTTTCTTTTCCCATGCTTGGGAAGTTTTCTTTAATGATTTCCATGAATAGCCTTTGTAATTTGCCTGTTTGTATTCCTGCTTCTTCGTTCACATTTCTTATTCTTAAATTGTAGATTCTTTTGTCATCTTCTAACCTTTGTATTGTTACTGCCTGTTTCCTTGTTATTTTTAAGAGATCTTTCCTTTCATGATCACACACTTCAAACTTGTCTTCAAGTTTTGATAGTCTATCCTTAGTTTCTTTTAAGGTGATTTGCCAGCTTTCAATGGAGTTTTTAATTTCCTGGTAGCCTTTTTGAATCTGCTTCATGTATTCTATATTTTTTTATATTCCTTATCAAATGTTTCTCTCCTTTTTTTGTGTTCCTCCCTTCTTCTGTCTGTATCATTGTGAGATGCTTCCTGAGAGCCATTCTTTTATTACTCTATTCATATCCTGCTTAACCTGATTTAATATTTCAGTTCTGAGCTCGTCTACAAGGTCCCGAAGATATCTCTTAATACCCATTGAAACCATGTCTGATGTGTGTTTGCTGTCCTCAGTCTCCCTTGTTTTTCCTTCTCCTGTATCAGTGCTTTCAGGGTTCTGGGCTGGGGGCCTCCTCTGCCTCTCTCTCCTGTCATGGCCCTGGCTTCCTCCACACAGGTTACAGTGTGGAGGTCCCAGCCCCTTCCCTGTTGGCCACATTTCCTCTGAAGCACACTGGCGAGGGACCTCTGCTCTCTCCTGCCTGCTCTTGTCACTGAGGTGTAAGCAGCGGCTACATTTGCTTGCCCCTCCCCACTGGGCCAGCCAAACATCAGGTGCCTTCACCCAGTTAGTGCAGTGTGTGCTAGGCACGGGGAATTGATTTGGGATGGTTCACTGGGTCCCAGCCAGGGGCAAGGTCCAGTCCAAGAAAATCCCATGAATCTGCTCTGGGGAGGGAGCAACCAACTGAAGTCACTGTCGCTCCCAGTTTAGGCTCCTCCTGACTGATTCCAACATGTCGCCCATTTGGTCTCACCCTCCCATGGGGGGTCTCATTCCCAGTACTGACCATGGATTAATGAAGGTCCCTTCACTGGCTCTGCTCTCCTTTGGGTTCACCAACCCCTGACTACAGTGCTGCTGCGCTTCCTGCGAGTGGTGGTGGAAACAAGTTTGGTCTGCTCTGCCTGCTGGTGCAGATTCAAGCTGGTGCAAACTTGGTGGGTCACTGTGAAAATGCTGTGTCTTGTAATTTTTAGCTGTTTCAGTTGTAGTCCCGAAGTATTCGAAGAGCTTTTTTACATTTTAATTTCTTCCTGTGTCAAGAGGATCTATCTCCCTCTGTCTGGGTCTCTCCAGGGTGTTTTATTCTGGTTTATGAGTTGTTTCTCCCAGGAGGCTTTGTATTTTGTTGCTCACTGATTGGCCATCTTGTCTTCTTTTGCCTTCATTTATTTTTATTACAGTAGCCAGCAACATCTCTTGTGTAGTCTTTTTTTTTCTAAAACTTAGCACTTAATGTACACTTCTCTTGTTAAATCAAGATATCACAGTGTGAAGCATTTGAGGTTGATTCATATTTTATTCAAAATATAATTCATAATATAGTATTCAATGCAATCACATACAAATCAACATCAATATTTCAGTTAATAGTTTTTAAAATCATTTCTCCCTAAGGAAGAAAAAATCTTCAATAATTTGATTCTTTTAAAAACAAGTAAATAGTGACTTTTTGGCAAGTGAGTGTTTTCTCAAATCTCTCTTTACAGGTTTTAATCTAACTTAATTATCTCTACGTAAGCTGTTTGAGAAATTGCTCTTGGATACAGCAGAACTTTTTTGCTGTAATATCACATTTTGCCAAGATTTACCATGATTCCATGCATGCACATTTAGTAATCCATGTGGTCATTTATGTTAGAAGTAGGAATTTAATATTGCACTTTGAGTTATTATCATATATCTCTGTATATAATCACACTGCTGTAATTTTAATAGTGCTAACTAAAATTATAATTATTTTGTGAAATCTTTGTGATGAAGAAGAGTCATCTTCTGATCTGGGTTTCCAAATTCCTTAATTGTATTGTTAAGGGTGAGTTGATTTCTAAGCTGAGAATCTTCATTTGCAAACTGGAGATATATTTTTATGCAAAATTATTCAGCCATTGACATTCTTTGTAATTCACAGTGAAGTCTGAACTGTTAACTAACTCTCAAAGGGTTCAGTAAGTTAATATGACTTTCACTGACCTTTATGGACCCAATAGTCAGTTATTTCTAACATGTAGTACAAGTCACAAAAAACAACTTTTCTCTTATTTCTAAGTTCCAGTAAAAGTTACAAAAAGCATACTTCCTTTGTCCTCTTGAACAAACACATTCTAGTGGCATTTCTTTCAGGAACAAAAAGCTAAGGTGCCTATGACTGCAGGAAAAAGATACTGTCATTTTTTTTTCTGTTTTCCTTATCTATTCCACCCAGAAGGCTAATGAGACAACTGGGTGCTCATGCTTCCTCATGCTTCCATTTCTACACATTTTGGAGTGACTCGCTATCATTTCTGGCTTTTAAAGCCCAAAGTCAACCCTGAAGATCTGACAAAGAAACAGAACTAGAAATATTTGGAGCTTGTGAATAAACTCCCCAAAGTGTTTTCATTTCTTGTACACCAAATTGAAAATGATTGGACCAATTCTATGTTTTATTCTCATTGTCACTTAATTCTACAACCTTAAGGTTCTGGTGAGAGTTTCTATTAATAGCACTTAGATATTGCAACTAATTTACTTTGCTTGACCTAGCAATTAGTTCTACTTGTCTCTATCCTTTAGCCCAAATTTCTGTTCTGTAACGGTAGCAAGATGGACAGCAACAAATAATTTGCTATTTTAAAATTCAGTAAAATTAGAGCTAACTGAAGAAATAATTGGATGCTTAGGAGAGTTTTTCTTCTACCTGTTCTTGAATTAGTGTAGGATTTCACAGAGAAAATTGACCTTTGCTACTAGGGGAGGGATCTCTTGCAGTAGAGAAGTAGTTCAAGGAACAAGGGCAAGGGATGAAGATAGGAAAGGGGAATAAGAAGAATAAGGATATGCTACATACAGGAACCTACCAACTCCAATTATGTAAAGGTTATAGGCCATAACAGGAGCTCAGATAAGTGATATCAAGAGGAATGAAAAGTGAGATAAGGAACTAGAGGAGGAGGAGAGGGAGGAATAAAAAAGGGAAGATATTAAATAAAAAGATATTAAATAATCACTCCCCAAGATGCTTGTAAACTATGTGAACTGTAAATACGCACTAATAAGGTAAAACAAATTGACCTTCACTCTACACTGCATGCGACTTAGCTAGAAAAGCTCGATACATAACCACTTGAGGTGTGTATACAGTTAGTCTTTGAAATTGTGTTCTCCGATTATGACATCTTGCAACCAGAACTTAACTTGCCCAAAACATATGTTGACCTTGACCCCCTGGAGCAGAAAAAGGATTTATAAGAAGGAAAGCAAAGCTCAAGAAGTCAATAGCATGCTAGAAAACACAATTTGGAACCAGACCTTTCATGTTTCTTGTGTCCCTATGTTGATGTCTGGGCCTCAGTGGAGCACTAGTGTTTTCCAATTTTATATAGGAGCTTTTGTAAGAAAGCAATTTTTATTTTGTTTTGTTTAAGTAGTATATGGCACAAGGCCTCAGTTGGGTAGATGCATTGGCTGTGGTCATAAGGGAGTTCAAATTCATGAACTGTTCAGCTTTCACTGACATCAGTATTGTCTGAGGGACTCAGTAATCTAGACTACAGTGGCACATGGAGATTGTACATCTTACAGTAAACATGAGCTTTCAAAAGAGTATTGCTCCACAGAGTTGAAGCCTGATGTCACTGGGACTTGTGGTAGCAACTGCCACAGTCTCTGTGGCACAGGATATGAAGAAGACTGTCCCTAAATTTCTCAAGACAAGCACCAGTGACATTGTGTTATAGCATCAGCAACTGTGGTCCCTGAGCCATAAAATGTGAAGGAGACCCTCTGTAGACCCCCAGAATGAATGAGAGATGTGTGGCCTCATGGCATGGAGCCATAGTTTTTTGGTGCTCGGGATAGAGTTAACTTTCTCAGGTCTCACCAGATGAGCACAACTGATGCTAGTGTGTACAGTTTTGGTATCTGCAGACTCAAAGTGGCAGAATGCACAGAGGACCATCCATAACCTTTAGTTATTGTAGTCCAATTGCAGGTGTTGCTGAAGCTTATAGCACTGGGAGCTGCTCTCCTACAGCTTTGGGACTTAGGAGAGTAGCTACCAGATCACCAGGTGGAATAAAACTTTCCTATGTCCTATAGGTCAAGTGGAGGTGGCATTGAGACTTATGCTTTGTTATCTGTGGTCCTGGAGCTGCATTGCAAGATGTGTGTGAATAAAGATAATATAAAATTAAGAAGAGCAAGTGAAATCATTATTTTATGCAGGAACCACTAAAACATAAAGCCATTAGCTTCATTTACACCAGATTAAATTTCTCAAGTAAGAGCATTCAACTAAGACTTTGTCAGGCTCTCATATGACTTTAGCTGAAAGGAAGTACTCAAGCCATACTTGCTTCTCAACAAATATTAGTGAGTACTATAAATGAGTGGATAAAGTTCTTGGATTAGTAGCCATAAAAATACCCTTTTCCTGAGCCATTTCTAGATTTTTCTGCCACCTTATAAGACTAATGTGCACCAAAAATCATTTCCCCTGTCCTCAGTTCAGTAGGACTTCAATATAATTGACTTTATTTTATTGTACCCTCTATTTATCTTTCTTCAGAAGGGGGAAAGCTGGATGATGTTTAATTTGTTAACTTGCTAGGGACAATTTCCATTTTTCTCAAAGATTTAATTTGTTAACTTGCTAGGGGCAATTTCCATTTTTCTCAAAGATTTAATAAAATTTTTAATGAGTGCTGGGCATGAGTAGTAACAGAGAACATTAACAGGAGAATTGTCAGTGCATTGAAAGAGTCCAGAATATGGTAAGTCCCCAATTTATAAATGAATTCCATTGTGAGAACATTCATATGTTGGATTTGTTTGCAATGCAACAAAATGAATCTTACATATCTTTGACACAAATACGTAATGTATATTGCTTTGCACTTTCTAGCAGTTCCCGCCACATCACCACTGCTTGTCCTCTTGCTTACAGACACCATGGGCTGTGACTGAGTGCCAGAATAGTATACACTGTGACACTGTACAGCGAGCATGCAGCAGCACAATTGTGACTATGTCCAGCAGACACATGAGCTACTTACACAGCTTGCTGGCATCTATGAATGTAAGTGAGGTCATAGGTAACTGTGAAAATTCACAACTTGAAGGCTTATAAATCAGGGACTTACTGCATAATTATACATGAAGAGTAACTGAGAGTTGTCCAATAATGTTTGATTGTTTTATCAGTGATGGGGATCAAAGTAACTCATTTATGCTACTCAAGTGCTCTACTGCTTAGTCAGATCTCTAGCTGTCCTAATATGTTTGACTTTTAAAATGAGTATTTTCTTTTTTTTTAGTTTCTTTTTAATTTAAAAAGAAAATAAGAAAAACAGAAAGAGGGGTAGAAACAATACAGAATTTCAGAAAAAAAAGCAGTGAGAAATCACTAACTAGTTGGTAAATTACATATTGTCTTCTTAGACATAGTTGTTCAAGTTACAAAATCAAAGCATACAAAGTAGATAGTCAAACAGTGAGAGTATAAACCGCTACGCATGCATGAATCTCTACATGTATTTGCATCATTTCTGTATTAGAGGGAAAAACAAAACTTAGCAAGACAAAACAAAACAAATTCCTATAAAAGCACGAAACCAAAAAGTATAAAACCACAGTACAAGGTGATCTACAATGATTACTGTGTTGTTTCTTATTATCTTCAATAGAATGTCTATATCATCAAGCATAATTGAATATAGCAGTATAATTGAGTATAGCAGTAAATAACAATATTAGTAAAATAAAACATTGTAGACAGTATAAAACTTTAAAGGCGGGTAATAATCAAACCAGAGTGGATATTCTGGTGGATCTTGTCATCTTAAGTGCAGTTGCCTATACTCTCAGACTTGATACTATCAATTATAACAGCTTTGAATAAAATCTATCAATACAAAACAGCGATTCAATAAACCAGATTCAATTATGATCAGTCATGGTAAAACAGTGTAGGTTTTACAGAACTTTAGATTAAGTTAATAGGAAATTAAGGATGATTACCATACTATATCCTGTTATTTTTGGGATGACTGTCTGTGCCCTCAAATCTAGTACAGGTAGAATGACTGGAACAGAATATAATACATCTAAGCAGAGTAGTGTGAGTAATGTGAGTTTTAAATCCTGGTGCACTACTAATAATATAGTGTAGCAAGGCCATCTATGTTATGATTCTAGTTATCCTTCTCTGCCTCATTTCTGCTATGCTATTTTCCTGCCTTTGTTTAGTTTTCTCCTTCATTCTACTGCCTGCCCCACTCATTAAGGGTTTTCTGCCACTGTTCCTAAAATCCTGATTTTTTTCTCTCTCTCTCTAGAATGTCCTTCAGTATTCTCTGTAGGGTTGGATTGGTGGTCACAAACTCAGCCAGTTCCTCTTTGTCATGGAAGCACCTTGTTTCTCCACTAATTTCTAGTGACAGTTTTGCAGGGTACATCAATCTGGGCTGGAGGCTACTTTCTTTCAGGGCTTGGAAGACTGTGCTTCAAGCTCTTGATCTGATGGTCTGTGTTGAAAAGTCAGCCATGATTCTGATGGGCTTACCTTTATAGCTAATCTGTTTCTTTGCTCTGACAGCTTTCAATATTCTTTTTTTTAATACTAAATCTCTGGTATCTTGATTATTATATGTCAGGGTGTAGATCTGTTTTGGTTGTAGGTGGCTGGCATTTGGTATGCCTCATACAACCAAATGTCATTTTCTTTTCCCATGCTTGGGAAGTTTTCCTTAATTATTTCTGTGAATAGCCTTTGTAATTTGCCCGTATGTGTTCCTGCTTCTTTGTTCACATTTCTTATTCTTAAATTGTAAGATACTCTTGTCATCTTCTAGCCTTTGTATTGTTACTGCCTGTTTCCTTGTTATTTTTAAGAGATCTTTCTTTTCATGTTCCCATACTGCAAACTTGTCTTTAAGTTTTGATAGTCTATCCTTAGTTTCTTTTAAGGCAATTTGCCAGCTTTCAATGGAGTTTTTAATTTCCTGGTAGTCTCTTTGAATCTGCCTCATGTATTCTATATTTTCTTTATATTCTTTATCAAATGTTTCTCTCCTTTTTCTCTCCTCCCTTCTTCTGTCTGTATCTTCCTGAAAGATGCTCCCTGAGAGCATTTCTTTTATTACTCTACTCATATCCTGCTTTACCTGATTTAATATTTCAGTTTTGAGTTCATCTACAAGGTCCCAAAGATATCTCTTAATGTCTATTGAAGCCATGTCTGATGTTGCATGTTTGCCACACTCAGTCTCCCTTGTTTTTCCATGTCTTGGATCAGTGCTCTCAGGGTTCTAGGCTGGGGGTCTCCTGTTGCCTCTCTCTCCTGTCATGGCCCTGACTTCCTCCACACAGGTTACAGTGCAGGTCCCAGCCCCCTTATCTGTTGGCCGGTTTCCTCCAAAGCACGCTGACAAGGGACCTTGCCCTCTCCTGCCTGCTCTTGTCACTGAGGTGCAAGCAGCAGCTACCAATGCCTGCCCCTCCCCACCAGGCCAGCCAAACTTCAGGTGCCTTTACCTGGTAGGTGCTTGCTAGGCACAGGGAATCAATTTGGGATGGCTCATTGGGTCCCAGCCAGGGGCACGGCCCAGTCCAAGCAAATCCCATGAATCTGCTCTGGGGATGGAGGAATGAACTGAAGTCACTGTCACTCCCAGTTCAGGCTCTTCCTGCCAGATTCCAACATGTTGCCCATTTGGTCTTGCCCTTCCCATGTGGGGGGGGGTCTCATTCCTAGCACTGACCGCAGATTAATGAAGGTCCCTTTGCCAACTCTGTTCTCCATTGGGCTCATCAACCTCCTAATTCAGCACTGCTGTGCTTCCTGTGAGTGGTGGCAGGAACGAGTTTGGGCAGCTCTGCTGGTCACTGGCGTGGATTCAGGTTGTTGTAAACTTGGCAGGTCGCAGTGAATGAAAACACTGTGTCCCATAATTTTTAGTTGTTTCAGCTGTAGTCCCAATGTATTTGACGAGCCTTTTTATGTTTTGATTTCTTCCTGTGTCAAGAGGATCCATCTCCCTCTGGCTGGGTCTCTCCAGGGTGTTTTATTCTGGCTTATGAGTTGTTTCTCTGGGGAGGCTTTGTATTTTGTTGCTCACTGATCGGCCATCTTCACTTCCTCCAAGCATTTTCTTTATCTTACTAAGAGATCTAGAAGTAGATAACGACCACAGTTTCCTATCTTTATCTGGTAATGTCTGCATAAGCCCCAAAATCACCACTTTCATGAAAAATACAGTAAGGTCTAGGCTGAGTCTTATCCGCAGGGACTACTCCAGACAATAGTTCCTGGTAAAATGAGACATTTCCACTTCTCTAGTATGCCTCTCTTTGGGTAAGTTCACCCAGTTTCCTGGATATAAACACTATTTCAATGCCAGTGACTTCTAGCTTCCTCTCTACAGCCCTGATGCACTGCAGAAACTCAGGATTCTACTTCTAGCTGCCTAACTGAGATCTCCAAAGTAATGCAGTACTCTTCCCAAACTTTCCCAATCTCACCTCTTACTTAACTCAAAATGTATTGATTTCCTTCTGTTCCTCACCATGACAACCTAGCAATAGGAACTGTAATCTCTACCTTGTGAGTGTGTCACTGGTCTAAGCAGTTCTCATCTCCACATAAGCTCCACAACTCAAATCCTGAATTTGTCTCTTGGCTGGATGATACTCACTAGCTTCCTTGCATTCCTTCTTGGCCTTTAAATCTATCCCCTCCTTTGCAGCCAATGTTAGAATCTTGCTATTTTTAACCTTGAAATACATGCATCTTCCTATTAATGTAGTTAGAAGTCTGAATTACAGACCTCAGAACCTCAGTCTGAATTACGGACCTCAGATTATCTCCATCACTTTTTAAGTGAGGAAGGTCTGCAGTATTTTTTTTTATGGATAGTAGGTGAAACAAAAATTTTACAACAAAAAAAATGGGAGAATAGCAGTAGTTAATACATTACATATTACTATCTTTAAAGTAGTTATTCAGAGTACAAGACATGGGCATTAAAATTTTCTCCAATCAATATTAGCACAAACCTTCCCTTTCAATGAACTAAGATACACTAATAGTATAACTAACTTCTTTTTTCCCCTTTTCCCCTTCCATCCTTTCCCCTGTTCCCCACCCTAGTTCTCCTTTCCCTTTGAACAATGTCTTCCTATCTCACAACATCTATTGTACTTTATTCAAGCCTCCAGTTTCTCACATGAGGAAGACAATACCATGTCTGCACATGCAAGTCTGACTTATTTTACTTATGGATATGTCCTCAAGTTGTACCCATTTATCTCTACAAGTCTCAAGTTTAGCCTTCTTTAGGAATGAGCAATACTCCACTGTATGAAAACATTACATCATTTTTTATCCATTTTTCAGTTAATTGGCACCAGGGTCATTTCCAATATTTAGCCATTATAAATTGTGCTGCTATAATCACTGTACTATGATGTTTTTAATTCTTCTGCAAAAATACCTGGAAGAGAAATAGTTGGGTCAAATGGGGCTTCTAATCCTTTCTGCAGAATCTCCATACTGACTTTCACAGGGGTTGCACCAGGTTATACTGTCTCCAATGGTGAAGAAGTGTTCTTCTTTTCTGATGATGACCATTCTTTCTGGGTTGAGATGGAATCTCAGTGTTGTTTTTCATGTTGAACATTTTTTAATTTATTTATTTGCCACTTTTATTTCTTTATCTGAGAAATGACTACTCAACTCAGACGTCCACTTTTGGATGGAAATTTGATTTTGGCTTGTCTGAGGTTTTTTACTTCTTTATATGTTCTAGATATAAGTCATTTATCTGAGTAACAGTTGGCTAAATTTTCCTCCATTGTGTATGTTGTCTTTTCACTCTGTTGTTGGTTTCTTTTGATGTGGAAAAAAAACACTTTTCAATAAGATGAGACCGTTGTTGTTGATTCTTTGAAGTGTTTCCTGTGCAATCTGGCACAAGAAATACTCATGAACTCTCTGTCTACCTCTATGTCTTCAAGATCTCTACCTACTTCTTCTTCCTGTAGATTTAGTGTTTCTGCTTTATTAGAAATAGATCTTTGATCCATTTTGGCTTTAGTTTAGTGCATAGTGGTAGACATGGGCCTAGTTTTAGTCTTCAGCATGTTGGAAGCCTGTTTTTCCAGCACCATTTATTAAAGAGGCTATCTTTCTTCCAGTGAATTTGCTTGGCCCCTTTATCAAAGATGATGTGGCTGTGTGTGCTTGGAGTTATTTCTTCATCTCCTAATCTGCTCCAATGATCCTAAAGTAGGTTATTTTGCCAGTATCATGGTGATTTTATCACAGTAAATGTGTAGCATAATTTCGAGTCAGGAATTGTGATGCCTCCTGCCTTGCCTTTGCTGCCCAGAATTGCTTTTGCTATTTTAGGTCTCTCCTGTTTATAAACAAATATTACGAATGTTTTCTCTAGTTCTGTGAGATATGTTAACAGTAGTTTGATTTGGATTGTGTTAAATCTGTGTAACTATTTTGGGAATATAGTCATTTTCACAAGGTTGATTCTCCCTATCCATGAGCAAGGGATATCTTTCTATTTTCTGTCCTCTTAGATCTCCTTTTTAGATTACTGTAATTTTCAAGAAATAGATCCTTTACTTCCTTTGTTAGATGGATTCCTAGGCATTTCATTTTTTTCTGGATGCTATTATGAAGGGTGTGGTTTCCCTAGTTTCTCTCTCAGTGATTTTGTTGTTTGAGTACAGGAGTGCCAGTGATTTTTGAATGTTGACTTTGTATCTAGCTACATTATTGAATTTTATTAGTAAATCTATAAGTCTTTTGGTGGAGTTTTTGAGGTCTTCAATGTAAAATATCATGTCATCTGCAAATAATGATATTTTCACTTCTTTTCCTATCTTTATTCCTTTTATTTCTTTCTCTTTTCTAATTTCTTTGGCTAATGTTTCCAGAATTATATTACATAGGAGTGGTGATAATGGACATCCTTTTCTTGTTCCTGATTTTAGAGTCAAAGCTTTCATTTTCATTCATTTAGTATGATGTTGACTGTTTGTTATACATGGCTTTTATCAGGTTAAGGTTAAAAAACATCTATTCTAATTTTCTGCAAGGCTTTTATCATGAATGGATGTTGAACTTTGTCAAAAGCTTTTCTGTATGTATTGAAGTGATCATGTGGTTTTGGTCTTTAGCTCTGTTAATGTGGTATGTTACATTTACTGACTTGCATATATTCAACCACCCCTGCATCTCTGAGATGAATCCTGCATAACCATGATGTAATTTTCTTGATGATTTGCTGCATTCTGTTTGCTAGAATCTTACTGAGGATTTTTCTATCTATGCTCATTAGAGAGATTGGACTGTAGTTTTTGGTTGGGTCTTTCTCTGGTTTTTGTAAAGGGGTAATACTTGCTGCTAGGAATGATTTTGGAAGTATTGCACCTCTTTCAATTTCATTGAAGAGTTTGAGCGTTAATGGCATTAGATATTCTCTAAATTTCTTGTGGAATTCAGCAATGAATCCATCAAGGCATGGACTTTTCTTTGTTGGTAGGTTTTTAATTATGTTTTCAATTTCATTTACTGATATCTGGGTATTTAGAATATTTATATCTTCTTGATTCAGTTTTGGTAATTTCTATGTGTCTAAGAATCTGTTCATTTTTTTTGTATTTTCCATTTTATTAGAGCATAGTTTTTTGAAGTAGGTTATAGAGATCCCTTACCCATTCTCATCATGATTTGGGAAGTTTAAATTTGTAATCCCATGGAAATGCTACTGGAATTCTAGCAAGTTAATTTCAATCTAGCACTTCCAGTGCAACCCATGGTGAAATAAGGATATTAAGCCATATTTATAATTATGGGCAGCCAAAGGGTCCTAAGTCTGGCCAGGAAAAGCTTCACTAGTACAAAGGCCCAGACCCAGGACCAACTTGGATTTTATTAATTAGTATAAGAGAGAGTGACTTGAGGACAAGTGACTATTAGAATGGTAGGAGATACATGAGTACTGTGAGCTGGGCTATGTAGGAGGACTGAAAGCACCTCTTCAATATGTGGAGAGAAGGATATGCAGATAGACCCATCTGCGTAACACAGCTAAGGTAGCATTTAATGTTTGGGAGGTGGTGTTTCAGTTCTGATGCTTTGACAGGAGTCACAGAGCAGGGAAACAGTGGCTATCATCTACCTTCAAAGGTTACACATCAGCACCTGATCTAGCCCTATTTAAATTTCTTAGAGTCAATTGAAGGGAAAAGGAAAAGGCTTCATCAGCTCTGTACAGATCAGTACATGAGACAGGACTAGATTGAGCTAAAGTGGAGATAATTGCTCTTTTTTCAAAGACAGTCATCCGTGTGGTCCTCCACAGCCCCCTCTTCTTTGTTTTGAAGAACTAACTGGAGCAGGGTCAGTCACGGCTGCATGGTCCTACTCATCTCCAAGTTGTGAATCCTCTATGACAGAATTTAATGAGAAGAATTATAAACAAGTGAATGAGCACACTAATTCAACAGAAAACCAAAAGTGAGCCTTGAGATATGCAAATGGAGTCAGTTGTTCTGTGGCACCAGCAAGTGTATCTCAGTCTTTAATTTAGGTGTCAAACAAAGCTGTCTGTTGTGACATAGACAAAACTAGTTTCTGAAGACCATCTATATCCATGGTAATATTCTGATGGATTTCTCTTTGTATATGTTTTTTGATCACTCCCCAAGGATACAGGCTTTCGTTATATGGTAATAAAATGATATAAAAGTGAGTCATATTATAGTGATACTTTAAACTTTGTTGCAACTGCAAGCTTTCAATTTGATCTCCCATCCAAAGGATGGAAGTTTCTGGAATGCTCACCTGGGTTTGGAATTTTATATCAATTTTTCATTGAATTTTCCAGCTGTCATCAGCAGTTCTTTGGCAACTGCCTACAAAGTGAGCAGTTTGTACTGAATGAGCTAATGCAGTGGAAATAATAGCTTCACGGGATATCAAAAGTACTAGGGAAGTTATTCCAACTATTCTCTTGGTCCAACTGCAAAATCTTTTAATTAAGGTCTCTACCAAGAGGGAAATAGGTGAGTGCTGTATTGACCAGAAGTCAAACTATGGATATCCTGCTCATGGTCATTATTGTGGTGGCCTTGGAAAGATGCTCATGAGGGCCATGGATATAGCTCAGGGGTACATCACCTGCTTGGCAAGCACGAGGTCCTGACTTTGATTTCTAGTACCCTGCCAAGAAAAAAAAGAAAAAAGAAAGGAAAGCAGGCAAGCAGGAAGAAAGGAAGGAAGAAAAAAGAAAGAAAAATGAAAGAAGGAAGGAATAAAGGAAGGAAGGAAGGATTTACAATGGGTTAGATAAAAATTAGTACAGGGGAACATATTTTGTTGCCACTCTGCCTTTTCTATCAACAATATATGAGGATAATAAACACATATGTTTGCGTTTATGCACCTATGACCTTGTGATACTACTTTGAATTTTCCTCAGTCTACCAGCTGCAGATGCCCAGTCTGCAGCCATATTAGGCAGGGTCAGTTTCCATAAAGTATGTTGTATGGGTCCAGTTTTTTCAATGATAATGAGTCTGGAAATGGGAAGACTGAGGCCTCTACCTAACTGTGTTATGTTAGATAAGGCTTCTGAGATCATGCTATTATCAGGAGAGCCTGAAAAGGAAATCCCATGTCAGTCTTGATGTTTTTCTATAAGGAATTCTCTGGAGGACCAATGTACAAAGGAATAATCAAATTTGCATATAGCCCATCCATGGTACAGGTCCCTGCAAGACTGCCAAGGGCCTAATTCGCCTTCGGCAAAATGAGGGATTTGAGCTCCTGGAATACAGATAAAAATGTTAGGTTTAAAACCTCTTACAAGTTTACCATTTGAGGGAATAGAATTTAAATATTAATATGGCAAATTTTCCTTCAGACAGTTGTGCTTTCCAAGTCAGATCCACCGCTGACATAAAAGGGTTAGAATCTCGGTATGGATGGGTTACACATAAAGGTGAGTATACAAAATGAGAGGTAATGTTAATCTTAGACTGTTTTTGAAAATGCACAAAAATTTATGGTCCAGATAGAACGGTATATGTAGCGTTATGGCTCTCTATAGGATAGAAAATCTCTGGAGGCCTGTTCATCCACCAAGGAGTCTAAGAAAGGGTGCATTAGGTATGTAGCCCCAGTACTCTTCTCCCTGAGCCACAGGGATACATACTGTAGCTGCTAGGAGAGCAAGCATTGCAAGGAGAAGACGATCAGGTGATTGAACCAAACTCTGGCTGTTAACTAGGTGGCAAGCCTCATGAACAGTGTGCTGCAGGCCTTTCCAGTATAGTAGACGATGTGCTGTCAGGTGCATTGTTTGAAGTCTTAGCAGAAGGCTTGGTATATCATGTAGGTGGCTTGGATTTTGGTCACATAACAGCTCTGATGGTCCCAATTGTCTGTGGAAATACAAGCATGTCTTCAGCCCCAATTTAAAAGTGATGCTGGACCACTCCAAACATCTATTTGGAGCTCATGCTAAACAGAATTCAGAGAACTTAAGACATATGTAGCTAAGTTTTGACCCTATATTTCCTCACTTATTTTACTTGCCTAGTTGATTTTTCAGTTTTACACCAGTGTGTTTGATTATTGATTAATTGTGGGAATTATACAATATCCCTAAGCTTCATATTCCAATTTTCAAGGAAAACTGAAAATGTTTACTAATATAAGCAGGTTCAATATCAAGTTTTATTATTTGTGACACCCTTAATTTAGCAAAGGCTGACACATAATGCTTTATGACATATTGACTTTATCTGAATGACAAGTAGCATGGAGGGTATCTATAGAGCATGAATATATTTAAGTTTGTTAAAAGAAACTATATAGTTAACATTTATTTGGCATAACTGATTAGTTATTAAACCTCTGGGATTACTACTCTGTTGAGAAAGAGGTTTAGGAATGAGGTGACAGGTAAAACATGACATTATGATTTGTCTAGCTTGTGCCCTGGCAATTTTAAATTCCTTTAGCAGAGATTTAGAAAACTGATGGGAAAGATTTATGGGTTGTCTCAATTCATTAAAAATGGAGACCTGATTTACAAGAGTGTCAATGTCATCTAATGACAATGAACTTGAGAGATTAGAACAGGGTGCAATAGTATCAATAAAGAATGGAGCAGTTCTACTGAATACAGGCCTTAGTAGTTTGAAAATTAGTTGTAATAGTGTAGGCTTGAGATGACCCAACTGCAATTGTTCTTTTACCAATGTTAATAAGAAATTCAACTTTTCCTACATAGAATTACCAATGGCTTTCATTTTATTTTGTTTAATTAAGGGCAAAATAAGTCATGTTGCAACGCCTGTCAGTCATGGCTGACATAGGAGGACAGCAGTGTATTCTGTGAAGCAGATTGAGGGGAGCCCAAGCTGATCAAAGCCGTGGAGGTGGGTCTTGTCAACCAGGCAGGAATCCATGATTGCCTGATTTCTGTGATGACATTAGTTCCCATATCTACCAATCCAGTAAGAGTTTTTCCATTTAACTTAAGGGTACAAGTAGGTCTATGAAATGAAATACCCTGGGAAAAAGAGTTTCTTGCTTAAATACTCATCTTTATCAGGTTTATATGTGGGATTAAGGATAGGAGGGGAAATTGCAGTGGGTATTAAATTTGGCTTCTCTCCCCCCAACAAATGAATGTAAGAAGTTGTAAATCTAATTTTTTACTCTGACTGGTCCAATGGACCAGGGAAATGAGGGAAGCAGTGAGACTGTTACTTGTCTGATTTGGACTGGACATAACTGGCTTAACTGAGTCCAAATCATTGGTGTACTGACTCATTGGTCTTTTATTTTCATTAGGGTCCGTTGAGCACAATGTTTGTTTTTCTGCAATAGCGTGCTGCTTTTATGAAATTTAGATTTACAATGTTTCTTCCAATGTAAGCCTTTCATGCAACACAGACACAGATTTGGCACAGCTTGAGAAGCTAAAAGGACTGGCGCCTTTAGAGGTGCTGTGCAGTGTTGGTTACTGTATCCTCGTTTGCCACAAGTAAAATATTTAATCACATGGAATTTGTTAGGAGGTCTTGGGATATAGCCTGTGCCACGAGCACTGAAGCATGAGTGGTGGATCCAACATTCTGGCATGCATGAATGTAAACAGATAAATCTTTAGCCTGAACTACTGGGGCTAATGCTCATTTACAGTCATCATTGGCATTCTTGTATGCTAATTGACAAGTGAGCATTTTAGTCACATTGCTGTGAGAAATCTGCCTATTTACAGCCTCTTATAACTGTGCTACTAACTGGCTGTAAGATTCTGTGGGACTCTGGAGTATCTGATTAAAATATTTATTAGGTGTGCCTTCCTCTGGGATAGAAAGCCAAGCACAGCATAGCATAATTCTTTACATTGCATAAAAAGAAGGGACAGGGCCCAGGCCTGAATATTTAAATCAGCATATCTGCCCATGCCATACAGCTCTTGCTGAGTAATAGCTTTCAAGTTTTGATCCCTGCCATCTTGATTACTCTGAGCTTGTTCTGAAATGTCTTTCAATGTGATTCAAAATATAGGACTTGCCCTGATGATAGACACTTATGACCAAGATGGGTTACATCACCTGGCACCATTTGAAAGCATAGAATTACGTTAAACAAACAACCAAACATACAGAGCAACTGGACTCCATTGTTTAGAATGCTCTGCTTTAACATTTCCAAGAAAAAATTAGTTAAAAACTGTGTGAGTATGAGTAAGGTGCTTTGGGTCTCTTCCATAACTTGGAAAACACATTGTCTGAGCACATACCATATCACAATACGTTAGCTTTCTTGAGGGTGCAAAAGGAGGGGGTTTACTGTAGTGTAGGAGAGGAAAGTGTCTTGGGAAGCACAGCAGTGGAAGCATTATCTTCCGAGTTGGGTGTGGAGAATGAAGCCAAGGATGTGAATAAACTGGAAAGGTTTCACATTTCTCTATGAATATCTTGCAAAAGTGGACTCATTTGATTAGTTGTACTTTTTAAACAAGCTTCAGTTGTGTCCAGCAGCCCATTCAGAGGCACAATACTATGGAAATCTGATTCTTCTGTTATGATTACTTCAGGGCTCTTTTGTATTTTAAATTTAGACTCTTTATTGAGAGTAAACTGTGACTGGCTTGCATTTTTTTCTTAGTTATGTTGCAAAGACAATAGAACTACCTTCACTAGGCACCATGTAGTTAGAGTTTTTGGATGTATTTTTAAATTTTGCTTCATGAAAGCTTTTATCTATGTTATCCCAAAATCTTATATTAAGTGTGCCAGCTTTGGGGAAGGAAGGATAGACTATAGCTATTTCATGGAATAATCTAAAAACTTGCTTAGATGGCACTTTACTGTCAGAATCATGTAACAGCTTTAAAATCAGTAGGCTAAAGTCTCTCTTCTGCAGATAAAGAATGTACTTGTCCCATTGCTACCCTTGATGAATAGAACCCTGCTTCCTACTTGTGTCTGAGCACTATAATTAGTAAAAAGCTCCAGTTACCTTAAACTTTGCCGTGTGAGGTCAAAGGGTTGCCAGCATCTGATTCTGGATATTGGTCATCATGACATGAAGGGTGTGTGTTCTGGCCACATTGAGCATTAAATATAGAGAGTCCTTTCCCATCTTCATTGTGGTCTTTGAAGTGCAGATTGGTAATCCAATGGAAATGCTATTGGAATTCTAGTGAGTTAATTTTAATCTGTCACTTCCAGTGCAACCCGTGGTGAGAATAAAGACATTAAGACCTATTTATCATTAGCCAAGATGAGGATTCATCACAACAAAGGCCTAGACCCAGGACAAACCTGCAATTTTATTAATTAGTGACTCAAGGATGAATGACTGTGAGAATAGTGAGAGTTATGTGAGCACTTGAGCTGGGCTATATAGGAGGCCTGAAGTACTCCTGCAATATGTGGAGAGAAGGATATGCAGAAAGACCCATCTGCATAACGCAATTGAAGTAGCATTTAATGTTTAGGAGGTGGTGCTTCAGTTCTGATGTGCAAATTTTATGTCCCAGGAAGTCATAGCCTCTTATCTCAAACCTTAAACCAATTGACGACCCTGGTTCCAAGGCTTTTTCTTCCCGCCTGGCTCAATCATGTTTTGACAGGAGTCACAAAGCAGGGAAACAGTGACTGTCACCTGCTTTCAAAGCAGACACTTCAGTTAGCCCTATTGATATTTCTTAGAGTCAATTGAAGGGAAGAGGAAATGGCTTCACCAGCTCTATACATATCAGCACATGGAGATAGGGCTACATTTAACCAAAGTGGAGGTGATTGCCCTTTATTCAAGGAGAGTTGTCCAGGTGATACTCCACAGTAGGTATTAATGATCTTCTGCATTTATAAATGATACTTTGTGATTTTACCCTTCCATTCCCAATTTGGGTCTTTTCTTTTCTCTTTTTGATAAGGTTAGCTAGGGATTTATCAAATGTATTTAATCTTTCAAAGGAACAACTTTTCAACCCATTGTTTTTTTGTCTCAATTGTACTAATTTATACTCTGATCTTTATAATTTCTTCTCTTATGTAAGCTTTGGGTTTGATTTGTTCTTTTCTAGAAGCTTGAGGTTTAACATCAAGCTGTTTATTTGAGCTCATTCTGTTTTCCTGATATAAGCAATTTTTGCTATAAATTTCTCTCATTTGACTATTTTCATTGCACTCCATAAATTCCAATATGTTTACCAGCATTTTTATTTAATTGTAGATACTGTTTAAATTTCTTCTTTCATGTCCTGTGTGAACCATTGGTTATTCAGGAGAGTGTTGTTCAATTTCCATGTATATATGTAGTTTTTATGGTTTGTCTTGTTCTTGATGTCCAACTTCATTGTACTGGGGTCAGATAATATGAATGAGATAATTTCAACTCTTCTACATTTACATAAGCATGTTTTATGGGTTAATACATAGTCTATTTTGGAGAATATCTCATATCTACCTAAGAAGAATGTGTATTCTGATGTTGTGGAATGAAGTACTCTATAGACATCTACTAAATCCATTTATTCACAGGTTTATTTTAATTCTGATATTTCTTTGTTGAATTTTTGTGTAGCAGATCTATCTAATTATGGATGTGGGATATTAAGGTCTCCCATTATAATCATGTTAGTGCTTATTTGATTTTTTATGTCTGTTTGATGAAGTTGGATACACTGATGTTTGTTGAATATATACTTGTGATTTCTACCAGTTCTTCCTGGAGTATTACCTTAACAAGAATGTACTGACTTTGTCTCTTTTGATCAGTCTTGAATTGAAGTTGCATTGTCTGCAAATAGAATAGCCACCTCTGCTTTATTCTGGATTTCTTTGGCATGGAATATTGTTTTCTATCCTTTGTCTTTCAGTCTATGAATTTGTTTTTGAGTTAAGTGTCTTTCTTGACCACAATATATTCTTGAATCTTACTTCTTGTTCCATTGTGCTCTTCTGTTTCTTTTGATTGGTGAATGGAGACCATTTACATTGATAATGGTAACAGACATGTATTGGTTTGTCTTTCTCATACTGTTTTCTTATTCTTGGTTCCATGTCTCATCTTTCAATTTACCTGCTTGCCCTACCTGTTGGTTTCTTTCTATTGATGTTCTTGTGATTGTGGTTTTCATTTTCTTTCTAATATATCCTTCAGAGCATTCTGGGGAGTTAGTTTGTGATCATGAATTTCCTCAATTGTTCTTTGTCATCTAAGTTCTTTATTTCTCCATCAATTTTGGAAAATAGTTTTGTGGAGTATATCAATTTAGGTTGGAGGTTGTTTCTTTTAGGGCTTGAAATACCTCACTGAAGCTCTTCTTGACTTTAAGGTTTGTACTGAGAAGTCTGCTATGATTTTGATGGGCTTTCCTTTATAGGTGATTCCTTTATAGGTTTATTTTCTCTAATTGCTTTTAATAATCTCTTTTTGTGCTGAATTTCTGGAATCTTGATTATTATATGCCTTGATGTAGATTTATTTTGATCTTGGCTGTTTGGAGTCCTATATGCTTCTTTTATTTGTATGTCAAATTTTTTAGCCATGTTTGGGAAGTTTTCTGGCATTATTTCTGTGAAGTGGGTTTTTTAAAAAAATGATATTTACACTGTTTCCAGCTTATGTTGCTCTTCTTTGCTTCATCTTGCAGCTGTTGGATTGACTTTTCATGAACTCTTGCTATTTTTAAGAGATCTTCCTTTTCATGGTCATTATTAACAATCCTGTGTTCTAGATCTGATATACTATCCTCACCTTCATTTAATCTATTGCTTATACTTTCACTGGAGGTTATAATCTCTTGAATTTCTGTTTGGATCTGTTTCATGGATTCTATTTCCTTTCTATGCTGGGCATTTATGGTTTCAATCATTTACTTAAGGTCTCATTTTTTAAAAAAAATCTAAGTCTATTCTAATATCTTTTATCTTATCATTCCTTTCTGAAAAATTATTTTTGTAACCTTCCATGTATTTTTTCACTTCTGCTGCTATCATTTCAGAGTTCCATTGTTTGACTTCAAGTTTCCTCTATCTCATTGTATTCTGGGTTTTTCTTGGGTGGGCTGGGAGTCTGCAGTTGCATTCTGCTTCTGTGTCTTGTCATTTTCTGTTTTCTAATTTCCTTTTTATTTGTTTCCTTTTCTTATAGTAGATAGCTTTATTACCAGTATGGAAACTTCCCAAGGAAGTCTGCATTCCAAATCATGAGCAGAAAGTGTGTGTAGCAATTTCCTTCCCATGGTGCACACTCTGCACATCACTCAGAGCCTGGTAGGGTCCAGCCCAGCATCCCCTTCACAGGAATATGCACAGGAAGTTCTCTCTGGGCCTATTTGGACTTCACCCAGAGAACCCCCAAGTGGTTCAGAGACACCTGAACTCCACCCCACGAACCAAAAGTATACACAGCAACCTCCAAACCATGAAGAAGTCTCGGCATGTTGCTCAGAACCTGGTTGGGCACTGCCCAGCTTCACCCATCACCAGAGGACCCATGGGCAGGTCTCCCTGGGCCTATTTGGGCCCTTCTCAGTGACACTGTGTGGCTAAGAGCCACCTGGTAAGGCCTGTCTAATGACCTCCACTCAACTGGGAAACTTCCTGCAATAGGTTTAGATATTATGAACCTAACAAAAAGCGGAGACCCTTCCTTTAGCTTCCCTAAGGGAATATAGGAAAATGACAAAATGAAAGAGCAAAATGTAATCTCAAACCTCCAGCCTATCCCAAACAAGCCTAGGAGACATGGACTTAGAAGCCATACACCTGAAATTCCTGAAATAATAGAGACTAAAGTAAAGAAACAACTCTGGGAAGCTATAAAAGAACTCAGATCAGAAATAATCTCCCAGCTGAAAGAAGAAATGATAAATGTAACAAAAGAAATGCTAAACACATCTAAAGAAGACATAGTTAAAAAGTTACAGGAACACTTCAGAAAGATGGACACCTTAAATGAACAATATGAGAAACAAAAAGAATACATGAATGAGATTCAAAGAGATATCCAGGAAATCAAAAGTTCCATTGAAAGTTGGCAAAACCACCTCAATGAATGTGAAGATAGACTTTCAGATCTTGAAGACAAGATTGCAGCTAGTGAACAAGAAAGGAAAGATCTTTTAAAAATAACAAGGAATCAAGAAATAACAATTCAACAGCTACAAGATGATGCAAAGAAAAACAACATAAAGTATAAATGAAAAAGAAGGTAACAACACAAATGATATCATGAGACTATTTACAGAAGTAATAGCTGAAAATTTCCCAAACATGAGAATGGAGACTGACATACAAATCAGTGAAGCATATAGAATTCCAAATAGCCATAACCAAAATAAAACTATACCCAGACATATAATAATCAGCATCCCAGAAATCTAAAATAAGAACAGAATATTAAAAGCTGTTAGAGAAAACAGACAGATCACCTATAAAGGAAAGCCTATCAGAATCACAGCAGACCTCTCAACACAAACAATGAAGTCAAGAAGAGCATGTAATGAAGTATTTCAAATCTTAAAGGAAAAAACCTTCCAACTAAGATTGATGTACCCTGTAAAACTATCCTTCAAAATGGATGGAGAAATAAGATACTTCCACAACAAAAAACAGCTGAAAAACTTCATGACCACCAAACCAACCCTGCAAAGAATAGTGCAAGACATTCTAGATAGACAAGGTAAAATGACATTAAGCAAGGCAATAAGCAAAGGGAATGATAAGAACCAACAGCAGAAAGATAACATGACAAAAATAAACCAATATATATAAATTATAACCATTAATGTAAATGGCATTAATTCACCAATTAAAAGAAACAGACTGGCAGAATGGATCAAGAAAAAACACCCAGCCATATGTATACAGGAAACCCATCTAACCCAAAAGGAAACTCTTAGACTGAAAGTCAAAGGATAGAAAAGAATACTTCATGAAACTGGAGCAAAAACAAAACAAAACAAAAAAAAGCAGGGGTAGTTATTCTGTTTGCAGACAATGTGAACTTCAAACCAAGAATGATCCAAAGAGATAAATGTCACTACAAACTAGTTAGAGGAAAACTTCAAGAAAAAGAGATAACAACCTTAAATATATATGCACCAAATTCAGGAGCACCCAGCTATACAAAATAAATATTAACAGAAATGAAAAATCAAATAAACAATAAAACAATTACCATGGGAGACCTTAACACCCCATTGACATACAGAGACAGATCAACTAGACAGAAAATCAGCAAACAAATAACAGGACTGAATCATACCTGTAAACAAATGAACTTGGTGGATGTATACAGAATGTTCCACCCACCAACATTAGAATATATATTCTTTTTAGCAGCACATGTGACATTCTCTAAAATAGACCATATACTAACCCATAGAACACACTTAAGCAAATACAAAAGAATTGAAATTATTCCATGCATGTTATTGGATCATAACACCATGAAACTAGAAATTAATGACAAAATAAACTGAAAAACACCACAAAAACATGGACATTAAAAATAAACATATGAGCAATCAGGGGGTCACAGAGGAAATTAAAGAAGAAATTAAACAATATCCAGAAGCAAATGAAAATAGAAACACAACTTGCCTGAACCTGTGGGACACACCTCAGAGGAGAATTTATTGAGGTGAACTCAGGAAAACAGAACAAACACAAACAACCTGATGCTACATCTCAAACATCTAGAAAAAAGAAGAGCAAGCCAAGCCCAAATCCAAAAGAAGTGAGGAAGTTATAAAGTTTAGAGCAGAAATTAATGCAATAAAGACTAAGAAAACAATACAAAGAATCAATGAATCAAAGAGTTGATTCTTTGAAAGAATAAATAAAATTGATAAGAACCTAGCCAACCTAATTTTAAAAAGGAAATAAAAGACTCAAATTGATGCAATGTGGAATGAAAAAAGTGAAATCACTACAGACTGTGGAAATACAGAAGATTATCAGCACCTATTTTGAAAACCTCTATTCTCATAGGTTCGATAACACAGAAGAAATGGACAGATTCCTAGAAACATATGAACCACCAAAGCTGGGTCAAGAAGATGTAAAACTGCTGAATAACCCAATTTCTATGAATGAAATTGAAAATGTAATTAAGTCCTTACTAACAAAGAAGAGCCCAGGCCCAGGCAGATTCACTGCAGAATTCTACAAGAAATACAAAAAGACTTAATGCTGACACTCCTCAAACCGTTCAATGAAATTGAAAGGGAAACAATTCTCCTTAAGTCATTCCTGGAAGCAAATATTACTCTAGTACCAAACCTGAGAAAGACCCAACAGAAAAAGAGAACTACAGGCCAATCTCCCTAATGAACATAGATGCAAAAATTCTCAATAAAATATAGGCAAAGAGGATTCAGCAAATCATCAAGAAGATTATACACCATGACCAAAAGGGATTCATCCCAGGCATGCAGGGATGGTTCAACATATGTAAATCAATAAATGTAATCCATCATATCAATCAAGCCAAAAGTAAGAATCACATGATCATTTCTATAGATGCAGAAAAAGCTTTTGATAAGATCCAACACCCATTCATGATAAGAACCTTACAGAGAATTAGAATAGATGGTCTTTACCTCAAGATGATAAAGACCATCTATGACAAACCAACAGCCAGCATCATATTACATGGCCAAAACCTGAAAGCTTTAACTCTAAAATAAGGAACAAGACAAAGATATCCATTATCATCACTACTATTCAATAGAGTGCTAGTAATACTAGCCAGAGAAATTAGACAAGAGGGAGAAATAAAAGGAGTAAGGATAGGAAAAGAAGTTAAATTATCAGTATTTGCAGATGACATGATACTCTACATAGAAGACCCCAAAACTCCATTGGAAGACTCATAGGTATAATAACTAAATTCAGTAATGTAGCTGGATAGAAAGTTAACACTAAAAAACAATAGCATTCCTATAAATCCACTGAGAGAGAAATTGGGGAAAACACACTCTTCACAATAACATCCAAAAAATTGAAATATTTAGAGATCAGTCAAATGAAAGAAGTAAAAGACCTACTCAGCATGCCTTGTAATAGTTTCATTCTCTTGAATGCTTTTATTCTGTTTGATATTATTGTTTGTAAAGTTATGCTCAACTATTTCAAAGAAAGAGATATTATGGTAGCTACTGTTGATATCCAATTGTCTTCTTGTGAAGTGCTGTGTTGCTTGTATTGTTCTGATCTGCATTGTTCTGTCCTCTTTTGTTTTATTCTCTGTAAAATAAAATTTTAAAAAAAGACCTACTAAGCAAAAACTATAACACTTTGAAAAAAAGAAATCAAAGAGTATCTCAGAAAATGGAAAGACATTCCCTCTTCATGGATAGGAAGAAAAAATATTGCAAAAATGGCCATTTTCCCAAAATTGTTATACAGATTAAATGCAATTCCAATCAAAATACCACTAGCATACCTTACAGATCTAGAGAAATCATCCCTAAAATTCATTTGGAACCAGAAGAGACCTAGAATAGCAAAGACAATTCTGAGCAACAAAGGCAAGGCAGAAGACATCACAATCCTTGACTTGACAAAGCTACTGTAACAATATTAGCATGGTGCTGGAATAAAAATAGACCTGAAGATTAAAGGAATAGATTATAAGATACAATGATAACTACAAACACACTCAACTACCTTATCTTTTACATAGGGGCCAAACATGTTAACTGGGAGATAGCCTCTTTAATAAGTGATGCTGCAAAAACTAGCTCTCCATATGCTGAAAATTAAAACTAGACCTATGCCTATCACTGTGTACTGAACTACAGTCAAAATTGATCCCCCATGATCAAAGATCTAAATATTAAAACAGAAACACTAAATCTGCTGGAAGACAATGTAGGTAGAAATCTTGAAGGCATAGAGAGGCAGAGAATTCATGAACAAAAATCAAAACACATGGGAAATGCTTCCCAGAATCAATAACTGGGATCTGTTATTAAAAAGTCACGTCAAAAGAAATCTCCAACAGAGTATAAAGGAAACCCATGAATTTTTAAAAAACCCTAGTCATCTGTCCCTCAGACAAAGAATTCTAGAACATATAAAAAAAATTTAAAAATTCAGGCCCCAAAATTCAAAGACCTAATCCAAAAATGAGCATCTGAGATGAATACACAGTTCTCAGTTAAAGAAATAAAAATGGCAAATAAATATATGAAAAAATGTTCAGCATCACTAGTCACTAGAGAAATGCAAATAAAAACCACACTGAGATTCCATCTAACTCCAGAAAGAATGGCCAGGATCAAGAAAACTACCAACAACAAATTCTGGAGTGGCTGCAGGGAAAAGGGAACACTTTTGCACTGTTGATGAGAGTGTAGACTGGTGCAAACCACTGTGGAGGTCAGTCTGGAAGTTCCTAAAAAGCTGGGATTGAAAGTCTCAATTGAACCAACTATTCCACTTGAGTATATTCCCAGAAGAATTGAAAACATAATATCACAGTGATATATATGCATCATGTTTATAGCAGCACAATTTGTAATAGCAAGATCTTGGAAACAATCTAAGTGCCCATCAACTGAGGAATGGATAAAAAAGATGTGGTCCTTTTATACAATGGAGTACTACTCAGCTATAAAGAATGATCACATTGAGATTTTTATAAGTAAATGGATGCAACTTGAGACCATATTCATAAGTGAAATAAATCTAACTCACATGTGTAAATACCATATTGTCTCTATAGTGTAAGAAATGGTAAGAGTACATAAGATACAAAAAGCTCAATAAATACAGTGAAAGGATAAGAATCTGCTCAAAGAGGAAAAATAGTATCTCAGGGGAAAGAAGGAAAAAGAAAAGGAAGGGAAAAGAAAAAAATATCTAAAATTGTATAAACACACTTAGGATAGCTAAGATGATTGTGCTACAAATTCTCTAAATTCTTGGAACAAAACAGTTAACATTCATAGGATTGGAACAATTGTACATGTTAGTGTCTAGTGATCTGAGGAACTCTTGAAGATCACTATGTAAAATAACAACCTTAGTTATGCTCCTACCACCTTGTTTTGAAGGCCTATATCATCATTGTTTTGGGCTCTTTTCTATTGTTATTTATTTGTCTTTATTGTTTTGTGTTTTTCTAGTAATCTGTTTTGTTTTGTTTTTCTCTCTAATACGGAAAGGGTAGGTATACATGTAGAGGCTTATACATGTGTAGAACTTCTAAACAGTTTACAAGAATTGATTATATTATGTGTGATGAAATGAACTGCTACTTTGAAGAAAAAGAGACATTATACTATCCATTGCTGATTCTGTATCATTGTGCTACGAAATCCAGTAATGCTTTTATTCTTTGTTCATAGTGGTTTCAGTCTGTTTTGTATTATCTAATTTCAGAATACATGAAGATTGGACAGCTATTTTGAAGAGAACAAGAGACATTAAGGTAACCATTGTTGATTATCCTATTGTCTTGTTTTGAAGGCCTGTAATGCCTTCATTACTCTGTTCTGATCAGTTTTATACTATTTTGTTTTGTATGAATTCATTGTATGTGAAGATACTGACAATTAGAAAAAAACAAGAGACACTATGGTAGCCACTGTTGAGCTCCTGTTGTCTTGCTTTGAAATCTGTCTCACTTAAATTGTTTTCTGCACTGATTTGTTCTGTTTTGTTTTATCCTCTTTAAAATAAAATGAAGAATAAGAAAAAAAAATTCCCTAAGAGATGTCTGTTCATCAGGGATATCTTCTGGATATAGGTATGTCTTTATGTCTGTCTCAAGAACACACCTTCCCTAATTGTATAGAATGAAAAGCTGCTATTTGATTCAGTCCTTTGGTAATGGACTATGGTGATGATTATGACCCAACACAATCCGAGTTCTCCTGTAAGGGAGAAAACTGATTATAACATGTATGGCATCTTGGCTGAAGCAGTTTGGCTAGCAATAGCAATAGCATCAAGTACAGACAAGCTCCTGACAAACTGTTGTAACTATTAACCTGATACCTTTGACCAGAGGATCAGAGTCTATGGTTATATAACAAAATCCAGCATATACCAGTACGCAATGATTTCCCTTTTCAGAGAGTGATTTTATCCTGTTGTAGGACAGGGGGTGGTGTCAAGAAGGGAAGGGGAGCAAGATAGAAAGGTTATTGATGTCAAATATGAGCAGAGGCAAGGATGGATGCCAACAAATGATTATGCAAGTTTTGGGAAGGACACAGGAAAGAAAGAATGAAAACAATGTAGGAGTTTTGATGTGAATCAGGAAGAAAAATGACAATGTTTATTCATTTCAAGATATCATAATTTACAGAAGTAGTTGAGGACAAAGAGAAAAATTATAAGTAGAAGAAAAATAATAAAGGTAATAAGCTTTACTAATGGAAAAAAAGAGAGAAGGAAAGAACAAAAATAGCAAAACAAAGCACCCCAAACAAGAAAGAAAATAGATAATCAATCAGACAAATAGAAGTCAAAGTAAAGTTCCTCTGGTATTCACAGCTCTGTGGAAGTGTCCATAGCAGTTTCTAGAAATGTGGTGAACCCCAGCCAGGTTTACTGTAGGATTTGTGCTGAGTATGGTGTCAATCTGGGTCTCGGATGTGGGGGCTGAGATGGGTGTTTTGCTAGAGTTCTCCAGAACGTTTTGATACAGAGTAACGGCCCCACTGACTTCTCTTCCATGAGTCTGTGTGCTCAAGCCGGAGGCTGGATCACCTAACTTGCCACTTGTTGAAACTGTTGTTTCAGACTCCTTAATGCTATTGGTTTTACCTGAGGTCAAGTGTGCACCACGACCAGAGCCCTCTTTTGATCTTGCTGCTCCCACCCACTGTCATCATGTGTATCCACACCTGGGCCTGGCCTTGTCTCTGTGGTCCCTTGGTTCACCCACTGGTTTGACTTTTCAGTGTTGTTTAGGACTTTCCCAGCAGTTTGATCCCATCTGTGGCATGCACTGCACACTCAGCTGGATTGCTCAGTCCGATTGCCCCTCTGTAGTGTGCACCACACCCTTACTGCTCTAGGTCTTCACTGGTTTTGTAACTTCTGTACACTTTTCATCAAAACCCTTTGGTGGTCTGCTACATGTAATCAATTCTAATCCTGTATAGTAAATGGTCCTCTAGACTTAGGTTAACTTCACCACTTTGTGCTTTCCATCACATTGAGAAACAAAAATAGGTTGAGCACTTGTGATGTTCTTAGAAATTATTTAGAATAAAGGAATCACAAAGAGTCTTATCATTCTGAGAAGATGAAATTAACATATAAAACTGTAATACTAACCATAAGAGAAGTAGGATCCCTGGAAAAGAAGTCTTTATAGAGGAGATAAGCTCTTGGATAATGTCTAAGGATGTGTAGGTTGAGCAGAATGACTGTTCCTTACATCCAAACTGTCACAGTTTATGTGTGTTTGAATGAAAAATGGTTCTAGAAAGCAATAGCTGGACCAAGTTTCAACATCTGTTAGCTGTGTGCCAGATGAAATACCAGAAACCTTAAATACCTTTATTATTTGACCTTCATAATGACTTGAAATTCTGATCTTAGCCTCATTTCATGGATGAGGAAAGCAAAGAATAAAAGAAACCACAGACAAATCCCTATCTTCAGGAAAAAACATTAATTTGAAACAGATACTCCTGGCTCCAAAATTATGCTTTACCCACTGTTATAAGCTTTCTTCTTTCCACACTCAGATATTGTGACACTTAGTTCTGCATATATAAGTTCAATCTTACCTGAATGACAACAAATGTAAGGTGCATTTACACATAGCTAACATTTACAGTCCTGTTCTTTTGAAAAGATGGTGGTTTCTTCAATAAACAATTTTAATAATTTAATGATTCATAATTCAGTAAAATAAAGTACACATGGAGGGCTCCTGCCCCACAAATTCTCTTTCTCTACATTTTTTCTTAGTCCATTCTAGGTAATGATTTTATTAGTCTCCTGTTTCTTTTCATGATTCTTTAAGAAAAGCACACAGGAATAAAGAGCTCCTCTATCTCTGTTATATCTCCTATATAGTCTGATCTGCACCTCGCTGTTTCCATTAGCAGTCTCTCTTAGAGATCCTCCTCTGTCAATCTCGAGATACTTTCATTCTTTTTTATCATTCCATAATATTCCATTGTGTGGGTAGACTGTGATTTATTTAACTAGTGCTCTATTGATCAACAATTTGGTTCTGATCTTGCATTATTAAAAACAATATGATAATAAGTAAACTTATACAAATATAATTTAATATACATGTTGCTACATGTTCTGAGAAAATGATGAATAAGTCAAAGGTAAATAGCACAAATTCAATAGATACTGTCACTCTTCTGCAGAGATTGTACCATTTTGTATGTGGTCGGGTGATATATGGCAGAACCTCTTTCCCCACAACCTTAATGAGAGTATATTCTTAAACATTTTGATTTTTGACAATCTGATATATAAAAATGAGATTGCAATAAGGATGCTATATTTCTTTCTTTATAAGTAAGTGCTTTTTATTATATCTTTGTGAGCTCTCTGTCTTTGTCATTTGCCTATTCTCTACCATTTTTTAAAATATTTTTCTTCTTGCTATCTAGGACTGCTTCATACTAAAAGTCTTTTTGTGTGGGTTGGGAGATACAAATATTTTCCCTCAGATTTTAGTGTATATTTTGCTTTTCCTTATGTTGTTTTACTGTACCATAATATTAGTGTGTATGCCTGTTGGTTGCTGTGTGTACTGTCAAATTGATGAATCTTTCCTTTTGTGACAGCCCTTTCCTATTCCATGAACTTAAAAAACTCCCTCAAGTTTCCTTCTTGGAAGCTGCAATGAATGTAATTACATTCAAGGACAGAAACTGGGACTGCAATGGCAATTGAATAAAAAAAGTATATTCTAACTCACATACACTGAGTAACTCCAAAGAGTCAGGAATACTGTCAAAATAAATCATGAGGCTCAGACCATGGCTTTGAGGTGCTTACAGTCTGAGCTCACTCTGATTAGGAAAGGGTACAGGTAGAGAGCTCTGAAAATTCAAATAGGGTATGGATGGCACAACATGATGGTTTATGAGGGCTTCCTGGGAGAGAGAAGGCTATTATTTTACTCTAGGGAGTGAAACTGAAAAAATGATTGATGAAAATAAAGAGGAAACAAAAGGGAATCTGCACCATAGATGAACTACATGCAGTAGGTAGTTCATTTGCATGTTATTGCAAGACGTTTATTTCACACTACATGTATATGTATATAACTACAAATAGGTTATATGATAATTTAACAAGTATTACATATCTAGGGTTATTCTAAAGACTTTTGTCACATGTGCTTTTTAATCATCTGAATGATCCTGTGACACCCTCTTTGTCTCTCTGATTGGGACATTTTTTTTCTAAGTCCAAGATGTTTACCATGAATGAGTTATAAGATCATTGACAGAAAATGAGATAGATGGTAAATAAACCAGTATATGGAAAATAGAGACAATATGATGTGTTTCAAATGAGAATGTAGACTCATGGTGATTACTGGTCATGCATAGTCCAACATAAAATCTTGAATAGTTCCATCCCAGTATTTCCTCTCTGCTCTTTATAGGACTAGAGTTTTCTTCTTCTCTGATATATAATTCCAATGTCACTTTCAGAAAATCCTTCTCCAACTTATCAACATCCAATTCCCCCTTCTCCTTTTCATCACCCTTTTTATTTACTATTCACAAATTTATTTACCTCTGTTATTATCTCACTTGTCATAATGATCAAGTTTGTTGATTTTTTTTTGGCTTTCCTTCACCAACAGATAATTCCCAGACCACTGAGATGAGATCTACTTTGTTCCATTCTGTACCCAATGGCAATAGTCATGCCTCACACATAACAGGTACTCAATAAAAATTTGCTGAACAAACAAGTACAATGCAGTGTGGTCACATGTTTTCCCTGTGGGATGGCATACACTCTCTAACAGGAATAGCCAATAGCTCCTGTGGAAGGCATTCTAATATCTAATATAATTATGGCACATCACAGCAAACTGTGATAAATTGTCATCTTGGTAATGTCTTCATAGTTTTTACATCACCTATGGGAAATTCTAAAATACAAGCCATGAACTAAATTCCAACACAAGTTATATATGAATTCAGGTTTTCTTTTAATTTGTCTCCTCTTTGGGAAAAGAGTTCAATAAGGGACAGATTTTACTCTGTGAATATCAAGTAGCTCTTAATTATAGCAGACAGAATGAGAACAGAGTTATTTACACTGCAGTTACCTGAATTCTCCAATGGTACCTTCTACTTAATTGCTGTCAGCTGGCAGTGCAGACTTGGGAGAACAATGGAGTGCTCCTTCCTGACATGTCTGCTTTTCAGTGCGCATTTGTGAAAGGTTTGCTCAAGTTTTTAAGGCTTCAATATATCATATGTAAAATGGCAATGTTATTTCTTTGAAATTGATTGCTTAGATGATTTAAGGTAATAAATATAAAGGCACAGTGTATATTTTTAAAAATTCTCACAGGTACTACAAAATGAAATCAGAACAGTACATTTCATTGACATTTACATTAAGAATGAGACAGGACTACATTCCAGTTCCCTGGAAGACAGTTAATATTGTGAATTACAAAGTATGTAATTAAAAAAAGAAATAAAATTTTCTTTAGTGTTCTAAATGTTAGTAATTTTTATTTGAAAATTAAAAGGTAATATACAATGATTCATGAAAAATGAAGATCTAATTTGGCAAGTGATCTATTGGCAGCAAGTAGGAATAAAAGTAACACATTGATAAAAAAAGTAACATTGAAAAACATTGAAAACGTTGTTATTTAGTGGGTCAGAAAGCATCTCTGTTAAAGTTATATTTTTATTTTCTGGATTTTTTACCATGTGTGTTTTGTACATTTTAAAAAAAGAAAGCAAGATTTGCAAAAGATATATATTTCAAATTATTTACATAATTGACTTAAATTTGTATGTTTTTAAATGAAAAATCTAAAAATATAGAACAAAGAGAAAAATTGATCACTATGAGATCACATATTCAAGTTTTTCTTCCACATCAAATAAATGTACAGAACTTTGAAAACTAAAATTTCTCTGCCCATTTTGTAAAAATTTGTGTACAAAGTGTCTTTCAAGTAACATACCCTGATAATGTAATTGTTTTCCACTCATTAGGTTAATATTTTAATGTCTATATATTTTGGAAGCTATAAACACAGAAGACAATTAAATAAAGTATTGTATAAGAGTTGGGTAGTGAAAAATTCATCTAAACAGACACATGATATGTTAGTGTTTAAAACAATAACTATATAGTAGAATTCTAAATCTTTGTGATAATGTACAATCTTTACCAAATGTATAATTTGGTACATCAGTTTTGACATCCAGCCAGAAGTGGGTATTAATGAAGAGGTAACATAGCTGATAAACTTAGGTGCATACAAGCTAGATGTACTTTTTGTAAATGAATATGAAAAGGACACAAAAAGTATGGTGGTGGCACTGGAAGGAAAATAGAAAGCTTTTAAAGGTGACAGTCCATTCAGTACAACAATGTAAGATAGACACATTATGGAAAGCTGATGAATGTCTGAAAAATTTCTCTCTAAAAAAGAAGAAAGAAGCTGGTGGTATTATTGATGCCTGAAAATCTAGACCCTAAAAATTTCCCTTGGATTCCCATCAGACCTGCTTAATGATCTAGGAAAGCATTTTAGGAACTTTTGTTTCTTTATATCCTAAGTAGTATTTTAATTCACAAAAATACTTCAATTAGTCAAATCTAAATATAATTTTATAGCATCTTGTAGCTTATTCCCAAAGAGATACAGAGCAAAGCATTTTTCCATCAGTGAAATCCAATGTGCAAAAGTAAAAGATACATCATTCTTTTAGTTACCAGGTGTCTTAGTTAATTTTCTCTCATTGCTGAGACAAAATATCTAAAGCCCAAACTTAAGGAAGGAAAGGTTTGTTTAGCTCACGGTTTGTGGAGGTTTCATTCCATACTCAGCTGACTCCAAGGTAGGGCAGTGTGGCAATCATTCACGGCAGCAGTAGACAGCAAAAGCAACAGAGTGAAAGGGGATGAGAGAGAGGAAACCTCTTTCCCTCCCTTACATTCTATGCAGGATCCTTGCTCAAGGGTGAGTATAGCATTCATGCCCATAATCTCAGCATAATACCTTGAATCAACCACAAACTCTAGACGTCCACTCCTATGACTGCATGAGACTTTGGGAAGACACCTAGGCACAAACCATAACACCATGAATCTGGAATAGAGAAAATAAGATCACAAATAATCTCTCAGGTAAAAAATGAAATGACAAAAATTTTGAAAGAAATGTGTGTATCTAAAGAAGATAGATCTACATAAAAAAATAGAGAAGAAAATGATGGAAACATTGAATAAACAATATAAGACAGAATTAGAAAGCATGAAACAAATTCAAAGGTATATTCAGGAAATTAAACATTCTATGGAAAGCTGGAAAAACCACCTGAATGAAGCTGAAGATTGATTCTCAGACCTTGAAGACAGGATGGAAGCTTATGATCACAAGAAAAGAGCTCTTAAAAATAACAAGGAACCAAAAAACAACTAAACAGCTGCAAGATGATGCAAAGAGAAACAGTATAAGACTGATGAGTGTCAACAAAAAAGCAGGGTCAACACAAGTGACATACAAAGACTATTTATAGAAATAATAGCAGAGACAACTGAACCACCTTGGACTGCTGCCACTGGGCCTGCCTCTCAGCCAGGAACACCTGGGAAGCCCTGGCTCACCTGGGAAGCCTCAGACTTCCACCACAGGCCCATCCCTTTGCTGAGAACACCTGGGAAGCCCCATCACAACTGAGCCACCTCAGACTGCCATCACTGGGCCAGCCCCTTGGTTGGAAACTCCTGGGAAGCCCCAGCATGCCTGGGTAGCTTCAGACTGGTGCTGCAAGCCAACCCCTTAGCTGGGAACACCTGGGACACCCCAGCATGACAGCTGCCTAGGACTGCTGCCACTGGGACCAACCCTTGTCCAGGAACACCTGGGATGCCCCAGCATGCCTGGGTCACCTTGGACTGCTGCCAGGGGTCCACCCCTTGGGGAACCCACCACCTCCTGGACCTAGTACTGTAGTTGATCTTTGGATCCAATCCCTTACCCCAGAACCTGGGACTACAGTAGATTACCTTTCTGGCTGCATGGGAGACTCAGGAATCCATCACCAAAACAGAAGACTTCAGCAGGCTCCAGTCAGTGTGGTGAGTTTACCCCTAAAATAGATCTCTGCAATGGGTAAATAGGAGTGGAAATGAAGCTCCCTCCAACTATAAGACCTTGGCGAATCTGGCAAGAGAGTAGGTAATTCCCCCCCTCCACACAGAGAACATCAGACAGGTTGAGGAGTGCACCAATAAGGCCCCCCCAACTTGGAGAAAATTAAAAGAGCTTATGAGACACCCAGTGATACAGTACAGCCTCAGCTGACACAAACACTATAGACAGAGATCTGGTGACCTGCAACAACCTACAGATTTAGCAACAGCAGGAACTAAGAGTTGACCTACATAAATACTACTAGGCTAGGCAGCCCAGAAAGATGATAGGATTCACCCAACAGGCCCTGTAGGAGGAATTCAAGTGACTGGATCTCATCTTCATTATGGTTCCCAGCAATTGGACAAACATCAACCACACAGTAGGCCCATGATATTCACACTACAGACAGTTGAGACTGCTGGGATTGAAAGACCAAATATCTACCCAAAGGGTGAAAATGACAAAATGAAAAGGCAAAATGCAATCTCAAACATCTAGTCCATCAGGAGCAAGCACAGGTGACATTGAAATAAAGGACTTTAAGAGTCATACACCAGGGCTGGAGATTTAGCTCACCTGCAAGAGTCCCTGTCTGGCAAGCTCAAGGTTGTGAGTTTGATCCCCAGTACAAAAAAAAAAAAAAGTCATACACCAGAAATCTTTGAAAAGATAACAAATGAAATAAAGAAACAAATCCATGAGGCCATAGGGCAAATCAAATTAGAAATAATGTCATATAGAGACAGAAATAACAACCTTAGTAAATGAGTTGCTCAACATAGCTAGAGAAGAAATAGATAAAGACAGGGGTTTAGCTCACTAGCATAAGTGCCTGCCTTGCAAGTATGTAATAGTGAGTTCAATCCCCAGTACCAAAAAGAAAGAAACAAAGAAAGAAAGGAAATTGATTGACACTTTGAGTGAACTATGCAGAAATCAAGCAGAATCCACGAAGCAAACTCAAAGAGATACCCAAGAAACAAACAAAAATTGTATTAAAAGCTGGCAAAACCATTTCAATGAAGCTGAGAATAGAATTTTAAACCTTGAGGACAGGATTGCAGCTAATGATCATGAAAGGGTAGAACTTATAAAAACAACAAAGGAACATAAAGTGACAATCCAGCAACTTCAAGATCATGCCAAGAGAAACATCAGTAGGCATCAGTGAAGATGCAGGAGTTAATGCAAATGACATTACTAAACTATTCACAGAAGTTATAGCAGAAAATTTCCCACACATGGGAAAAAAATCTGATATACAAATAATTGAGTCATACAGAATGCCAAACAGTCACAACCAACATAAATCTACACCCAGATATATAATAATTAAGATCTTAGACATACAGCATAAAAACACAATACTAAAAGCTGTTAGAGAAAAAAACACAACTCACCTATCAAGGAAAGCCCATTAAAATCACAGAAGACTTTTCAGCACAAACCTTCAAGTTAAGATAAGCTTGGAGGGAAGTATTTCAAGCCCTAAAAGAAAACAGCTTTCAACCCAGACTGTTGTACCCAGCAAAACTTTCATTCTAATTTAATGGAGAAACAAGATACTTCCATGACAAAGAACAGCTGAAGAAATTCACATTCACCAAGCCAAACCTAGAAAGAGTATTGAAAGACATACTAGATAGAACAACAACAGAAAGAAACCACCAGGTAGGACAAGTAATTAAACAAGGGGGAAAAACAGAAAGCAAGCAACTGGAACATAACATGCATGGCAAAGTCAAGCCAGTACATATCAGTGATATCCATAATGTAAATGGGCTCAATGCACCTATCAAAAGAAACAGGTTGACAGAATGGATCAAGAAACATTATCCCATATTCTGTATACAAGAAACACATCTGACTCACAAAAAAACACAGAGGTTAAAGGATGGAAAACATTATTCCATGCAACAGGAACCCAGAAAAAAGCAGGGGTAGCTATTGTTTGCAGACAAAGTAAACTGCAAACCTAAAAGGATTAAAAGAGATAAAGAAGGCCACTACTTTACATACTTATTAGTGGAAAACTAGAATGGGAAGAAGTAACAATTATAAATATATATGCACCAAATATGGGAGCACCCAACATATAAGACAAATACTAATGGATACGAAAAACCAAATACACAAGAGCATAATTGTAATAGGAGACCTTAACACCCCACTGTTACAAAGAGATAGATCAACTAGACAAAAAGTCAGCAAAGAAATAATAAAACTGAATCATATCTGTGAATGAATGGACTTAGTGGATGTTTACAGAATGTTCCACCCAACCACATCAGAATATACATTCCTCTCAGCTGCACATGTGTTATTCTCCAAAATAGACCATATATTAACCTATATAGCATTCTTAACTAAATACAAAATGAGTGAAATTATCCCATGCATAATATCTGATCATAGTGCACTAAAATTGGAAATCAATGACAGAAAAACCTGCAAAACCTGCACAGATACAAGGAAATTAAATAACAACCTTCTAAATAACCAGTGGGTTACAGATTAAATTAAAAAAGAAATAAAACAATAACTACAATACAATGAAAATGCAGATAAAACATACTGTAACCTATGGGATGCAATGAAAGCAGTCCTAAAAAGGACATATATAGCAATAAATAGTCACATCAAGAAAATGGAATGAGCACAAATATATAACCTAATGCTACATCTCAAGCTTCTAGAAAGGGAAGAGCAAGTCAAACCCAAAGCTCAAAGAAGAGAGGAAATTGTAAAGATTAGAGCAGAAATTAATGCAATTGAAATAAAAAAAACAAAGAATTAATGAATCAAAGAGCTGGTTTTTTGAGAGAATAAACAGAATTGATAAACCCCTGTCCAACCTTATCAAGAAAAAGAAAGATAAAACTCAAATCCAAGCAATAAGGACTGAAAAGAAGGAAATTATGACAGATCTCATGGAAATTAAAAAGATCATGAACACCTACTTTGAAAATCTCTACTCACATAGGGCAGAAAACACAGAGGAAATTGACAGATTTCTAGGAATACGTGAGCTACCAAAGCTCAATCAAGAAAATTTAACAATTTTGAATAAGCCAGTATCAGCTACTGAAATTGAAAACGTGATTGAAAACTTACCAACAAAGAAAAGCCCAGGTCCTGATGGATTCACAGCTGAATTCTATAAAATATTTAGAGGAGATTTAATGCCATTACTCCTTAAACTCTTCAATGAAATTGAAAGAGAAGCAGTCTTCCCTAACTCATTCAGGAGGCAAGTATACTCTGATACCAAAACCAGAGAAAGACCCAACCAAAAAGGAGATCTATAGATCAATCTCACTAATGAACATTGATGCCAAGATTCTCAATAAAATATTGGCAAATAGAATGCAGCAAATCATCAAGAAGATTATATACCATGACCAAGTGGGATTTATTCCTGGAATGCAGGGATGGTTCAACATATGCAAATTAATAAATGTAATACACCACATAAACAGAGCCAAAAATAAAAATCACATGATCATCTCAATAGATGCAGAAAAAGCTTTTTATAAAGTCCAACACATTTTCATAATAAAATTACAGAAACTTGGAATAGATGGTATGTACCTCAATCTCATAAAGGCATTTTTGACAAACCAACAGCCAACATTATACTAAATGGACAAAAACAGAAAGCCTTCACTCTAAAATCAGGAACAAGACAAGGATGTCCACTATCACCACTCCTATTCAATATAGTTCTGGAACTATTAGCCAGAGCAATCAGACAAGAGGGAGAAATAAAAGGAATAAAAATAGGAAAAGAAGTTAAATTATCATTATTTACAGATGACATGATACTCTACATAGAAGACCCCAAAAACTCCATTAAAAGACTACTAGATGTAATAAACAAATTCGGCTGTGTAGCTAGATACAAAGTCAACACTCAAAAATCAATAGCATTGCTGTACACAAACAGAAAACTCCATGAGAGAAAAATTATGGAAATATTGCCTTTCACAATACCACCTAAAAAAATGAAATACTTAGAAATCAACCTAACCAGGAATGTAAAAGACCTATATGCTTAATATTATACTACTCTAAAAAAGGAGATTGAATAGGATATTAGAAAATGGAAAGATATTCCTTGCTCTTGGTAAGGAAGAACCAACATTGTGAAAATGGTCACACTCCCAAAACTGCTATACAGATTCAATGCAATCCCAATCAAAATACCATTAACATACCTTACAGATCTAGAAAAAAATCACTAAAATTCTTTTGGAAACAGAAGAAATCTAGAATAGCATAGGTGATTCTGGGCAACAAAGGCAAGACAAGAGGCATCTCAATTCCTTGAAACTGCACTACAAAGCCTCAGTGATAAGATCAGCATGGTACTGGCAAAGAAATAGACCTGAGGATAACTGGAACAGGTGAGAAGATGCAAACACTACTACAAAGACACTCAGCCACCTTATATTTGGCAAAGGGGCTACACATATTCACTGGAAAAAAAGATAGCCCCTTTAATAAATGCTGTTGGAAAAATTAGCTTTCTACATGCCAAAGACTGAAAATAGACCCATGACTATCACCATACACTAAACTCAAATCAAAATGGATCAAGGGTCTAAGTATTAAAACAGAAACTCTAAATCTACTGGAAGACAAAGTAGGTAAAAATCTTGGCGACATAGGGGTAGGGAGAGAATTCATGAATAAAACACAAACTGCACAGGAAATACTTCAAAGAGTCAACAACTGGGATCTCATATTACTAAATTTTTTTTTTCGCTTCAACATAAATCACCCACAAAGTGAAAAGAAAACATACAGAATGGGAAAGAATTTTAGCCAACAATCCCTCAGACAAAGGACTTATATCCAGAACATATAAAGAACTGGAAAAAACATCAAGCCCCCCAAATTCAAAGACCTTCTCCAAAAATGGGCATTGGAGATGAAGACACAGTCCTCAGATGAAGATCTACAAATGGCAAATAAATACATGAAGAAATGTTCACCATCACTGGTCATTTGAGAAATGCAAATTAAAACAGCATTGAGATTTCATCTCACTTGGGAAAGAATGGCTGCCAACAAGAAAACAACTGATAATCAATGTTGGCGAGGCTGTGGGGGAAAAAAGAACACTTCTCCACTGTTGGTGGGAGTGAAGACTGGTGCAACCACTGTGAAAATCAGTACAGAGATTCCTCAAAAATTTAGGATTGAAAGTTCCATTCAATCCAGTTATTCCCCTCCTGGATATTTTCCCAGAAAAACTGAAAAGGTAATGTCACAGTGACATATGTGCACCCATGTTTGTAGCAGCACAATTTGTGATAGCTAAATCTTGGAAAAAATAAAAATGCCCATCAACCACAGAGTGGATGAAACAAATGTGATATTTTTATACAAGGGAATACTATTCAGCTATAAAATGATGATCTATAGAAATGATCACATGATTCTTATTTTTGGCCCTACTGATATGGTGGACTATATTTATTAATTTGCATATGTTGAACAATCCCTGCATACCTGGCATGAATCCCACTTGGTCATGGTGTATAATCTGCTTGATGATTTGCTGCATTCTGTTTGCCAGTATTTTATTAAGAATTTTTGCATCTATGTTCATTAGAGAGATTGGCCTGTAGTTCTCTTTTTTTAGTTTGGTCTTTGTCAGGTTTTGGTAGTAGAATAATGTTTGCTTCCAGGAATGAGTTAGGGAGAATTGTTTCTCTTTCAATTCCATTGATGAGTTTGAGGAGTGTCAGCATTAAATCTTCTTTGAATTTCTTGTAGAATTCTGCAGTGAATCAATCTGGACCTGGGTTTTTGTTTTTTGGTAAGGACTTAATTACATCTTCAATTTCATTAATTGAAATTGTGTTACTGAGTTATTAATTGAAATTACATTTGGAATTTCATTAATTGAAATTGGGTTATTTCATTAACTGAAATTGGGAAATTGCGTTAAATTAACAGTTTTACATCTTCTTGATCCAGCTTTGGTAATTCATGTTTCTAGGAATCTGTCCATATCTTCTGTGTTATCAAGGCTATGAGAGTAGAGGTTTTTAAGATAGGTGTTGATGATCTTCTGTATATCCACAGGATTTATAGTGGTTTCACCTTTTTCATTCCTTACTGCATGAATTTGAGTCTTTTCTTTCCTTTTTTAAATTAGGTTGGCTAGGGGCTTATCAATTTTATTTATTACTTCAAAGAACAAACTCTTTGATTCATTGATTCTTTGTATTGTTTTCTTAGTCTCTATTGCATTGATTTCTGCTCTAATCTTTATAATTTCCTCCCTTCTTTTGGCTTTGGGCTTGACTTGCTCTTTTTTTGAGGTGTAGCATCAGGTTGTTTGTGTTCATTCTGTTTTCTGGGTGTGGGAATTCACTGCAATAAATTTTCCTCTGAGGACTGCTTTCATTGCATCCCACAGGTTCTGGTAAGTTGTATTTGTATTTTTGTTTATTTGTAGATTTCTTATTTAATTTCCTCTGAGGGCTCATGAATATATTATTCAATTTCCATGTGTTTGTAGGGGGGTTTTCAGGGTCTTTTGTCATTAATCTCTAGTTTCATGTCACTATGATTTGATAACACACATGGGATAATTTCAGTTCTTTTACATTTACTTAAGCATGTTCTGTGGGCTAGTAGATGGTTTATTTTAGAGACTGTCCCATGTGCTGCTGAGAAGAATTTATATTTGATGTTGTTGGGTGGAACACTCTATATACATCCACCAAGTCCATTTGTTTACAGGTGTGATTCAGTTCTGTTATTTCTTTGCTGATTTTCTGTCAAGTTGATCTGTCCCTTTGCGTCAATGGCATGTTAAGGTCTCCTGTTATAATTGTGTTATTACTTACTTGATTTTTCGTTTCTGTTAATATTTGTTCTGTATAGCTGGGTACTCCTGAATTTGGTGCATATTTATTTAAGATTGTTATCTCTTCCTCTTCAACTTTTCCCCTATCTGGTATGCAGTGACCTTCTTTATCTCTTTGCAAACAGAATAGCTACCCTTGCTTTTTTGCTTTTGGGTGGGGGATCCTGTTGCATGAAGTATTGTTTCCCATTGTTTGACTTTCAGTCTATGAGTTTCTTTTTAGGTTAGGTGGGTTTCTAGTATACAACATATGGTTGGATGTTGTTTCTTAATTCATTCTGCCAGTCTGTTTCTTTTAATTAGTGAATTAAGGCCATTTTCATTAATGGTTATAACTGATATATATTGGCTTACTTTTGAAATGTTATCTTTCTGCTCTTAATTTTTCACTTTCCACTCTGTTTAATTGTCTGCCTTGCTTAGTGGTTTTTTCTTATGTCTATCTAGAATGTCTTTCAGTATTCTTTGCAGGGTTGGTCTGGTGATCATGAAGTTCTTCAGCTGTTCTTTGTCATGGAAGTATCTTATTTCTCCATCCATTTTGAAGGATAATTTTGCAGGATACATCATTCTGGGTTGGAAGTTGTTTTCCTTTAAGATTTGAAATATTTCTTGATATTTCAAATGATCTTCTTGACCTCATTTTTGTGTTGAGAAGTCTGCTATGATTCTGATAGGTTTTCCTTAATAGGTCATCTGTCTCTTCTCTCTAACAGCTTTTAATGTTCCATCCTTATGTTGGATTTCTGGGATGTTGATAAGTATATGTCTGTAGTTTATATATAGGGTGTAGTTTAATTTGGTTATGGCTATTTGGAGCTCTGTATGCTTCACTGATCTGTATCTCAGTTTCCATTCTCATGTTTGGGAAGTTTTCAGCTATTACTTCTGTAAATATCCTCTTTACATCATTTAGGTTGTTCCTTTATTTTTCTTTGCATCATCTTCTAGCTGTTGAATTGTTATTTCCTGATTCCCTGTTATGTTTTAAAAGATCTTTCTTTTTCTGTTCACTAGCTGCAATCTTCTCTTCAAGGTCTGCAATTCTATCTTCATTTTGTTTAGGCAGTTTTGCCACCTTTTGATGGAATTTTTGATTTCCTGTATATCTCTTTGAATCTGCTTTATGCATTATGTCTGTTTATTGTATCATTCATTCAAGGTTTCCATCTTTTTGTACTGTTCATCTAATTTTTTAACTGTGTCTTCGTTAGATGTGTTCAACATGTTTTTCATTACATTTATCATTTCTTCTTTTACCTGGGAGATTATTTCTGATCTGAGTTCTTTTATAACTTCCTGGATTTGTTTCTTTACTTCAGTTGTTATAATTTCAGGAATTTCAAGTGTATGCCTTACATTTTCTTCTATGTCCATGTCTCCTAGGCTTGCTTGGGATGGGCTGGTGTTTTGAGATTGCACTATGCTCTTTTGTTTTGTCATTTTCCTATATTTCTGAGTTTTGAACTATGTTCCAAAGCATCTCTGCATGCTGGGAATCACCTTGTGCACTTTTGGTTCCTGGAGTGGAGTGTAGGCAACAGCTAGTCACTTGGAGTTCTCTGGGCATAGCCCAGTTAGGCCTGTAGGACCTCCCATGCATCCTCTGGTGATTTGGGCCACTGGGTGTGGTCTTAGCAGTTCAGAGCAATGGTCCAAATCTTCCCCCATCTTCTGGGAATCAGCTTGCACACTTCTGGCTCCTGGGGCAGTATGGAGGTCATTGGGCATGGCCCAGTTAGGCCTGTGGAGACCTTCTTTATCCTTCAGTAACTTAGGATGGGAATTTCATTTTTTGACAAGATTCTAACTGTTCATCATATTATATCAATGCAGATGGAGTGTCAAGTGCACCTCACTGAAAAAGCAGACATTTGAGCAAAATCTCAAGAGACTCTATTTCCCCTATTAAATTTAATTATAATTTTATTAATTTCCAGTTAGGTCTAATAACATTTCTAACCCATTTTTCATGCTTTATTTCACATGTAAACATTCATGTATTTAATGTATTATCTCAAATTTACACATATATGCTTTTGTATAGAATTCACATATACATAAGAATAAATACACATGTATTATACACACATATACTTCCTAGTGTTATTTAATTAAAGTGTAGTAATCTAGGTAAATGTAAACTATGCTTCTTATTGGACTATCTGTTATGCAAAAAAGTTATGAAGCCAAATAATACCACTTAATGTTAACTTATAGTTTACTTCTATATTTCTCTCAGGTCAGTTTTTCACAGTTTGCTACTTTCTGTCTTCTTCAGATCTGAAGCACAACTAAAACTCATTCAGATTTTGTATTTGCCTCCTAGACAGGAGAACTGGTAGTTATGTGAAAAAATGACTGAATTGGGGCAGACAAAAAAGAGAGATGAGATAAAAGAGTTTAATGGCTCTTTCAGAGATGCTTAGCTCCTTTGGTGCAATGACAACACAAAACTTGTGATATGAGAGGGAAACAGTGATGAATATGCTAGATTAGATAGGGCCATAAGTAAACTTAGCAAAGATGTCAATGTCCTGTGAATAGTATTTAAACATCAGGGCACTGAAGGTGTGTTTAAACTACAAAGCGAATGATGAGATGGGGTAACCAAAGACAAGTACAAAAGAAGGAATACGATCATGACAGGAAATGTAAGCCATGTATATAACCAAAGACCAGTGGACTTCCTCAGCCCCACCCACCTGAGCACTACAGATATTTTTGTGGGCAAATAACATCGAGATTGTTGTTAGATTTTTTTTCAAGTTGTGTTTATCTGGTTTTATTTTAAAGAGAAAAATGAGATAATGAAACTGAGTTTTAAAACAGTTACAATAGTTGATACATTGTTATTGTTTTTGTAGTTGTTATTCAGAGACAGATATCTTGTCTAAACAATATTCACACAAAACATTCTTTTCAAGCAACAAATAGAAGCTAGCTGTATAATTATCTTAACTATCTTGTAATACATATATATTCTGTTTATACAGATATATTTATACATATATATATGTGTGTGTGTGTATTTCCTTTTCTTCCTTTCTCTTTTCCCCTATTAATTTGTCTTTTCTTTAAAACATTTTCTCCCCAATTTACAATATCTATTATGCACTTTAGGCCTTATTTGCTTTTTCATGTAGGTCTGACTTATTTCACTTATGACTATGGTCACATTGCATCCATTTACTTATAAAAGTATAAAGTTTATCCTTATTTATGGTTGAGTAGTACTCCATTATATTTTTAAAAACCTCACACTTCTTTTTTTATCCATTACTTGATTGATGGGCATTTGGGTTGTTTCCAAGACTTAGCTATTACAAATTGTTCCGCTGTAAACATGGGTGCACATGTATCACTGTGGTATGATATTTTTAATTCTCCTGGGAAGAAATCCAGAAAGAAAAAAGGAAAGAAACCCAGAAGGGACATAGGTGAGTCAAATGCAATCTCTAATCCTAATTTTTGAGCAATCTCCACAATAATTTCCATAGTGGTTGTACCAGTCTACACTCCCATCAACAGTGGAGAAGGGTTTCTTTTTCTCCACAGTCAAACAGCATTTGTTAATCTTTTATTTTTTGATGATAGTCATTCTTTCTGGGGTGAGATGGAATTTTGCTGTTGTTTTAATTTGCATCTCTTGAATAACCAATAGTGTTGAACATTTTTCATATTATTTATTTGCCATTTATATTTCTTCATCTAAGAAGTGTAAGGTCATCTCAGATGCCCATTTTTTATTGGGTCTTTGAATTTGGGGGACCAGATTTTTTAATTCTTAATATATTCTAAACAGAAGTCCTTTATCTGAGAGAAAGTTGGAGAAAAATCTTTTCCCAGGCTGTGGATTTTCCTTCTGCTCTGTTGGTGATTTCTTTTGATGTGCAAAATTTTTTAATACAATGAGATCTCAGTTTTAGATTCTTTGAAGTACTTCTTGTGCAATTTGGGTTTTGTTTATGAACTCTCTGCCTACCTTTATGTCTTCAAGATTTCTAGCTACTTTGCTTTCCAGTAGATTTAGTGTTTCTGTTTTAGTATTTAGATCACTGATACATGTTGACTTCAGTTTAGTGTATGGTGATAGAAATGGGTCTAGTTTTAGTCTTCAGCATGTTGTTAGAATTTTATCCTTTCTTCTATTGACCTGGATGCAGGAGTAGTTGAAACCAGAAATTAAGTAGTTATAGATAAGAAAGACTATTATAATTCTTTTACAGTTCAGTTTATAAACTAAAGATTATTTGTTCTTAATGATAATAACCACTGTGCTGACTTTATACAAAAGTCTGGTCTTTACACTTTTAAGTCTAGAGTTTCATTAAATTTGGGCCCTAGCAGGCCCAAACAAAGAGTTGAGACAGAAGGTGGTTTCCATATCTACATGTAAGAACACTGAAGTGAAGCAACCTAAGCCACATGACAAGCCTGAGTTGTCAGAGTGACAATGAAACCAGAAACTCTCTTCAACTATCAAATGTTTAAATAGTGAATCCAGAGCGTTACTGTATATGATGTACTCTCAATATCACTGTAATTATTCTCCCAGCTCTTCATACTCTTTGCCCAGTAATTTTGCTTCTAGACATCTACTCCTTACACTTGCTTCTTCTGGTCCTAAATCTACCATTTGCTTGGTCAGATTCCTTGAGATGAACAACTAGAAGAATTTTCTATAGGTTCAGAAGGTGACAGAGTCATTCCTTTCTGAGTTCTCTTCTGCCGTGGTTTAAGTTTGTATAGCAGAATACATGTGCTGGGAACTTAACCTCAAAGTGCATGTTAATTGTATTTGAAGGTGTAGAATTTTGGGTGTGTTAGAATTAGTAGCTGTCATTAGAGTTCAGCCTTCATGGGAGTGTTAGTGACAGTACAAGAAGAGGAAGAGTGATCTAAGGTGGCAGTATTATTCGGTCTTACCATGATTTATCTCTGAACTCTGTAGAGTCCCTACCAGCAAGAAAGACCTCACCTCATGCCCTGATCCTATTTAATCTTTCCAACCTTCAGATTCATGAGCTAATAAACCTTTATTTCTTACAAATTACTCAGTTGATGGTATTCAGTTATAGCAACAAAAATAGAATAAGACATCCTCTCTACATTCTGAACGTCTCAAACTTTCCCAAAGGCATTAACAAATTCTCGTCTCTGAAATTCTATCACAAAATGTGGCCCTCTGACGGTTGACTCATCATCTCCCTGAGACTGATGTGAATACACTAACATACATGTACAGTAACTGGGGAGTACACGTGTGTACCTCAGTGGTGCATCACTGCCTAGATGCAACAGCTAGATGTGCATGACAAATGCCATTTCAATAAATTGATTTTCCTTGTACACAAGTCATTTTTTGTTTAGTTTTTACCACTGATAGAACATATGTTAAATTATTATTTAGAGACTATTGTTTTCCATGAACTCTTCCTTTTTTTTTTTACTTTTATGAGACTGGAAGATTTCCAACATATTGTTCATTTCATCCTATCTCATTCTTCCATTAATCAATAACTCATTTGACCTCTTCATCTAAAGTACTCAGTATGTAGAAACAAATAGCTCATAAAAACACTCATTTGCTAATAAGCAGCATGATTTCTCATTGAGCAAAGAAAATATGTTTCCTAGAGACAGACATAGGCACAAAGAAACAGAGTCAAGCATGGGTTGAAGGTTTTTATGAATTTCTGTAGGGTAGAGGGGGGATGCTGTGATCTTGGCTTCTGTCCCTTTCTCTTTAGCTACAATCTTCTACCCAAAAGCCATTTATCAAGTGTTTATTTTAGAAAATTTTATTGGTATATGGAAACATCAACAAATTGTCCAGATCATTTGTTTGCGTCTTAAAATTACCTCCTGTCTTTCTCTAAGTTTGTCTCAAGCCAACAAATTGAAAATTTCTACCATGATTTTTTTTGTTCAGTAGCTTGTTTCTCTTCCAATTTTCTGTACTTTGATATCAGTGATTACTTTGTAAATAATTAACTGACTAGATAATATTGATATTTCATAAGAGCATTTGATCTTTTCCAATATTTATAGGCTACAGGGCAGTAGCAGCAGGCACAGTTGTTTTTTTTAATTTTTTTTAATGAACCAGGGAATTTAAAATACCAAAACCAGTTCTGCTATTAAAATTTCAGAGTTCCTGTTTCTCTGAGTGAGATTTGATACCATATCATTTTCAGCCTCTGGCCTATAGGAGGATTATAGGTCTACTCTGATCAGTGAGCAATGGAGCCCATTTGGGGGCAGAATGTGATAGCAACAGTAATGACAGAGGTTTAGTAATAATATCCTTGGGCAAAGGACAGCGCAAGGAAATTGATAGGTGTCTACAATTAGTTCCAAAGCTTTTGTACAAGTCAGAAATGAATTATAAATCTCTGGTGACTCAACAACAGTGTGACATTCATCATTTCTAAAAACCCTTAGAGCATATATAAGGGAGTACTAGTTTGGAAATGAAGAAATATGGATCCTACTTCTAACATTTACTTAATGTGACATTTAAGTTTTCTGTGTTTCAGTTTCCTGGTATTTAAAGAAGAGTTGCTTACTATTTTCATTTTTCTGAGACTAATGCTTATATTCTGAAGTACACATAGGGTAACTAGTTATTTTAAAGCTTTTATGAATAATTTTACATTTCATCTTTGAATCTATTATTTTTGGAATACAAAATTTGGAGGATGTTATCTAAAATTTACTTTTTCTTATTTTACATATGGACCTCACAACTTTCCATGTAGCTAGGTTGTAAGAATTCATAGATAGCAAATATTTACAGTTAAATGTTCAAAGGAATTGTTTTATTCTCAGAAACACAGTTAAATGACACAATTTGTAGAATGTATATAATAACTTCATTGTTTGATAGCAGTTTTACTCATTAGTAATAGCAGTTATTGAATTAGTGCTACCCTACCAAATGTTATTGTAAATAAACAAACAGAAAGCAGACAGAATGAAAAGTGTAAGTCTTCTTTAAAAATAATGCAGTACATTTTGGGTGGAATTTCTTAACTTTTGCAACTATAAAGTTGCTTTGTGTTAGATAAGTGAACATGGGTGATATTTACTTTTGCTTCACAGACTTAAGATGTCTTGTTGGTGCATTTGTTCTTCATGAGACTAGATACTAGAACATAAAATTAATACAGTGTTCTACAGTATTTGTATCATATCATACACACACTATAATAATTAGGGTTATGCTTGAGATAATGTTTGAAGACTAATTCAAATGCAAAGATAAGTACAATTTCTTGATCCTTGTAACAGAATCTATATGATCTCCATTTACGTACATTTTATTAAATTTTTGATAAAGTGATATAGGAGACCAGATAGGAAGATTAAGGCCTAATTGACCTCCTCTGTGAGCACAAAGGAGAAAGGCAGCATGCAAGCACACTGACATGTTAAAGAAAAGGAAAAACAGCTGATATCCTGTTGTTTACCCGGACAAGTACCACGGATGGTGGGAGGCAGAGGAATCCTGTATGACTCTAATTGCTTGCACTTATGTCTGAGTGAATAAAGCCAAGGTGTGTCAGTCACTTGGGGTTGTTTGTTGAAGGGAGACAAGAGCCCCCTGACCCTCACATCTTAACCTATTTTCTGTCTCTTCTGTCTCATCTTTGTCACTCCTCATAGGCTGGCTCCTATGACCCTGACTGAAAATACTGACAAATTGGAAGAATAGAAGGTACTTTATAGCAGAAACCAGCAACTATAACGAATGAAGCTGTATTATTTAGAATTTCTCAGCCAAAGATCTTGGTAGTTATATGAATTTATGGAACATAGGTGAGCAAACTTTGTAAAGGATCAAATGTATATAATTTTGGGTTTGCAGAACTGTTCAATCTCATATCCTTTGGATTTTTTGTTTTGTTTATAATCTTTCTGTTTGTTTATAATCCTTTAAAAATCCATTCATAAAATAGATTCATACATGTAAAATATGACCCTTGGACTACAGTTTTCCAATTATGAAGAAGTAATTATCTTGCTTCAAAATAATTTTAAAAAGCAAAAATTTTGGTCTACATGAAGAATTTAATAAGAAAACCAGTCCATATGACCTAACCCAAAAGTGGCAAAGTGGAACTATGGTCACTAAATTAGACACCACAGGCGCCAATAGTTGCCTTGCTTCTTCCCTCCTGGGGAGCCAACACTGAACTTTAAATACCTGCTCTGTCACAGACTCAGTAACCTCCTGAATTGTCCTCTACTCCCAGGGTTTACAACACACATAAGATATCCTATCCCCATTATAGAGAAATTTAGACTTGGAGAATTAAATCATTCACTCACGATGATATAGATTTTAGGTAAATGGAGGCCATGCAAGAGAAAAAAAGAAATAGTCATATGGCTTTCATTTCTTCATGTTCAGAACATACCTTCTTACAGTAATATGTGATTTTCTCAGTTCACATGAATACTTGTGAAAGGTGCATTTGACTTTCTAAAACTTTAAAGATGACATTCTCTTGAACTTTCTCAATTTAGTACACATATTTCCATAACTTTCTTCAATGATTGATCCTCCATGGAAAGCAGTAAGTACGGAACAATCTGATTTACATACTGAATGCTTTCAACTGAATGAAGATAATGTAGTCAAAACAATCTATTTTCTTTTATCAGTCACTTAACAGAGTTCATGTTTCACCAAATTTTGAAATTCAAAATTATTCTGTGTACTTTCAGATTAATTGGTTGCTGAGCCCTATTTTCTTAGAAGTCTCAAAATTTTGTTCTCTAGATTAGAAGAACTTTCCATGGCTTCAAAACACTTGAAACATCTTTACTGAGAGCACTACAAGAAGCCAGTAGATTATGAGCTTACATCAGTTCCCAAAGACAATTGTTTGATTGTAATAATGCAAAGGTATCTTAATTATCACTACATTTGCATTTGCTGTGACTATAGCAAGTCAACACTGCTACAACCAAGAGAAAATTACATATCCATTTAACAAAAAAAACTCATAACTATGAACATTGTCTTCATTATTTTTGAACTATAACCATTGTGTTACATGATAATTAATAGTGATTATTAAAACTCAATTACAAAATGATTATACTTTTTATAATTACTTTATCTCAAGTGTGCATTCTACTTTCTGATTGTTGCACTCAAAGTCAACCACATCTAGTGAGACTTAAGCAACAATAAAATCGGAAATAAAATGCCACTGAGTGTAATCATTCTTTAGATTCTAATTTACTTTTTATTCAAATGAGGAAACACAAAAAGTCAATTAATTAAGCCCAGAGGTAAAGGTCAAGATCTTTAAAGTGGATGTTTCATGGGCTTTTTTTTCCCTCTGAGGCTGACTGCTTAATTTCAGAAAATAGAAAGCAGGCATGCAAGGCATAAATCTGATCATTTATACTGGACAAAGCAGCAGGGAGCTTATTGATATTCTTTTTTATTTTCTTCAAGCTGTATGCTTGACAGCCAGTTTTCCTGAGAATTGATTGCTTAGACAAAAGATAAATTTGAAACACATTCAGCTCTTAATGGGGGAGAAAAAAATGAAAAAGTATGAAAGGTTGTATTTTTGTGCTGCTATCGAATGAAGCCTGTAGCAATAAGATTCAAACTGATCATTAAACTGCATATGTTGATCTTGTTTCTGTATTAAGTACTAATTTTCTTTGGATGCTATTTCCAAGGTGACCTTTGGAAAAGTGAAATTTTGCACAAATGTACAAAGAGTAAAGACAACGCAGTAAGTCCCTGGTTTATGGAAGAATTCCATTCTGGGAGTACATTCATAAGTCAGATTTGTTCATAAGTTCAGAAAAGAGAGTCGCACACACCTTTGACACAAATATACAACATAAAGCATAAATAAATCAAATGCAAGGCTCGTTTATAACTGTGAAAGTTTGCAACTCGAATGTTGGTAAATCATGTGTATGTGACATGTCTGGCATGATCCTTGGCAACAAAGCTGGACCTTTACAATGTATATATGTCTCAATTGTTTTACTCAAACTAATGCCCACATAGAGTAAACAGGGACATACATATTTCTATTTTCCTATATTTCTATGTGTTTCCTTAAACTAAAAAGGGGGACATGCATTCTGACAAGCTCTAGTCACACAGGACATTGTGAGATGTCAAACTGAAACTGATGTAGGATTTTCTTTTGATAATCCAGCTTTTACCCAACTGATCTTTTTTCTTCTATTTCCTCTCTCTTCTAATGTACCAAAATTATAGATTTTATCTTCTCATATCTTTTTTATATTCTTTCCCTGGCATGCAAATTGTCCTTTAGTTTGACCTCTGTCATCTGCAGAGAGTGTGGGGACGGTAAAAGCACTAGAGCAAGACACTGGAGTCCATTCTCTGAGTACCAGTGCAGTCTCCAAGAATTCTGAGACAATCAACCTGAGAGATTTATCTGCTTTCATTGTCTTCACTTGCAAAATGGTATTAAGGAGCATAATGACCCTTTAAAGTTAAAATTTTTTGAGTCTGCTTATTAAGATATCTCCCATGCTACAAATGTCCAGCTCCTGTTCTCTGGCCATGTGAGATACAGCCAGACCCCCAGAAGACCCCAGATTAAAAGGTCATCTATGAGACCCTTTGCCTTAATTCTGTAATACCTGCTCATGCCCCTACTCCAACCACAATCTTCTCTAACTACCCCGTCAGTATCAATTTCTCATCAATGCATACTTACCCTCTATCCAAGTTATTTGTAGATATATTTATTATTTCAAGTAAATTATAAATTCAGGAAAGAAGAGATGCTACATTTTTACATTTGTGGTTCTTATCTACTTAATAAATTGTTTTACAATTGGTATAATCTCAGACACAATTAGTTGACTGATTTGACTTATATAAGGTGCTAAGTAAATATTTATTAAGTTTAAACAGCTATGGCTTTAAGTAGATATTTTTGTTTTGGTTTCCTTGTGAACCTATGGAGAAAGAATCTTGGAGCCTGTACAAGTCAACTTTCCCATTGCTGGGACACAAGATCCGCCACCCACAATTTAAAGGAGGAGAGGTTCACATAGTTCACAGTCCATGGGAATTCAGTCTAGATGTGTTGCCTCCAAGGCATTAATACCATGGCGGAAGGGAACAGTGTAGCAAAGATGCTCACACTGTGACAATTGTGAATGCCAAAAGAGGGGGTGAGGGACCAGGTATAGATCCCATGGACATGCCTCCATGAGCCATCCAGACACAACCATGAAAGAAAGAAAGGGAGAAAAAGAAAGAAAGAAAGAAGAAAGAAAGAAAGAAAGAAAGAAAGAAAGAAAGAAAGAAAGAGAAAAGAAGAAAAAAGATAAGAAACGAGAAAATCATTTGATTATATTTGTAGTAACAAAATCAATAAATTTGGACAAAGTAGAAAATTTGGATAAAGTAGAATTATTAGGACTTACTACAGGGTACATATGTAATCTAACATAAATTTCCACTTAATTCCACTAAAAAAAACTTAAATGCAGATAAATCTATGATGCTGCATAGAAAAAAAGAAAACTTTGCAATTACTTTTGAGAAGGCAAGACTGAAATCAAAACTAGAAAAAGACTAAAACAGAAAAGGATGCAAGAAGAGATGAAGAAGAAAAGTAGAAAAGAACCAAGGAAGGAAGAAGAAATTTAGCCTACCAATAAATAATAATGTAAATATTATAAAAATTATAATTTAAATTGCAATTCATCAACTCAGTAAGTTTATATATACTTACACTGTGTGTGAAAGAAGTTTATTACATAAATGTAAAGAGGTTTGTTATATAATTGACATCAGGACATTAGTATAATTTCCCATATTATTAACTCTAAAGACAAAATATGTCCATAATCATTAAAAGGTATTTTTATAACATTTTACATACATTCTTGATGACAACGGGTAGAACATGTTGAACATGGAGTTAATAATAAATACTATAAATAAATGCAGATGGATAAAATAAAGCTATCTTCACGCAAAGATAGCTTGGTTTTTCCAGAACCAAGGACTGAACCTGGAGTCTTGAACTTGCAGGCAAGCACTTTACCACTGAGCCTCACCTCCAGCCCTTTTAATTTTAGTTTGAGACAGCGTCCACTAAGTTGCTCAGACTGGCCTTGAATTCAAGATCCTCCTGCACCAGGCTTTTGCGTAACTGGCCCTGCAGCTGTGTCCGCCGTGCCCAGCCACTTTTAGTGGGAGACACTGCAGATGCAGCCTCTCCAGCGAGGTTGTTCTCATCCATCACTATTAGTTAACGAAGAGTAATATTTATTGAAAGTACTACCAAATGTGATTAGGCAAAAGAAGAAGTTAAAAGTACAAACTTTGAAAAGGAGAGAAATGAACCTTACTTACTGATGATATGACTGAATTCCTAGAATCACAAGAAAATAGACTGAAAGAAACCTACAAACAATAAAAGGCTTTAATAAAGGAACTGAATCTATAGATCAAATATAAAATTAGTAACTTCTTGTATGTAAAACAGCTATTCCTGTAGCTCTTTATAGATACATATATATAAAGACTTATAGCTAATAAAAGACTCTATTTAGCTACAAAATAAATAAAATATTTAAAGTTAAACTTGATAATAAATATGAAAGATTCATAAGAATAAAACTTTAAAACTTATGACAAACACAAAAATGAATGGAACCAATGGAAAGACACTTCATATTCTTGGGTAAGAAATGTCAACATCATTTATTTTAATTGTTAGTAAAGTTATTTATAAACAACCACCTCAATTAAAAGGGAATTTGTAAGTATCCAAAGTGCTTGTGAAACTATGTGGAAAAGTAAAATGTATTGTGTTTATACATTGTGTCTATATTTCACTATTTTTAACTTATTTATGCCTATATTTTAGAAATACTCACATATTTGTAAAATCATATATATGCACATACTTTTCAAGTATATTGATTAAATAAACTGAATATATCTATTCAATGGAATTCTAGGTAGCTATAAAAAGGAAATCTCTAGAAAGGAAAATATTAAAGGAGAAAGAGCTTTACTATATATTGAATCATGTTATATTGCCTTAGTAAATAAAAAAAATATAACAGTTGGTCATGTCTGAATAAACAGCAAGACAAATTAAGCAAAATAGAATGTCCAAAAGTAGATCTGCAAGAAAAAAATTAGGTATACACCAAAGGTGGTCTCTCAGATGGTTAGAGAATTGGAAAACCTTTCAACAAATAATGTTAAAACAACTGGACAGCTTTCTGCAAGGGAGACCAGAGCCATTCCTAAGTCTACCCACTAATAAAACTACATAAATCTTAAGTATAAAAACTCAATCACAAAATTAATGAAATACTGAGTCTCTTGTATCTTCACATAGAAATGACCTTTCTAAATGTGACTCAAAATTCAAAACCCAAAAATAAAATACATTTGATTTCATTTTAGAAAAAGAAAGTCTGCCTAGTACAGGACACCATTATCAAAATCACAATTCTTGGAATAAATTGAAGAGAGGAAAAAAATGGTTACTCATACCACTTTTTAAAAGTTAATCTTTTTGACACTTAAATGATCCTACAAGATTGATAACATGATAGAAAAATAAATGAATAAGACCTAACAGATAGTTCATAGGAAAGGAAACGCAACTGGCTTTTAAATCCAATGATATAAAGTAAATGCAAATTAAAAGTCCCGGAGATACTATATTAGCCAATTTTTCTGTTTCTGGACACAATACCCAACACTCACAATTCAAAGAAAAGTGGTTTAATCTAGCTCAGGCCATGGCTGACTGGCTCCCGAGCAGAAATGCCTCTCTGTAGCAATGTCCATGAGTTCATACAGACCCAGAGTCAGAGCAGGGAGACAGAACTGGTAAGGATTACACATAGTATCCAGGGGCAAGGCTCCAAAACCTCCCAGATGCATGGAAGAGCATGCTTTTCTAATCCGCTAGACACCCTAATCCAACAAAGTTGACAAGTTAGGATTAATGGTCACACATACCATTTTCATTTATTACTTTGACAAAGGTCCCATGGTTTGGTAAGATTCTGTTTTAGCAAAAATGTGGCATGTTCATATATCAGTTGTAAGATTATATATTAGTGCCAATTCTACATAAGGTTGTTTGTCACTCACATTAAAATTATGAATAAATATATTTTGATGCTTCTTAGCAGAGTCCTCAGTCAATAAGAGATTGATTAATTATGTTTATTCATACAACAGTATTCTAAATGATATGAAAAGAATAAAAATACTCTGTACATAAAGCAGAGGAAATCTCCAATATATATTTTCACAAAAGTCAACAACCCAATACAAAACAAGCAAATTGCAGACCATCAGGTAAGGAGTGTAACCTTGTGGGTAAAACTGATAATAAAAGAATATTTATTCTAATGTGTTTTAGAAAAAGTCTTTAGAAACATAGAAACATATCTAAGAAATGCATGACAGTAGTAAACTTTACATAATTTCACCTGTGGTTTTCAGGATTTTGTTTTTATATATTAAATCATACTATTTTTAATATTGGATCTGGCCTTGAGGACAGATTTTTTAGATTCACACAGTACTCAAAAATAATTGAATTTGTTCAAATTTTATTTTTATTTGTATAAATTTGCTGTTTTATCCATACGTATTAGCTGTACACACAGTTTATAGTCAGTTTATAGTCATCTTGGTGAGCAGCCACAGGTGCAAACCACAGCTTCTTTTTTACCCCTTTCCTCTCCTTCCCTCCTCCTCCTCCAATTCTGCTATCTCATTTCCCATTCTAATCTTATTACTAATCTTAATTCATGTCATGGCAGACAATGTTCACATCATTGAGGTTTTTTAGGATTCTGCACATGGTATATCTTTATTTTATGCATTTCCTCTCCTTTCCCTCACCCCTTGTGCTTTTTCCTGTGGACCACTTCCCTATTACAAAAGAGACATCTCCTAGTCCTCTCTTCCCGTCATTATTACTGCCTTTGTTTGTACTTTGCCTCACTTGAATGAGTGATACCAACTGGTACTGAAATTTGTCTCTCTGGTTTATTTCACTCACCATTATATTCTCCAGGTGCATCCATTTTCCTTCAAATGTCTCAAATCCATCATTTTTATAGCAGTATAGTACTCCATTATATATAGATTAGATGCCACATTTTCTTTATATACTCATCTGTTGATGGTTAAATAAGCTATTTCTTGGATTTAGCTATTATGAGTTGTTGGGGACCACAAATTCACAATGGCTAATTTTGCATACTTCCCTAAGGGATAAAATGGAGGGCTGGGATTATCAGTGCCACCCATTTGAGATTTCCTATTGATGCTTTTTAACATAAAACCCTCCACGCCCTCTTAAAGCATCCCAGGGTTATACTTGTCCATTGAGTCATATACCTCAGAAATCTTCCACCAAATTGGAATGTTCCACTGGCCCCACCTATCACTGCATACACCTAATAAATAGTGGCTGTTTGGAGTGTCAGGAGAGGACCCATCTGGAGACATCGACTTCCCAGCCACGCATGTGTTACTAATCTTGTCACTGTTTTTTTAATTTTCACTATACCCTTAACATAGACAATCAGGGCTCCGTGCTAGGTCCCTGAAAATGGGTTATGCTGCTGTAAATGTAGGAACACATGGATAACTGTAATATGATGTCTCATGCTCTTTGAGGAAGATATCTGGTTAAACAGAGACTTCACAGAAGAAAAAATACAAATGGCCAACAAATATATAAAAAGTGCTCAACATATCTGGCCATCAGAAAAATGCAAATTAAAGCAATGCTAAAATTCTACTGTACTTGAGACAGTCATTAAGAAATCAAACAACAAATACTGGCAGGGCTGTGATGAAAAAAGAACTTTTCTTTGCTGTTGGTGGGAATGGAAACTCAGGTAACCATTATGAAAATCCAAATGGTGATTTCTCAAAGAACTGAAATTAGAAATTGCATATGTTTACTCAAATTTTAGAATTGAGTAATAAAAGTATATCTAAGGTTATGATGACTTTAAGACTCAAGTTTCCAACCTTAAACACAAGGAATAACTAATTACTAAAGTATGATGTATGATTTGTCAAGGACAAAGAATCACAGATACACCTAATATGCATCAGATACAGAGAACAAAATCACATGGTCTCTGAATTTGAAGGAAACAAATAAACAGAATGCAAAGATGAAGAAAAGAAAAAAAATCCAAATTACTGGAGAATAAAAACAATAAATATTTGGAGGAAATGACTGAATATTTTCTTTAATATTTCCCATATGAAATTTAAACCAATGTTATTCATGACTCAGTCCCATTTTATAAGGAGAGAAAATTTTTGGTAATTTCTTTGGAATATAAATTTTTGGTTTTTATAGTCATAACATTCTAGCTTTCAAAGAGAACTCTTTCCAGCCAGATAATATAAATTCCCCGGACATCACATGGTGACTTGCTTAATAAATGGGTATTTAAAAAATGATTTGAAAGCTCTGTGTTTGCACTGGGTATCATCAACTGCCAGCCTTATTACTGGTTTATGAACCAGGAAACCAGTTGTTTTATTCTGAGATCACTGACTATCATGGTGGTTGGGCTTTTGTTTTATGTAGGTCATTTAGCCCTGAGAAGAGTTCTCCAGCATCATGGACACAAGAGGTTAGGTTTATTAATGGTTGGATGCAAGGTTATATGACCCAGCATGAGAAAGGAGTCCTTGAGACTTGTACATAGTTCCCCTACGTGCATGGAAACTACCTCACTACCACCACTTTCTCCCCAATTTTTTTCAAATTTATGTTGGACAGATACATCTCACTAACCTTCTCAGTTTAGTACAAGTTTAGGTTTCACCTTACACACTCTTCTATGTTACAAATAATACCTTCATTATATTTTTAGCTTAAGAAATGTAGATCTCTTATCTGCTACAATAGACTCCAGTTTATGCATTTTTTTAATTGCCAGTTGTAATTTTTGACTCTTAAGAAATAGAACTAAACACTTAACCTTCAGTCTACCATATTTATTTGAAAGAACAATTTTCCTTTTCTAAGTCCTGATGTACTGTGCTTTTGCTAACCTACTTTGGAGCTTACCCATGGTGCACAGCAACCTCGTCAGGGTTTGGTTTATTTCACTGCTGTTTTTAAACTGCCTTTGCCAGTCCCTGGCCTTGAAGAGCAGTTTCCGCTGTCATAAGTCATAGTAATGGCTTCAGCAGAGAGAATCAACCACCTTTTCTTTCAGCTCCCAGCATTAAACCAGTCTGGGAAAGAGGATCTAGACTCATGGAATTGGTTGAGTGTCGGTTCATAATGTCTTCACCCATCTTCAAGGTCTGTGCCTCATTCCAAAATCTGGGCCACTCTTTCAGGCCAAAGATAACTCGCTCAGACAGAACAGATGAAATTCCATGAAGGAACAGAAAACTTCTATTTTCTCTGGTTATTTCCTGAGTTATTAGTCCCAAGAAGCTATAATGTTTTGCTCTCTTAGTTTTTCTGAATAAAACTAAAATAGTCCGTATTGCTGTGCTGGCCTCAGATGAGTCTCTGCCCATTAGGAGACAGTAACTGGTACAGTGTGATACCTAAAACTTCAGGCTTTAGAAAGAGGCGACGAGTTTAAATCCCAGGTCCATTATTATTATCTGTGTGGCACTGAGAAAGTTCCTTTAACTTTTTTTCCCCTTATGCAACAGGGAAATTGGTGACACTTCCTAAATGAAATTTTATGAATTCTAATACATAAACACGCAATGCATTTGGATCAGGACCACTCTTTTTACATGAGAAAGCGGTTCAGAAAGGATTCAGTAAGTCTGCAAAGGCTCTAGCTGCGAATGATAGTGCAAAGAACATTGGAAACACAGCAGTTATGTTTGAAACAGGAGGAACCAGAAGTTGGTAAATAACATTTCACAGGCTTCCTTGAGTACGAATGGCCTAAGATCAATAATGGAAATGGGATAATCATAAAGAAGCTTGATGAATACAAGCCTTCCTTCATGCCAGTCAGTTTTCCTCCATACAGCCTCTGTGTTGACAAAAGCTAATTCTAACCCATCTCCACATAGACACCTGCATCACTTTAACCTGTCTTTTTTTTTTTTTTAAGTAGATGAAAGGTCCTTGTTTTGGACTGAGCTTCTGCACTAAGCCCCAGAAGGCTAGACCAAGGCAGAACAGCATATTCTGTGCTAAATGCCACACAAACTAAACTTTCATAAAAAGGACAGCTTTTCAAACCAGATTGACAGCAACCAATCATAAGAGGTTCACTATACAATATACTTGAGTGGCCTTATAAGGAAGTCCCCTGCACTTTGACCTGATAAGGAATAACTTTAAAATTACTGATTTTTGTTTGTTTGTTTGTTTCCTGTTTCTGTTTCTGTCTGTCTTTTCCCTCCTATGAAGTCAACCCCATCTGCTCAGCTTACTGGACTATGCACTTTATTGCCCAATTCTCAAATTGCAAATAAAATTTAAGTATATATTAAACTAATTTTCTGGTTATTTTGTCTTGTTACAAAGCTAGTCAATGTATGTCATTTATTGGACACATTTTGAGTTGCCTGGAGATGGACAAGTGATCTAGTTGGACATTCAGACATGTGAAAATGTGTGTTGGTGACCTTAGGGGAACAATTTATTTCCTGTTACCAGAAATCCATAGAGGAATTCTACTTCACTGCTTGGTGTGAGTGGTCACTGGAAGTGTTTAAAAGCTATTGCTAACACTTTAGAATACAGAAGTAGCAAAATCCCAGATTTTGATACTGGTTCAAGAATTATTTAGGACTTGGAATATTTTTTTATTTTATATGAACTAGTAAATCATTTTCATTGCTTAACCTTTTTTAGTTAGGTTTTCTATTAGCTGTGCTGATACAATGATGGAAAAATATATCCTCTTTAAATGAAGAGAAAAGAGCACAAGTGTACCTTACCAAGAGGAATATATATCTGTGCCTATAGAAAGCCTCAGATTTAGTCCTATGTGCAAGAAGAAGCAAAGAAGAAAAGAAAGAAAGCCCATGTTGATATGAACAAAGGACGGAACAGGTGATATAGTATAACCAAGCTCTGAACTGCATAGTCAGAGGAGGAAATGAATGCTTCATTTCTGGAATACAACACTTTTCATTAAGCCCCTACATATTTCTGCAAAGGGTGAACACCAGCTGAGTTGAAGATAACACCCAGACTTTGGGCTATGTGTGACTGATACTTCTTGATGTAGAATGTTATGGCTCTGCTTGCATTAAATAAAGAAGGGCTTTAAAATGGTGTTCTTAAGCAATACAAAGGAGTTATTTTAAAATATCACTCAGTGATAGGAAAGAAAACTTTTCAAGCAATGACGTGTAGGCAATTCCTACTAAAGTTTACATTTTGAGAAGTTATTATATGGAGTTGTTGTTTTTGATAGTGTGCTTTATCTGAGTAAAGCAGTTTATTAGAGGCAATGAGAATTTTAAGTGGAGTAGCTAAACACAGTTGAATATGCTGTGATAAGCAGATAGGGCGTGGAGGTAAATATGTTTAAGACACTGTCCAAGAGGAGAGGGACATGGAAAGAGTGTCCAGGGCTGCACTAGAGGCAGCATTCAATCAGCAGCAGGATTGAACTGTGGGGCCAGCTTGGAGAGAAGCCTTTCTGTAGACATGACAAGGAGAGCAACCTAGAGAGTGATTCATTGTTGGGAGCTGTGGAATCTGGAAATTGAACACATGTGCAGGGCTGCGGCATGGGCAGTGCAGAGGGGCATGGCTGACCCGAGACCAAAGAGACACCTCAAAAGTCAAGATAAGGCCACAACTGGGGACACCTGACTCCAAACCCAGTGAACAAGATAGAGATTGTAGTTGCAGGCATCTCACTACTGTAGTGAGAGTCAACCTGAAAACTTTTTCCTAAAATAGTTCTAAAGTAGCATAAGAAACTTCTAAATTAACATAAGATAATTCTCCTAAATTAATATTGTCTGTCACTTGGAAAAGTCCTTGAACCACTCCCAAGGTCCTGCTCAGTTTCCTGCCTTTTCCTCTCTACCCCTTCCTTGTTTGAAAACTAAATAAATATGGGCTTCCCAGAGATACTCCTTGTCTCAGCCCCCAGAGACTCTGCTAGAGGGTTTTGGTCCTCCTAAAACCCTAAAATCATACCACTTATCTCATTCACTTAAGCTTTCACCATACACTTATTTGGGAGATTGGGGATCTTAGCCTGGTCCCCAATAGTATGTCATCCTGCAATGCTCTGATTCAGATAAAAATAAAAAAGCTGGATTGTTTTTCAAGTGATTCACGGAAGATATTATGAAACTAAAGTTCCTTTCTCTCACAGACCTCTCATTAGTCTTAGGGTTAATAGGTTTGAGTTAAGGTACAAGAAAGCCTCAGAACAGGTTCAGGCTTAATATAAGCACTGTAAGCATTAGCTATTAACATTTTATCATAGGACAAAATTTTTCAATGAACACCTGAAGAAGAAAGACCTCAGGTCAGATCAGTAAGGCCTTGTCTGCTAATCAGCATCTTGACTCCTCCGGGTTTACTCTCAAGAGTGTCCACTCCTTAGCATCAGGCTAACCCCTTTGAAGGTGTTCGTTCCACACAGGCACTGAGATGGGAGTACGAATAGATGGAGGATCATACTAGATGGCAGTAGAGAGTCTTTCAGGGCCCCAATGCAGTGTAGGAGCTCAGGGATCTTGCCCTTACCTGCTGGGTGTGCTCTACAGGCACAACACATTGTGAAAAGTCAAGGATTCCCAGGGCAGATAGTGTGATGAAGAAGTCATGGCAAAATGCAAGTCACAGGCTGGAAATGCAATATTAACCAGTATTATCCCCATCTCTTCTATTCCTTCAGGGAATAGCCTCCATCAGAGAGAACCTGGGATGCAAATAAGGTGGCAGCTGAGACCTTAACTGAACTGCATGGAGAGTAGAGGGAAATAGAAAATCAAATGCTGCGCTCTTACAGAATGTGTTTGCTCTCTTTCCAAAAGAAGGGACAAATGCTGGACAAAAAATAAATAGCACTTAGTGGGGTTTCAGGAACACTGATAATCTCCACAGAAGCATTCCATAAAGATGGAGCTCATATAAAATAAATGATTCGAGAGTCTGTAGTAGGAAATGTGTCCTCACTGGCAATATATTTGTGCTTCAGGCAACTTATCATAATATCAGAACAAAACATAGAAAAATAGGAACATCACATTTAATCATGATTGTCAACTTGATTGCCTTGAAAACAATCTAGATTAGTAAAACACACTTCTAGGTTAATCTGGGTGGGCCATGGAGACGTGAGCTTAGCAATTATATCTGGTCCCTGGCCCCTTCTTCTCAGCTCTTTGCTTGCTCCCTGATGATAGATGCCCTGAGGTGAATGGCTTTCCTTTGCCATGCCCTTTCTCCCATGCCATATCTGCCATGGAGCCAGCTAGCCATGGACTGAATCCTATACAATTGTGGACCAAAATAAACCTTTTCTTCTGTAAGCTGTGTATCTCGAGTATTTTGTTCCAGCAACAGAAAAGTGGTTAATATAGGTGCTATGGAACTCATTATACATTGAATAAGCAGTGTGATTCATGGTGCCTTAGGGTACTAAGAGAAGCCAATAGTTTTAGGGCTAGATTTAAGGAAAGCTCCATCCTCCCCGCTTCCAACATTATATCCTCATGGCTGGGGAAGTTAGGACAAAGTTTCGTCCACTGATGGCTGGCAAAAGTTTATAGAAATCAGCAAACCTCTAGGATCATAATAGAACCAGATACCCTCCAACTAAACATCTCGTTCATACTGATGGATTTCTTTAGGTGAGTCTGTCTATGTGAACAGGAAGCCTGAGACTCTAAGTTTGATTCTATTCTTCTCAAGGGAAGAAGCTTGAGACTTAGTTTCTCTGAAGTTTGTCCAGTTAGGGAACAAAACACCCTATCATTCATAGAGCAACCTTTTATCAAGGAAATTTGGTAAAAGCTGCTGATATTCTATCTCCAGAACTGAGAGAATGAAGCTAAGAAAGTAATTAACTTCCCAGAGCTGAAGTTGGTACCCCCTACCCCACTCCCATTTCTTGATGTGTACGCAGGAGCCCCAGTTGCTCTTCTCTATTTTGGTCATACGGGACCAAAAATACCCACTTCTCTTCATATAAAACTGAGTTGAAAAAAGACTCAGAATAGGTTTGCCTTCTGGTCATTGTATATCTTTTGTATGACACTTAGGATCAGAAAATCAGCCCTTGACTATGCATGTAGAGTTTGAATCTATAAGACTCTTATAGATCGTAATAAGAAAACTGATGAGAACTCACTGTTCGATGGTGAACTAGGAAACATCTCCCCAGTTTGCAAAATGTAACTAGATATAAAATAATATACTCCACCCAAGGCCGTGACATCAACCTTCAAAAGCAACCAAATCAAACATGTCTCCAGGTAGAGTCCCAGTGAGTTCTACCTACATAGAAAAGGTAGCAGATGCAACTCTGGATACATAGGAATGCAAATATATACATATATATATATATACATACATATATATAATATTATGGGGAGACTGGGAGGGGGTAGAAGAAAAACAAATCCTAAGGAAGAGGGTTCAGAGTATTTGCTGCTGCTGGCCTACAGGAGTCCATAAGGGATGTGCCCAGAAGTAGGGCTACCTCCCTGTACCCAGGGCATGTGGAGTAGAACAAAGAAGTCAGTCTTTTAGCTATCACAAATTGTGCAGCTATGAACATGGGTGCACATATATCACTGTGATATGAACTTTTCAGTTCTTCAGGGAAAATACCCAGGAGGGGAATAGCTGGATTGATGGGGCTTCCAATCCTAGTCTTCTGAGAATTCTCCATATGGATTTCTGTAATGCTTGCACTAGTCTACATTCCTACCAACAGTGGAGCAGTGTTCCTTTTTCCCCGCAGCCTCACCAACATTTGTTATCAGTTGATTTCTTGGTGGCAGCTATTCTTTCTGGAGTAAGGTGGAATCTCAATGCTGTTTTAATTTGCATTTCTTGAATGACCAGTGATGGTGAACATTTCTTCATGTATTTATTTGCCATTTGTATATCTTTCTCTGAGAACTGTGTGTTCATCTCAGATGCCCATTTTTGGAGAGGGTCTTTGAATGTGGGGGGCTTGATGTTTTTCAATTCTTTATACGTTCTGGACAGAAGTCCTTTGTCTGAGGGGTTGCTGGTTAAAATTCTTTCCCACTCTGTTGGTTTTCTTTTCATTCTGTTGGTGATTTCCTTTGAAGTGCAGAAACTTTTCAATAATATGAGATCCCATTTGTTGATTCTTTGAAGTGTTTCCCATGCAGTTTGCGTTTGGTTCATGAATTCTCTGCCTACCCCTATGTCTCCAAGACTTCTACCTACCTTGTCTTCCAGTAGATTTAGTGTTTCTGTTTTAATATTGAAGGTCTTTGATCCATTTAGACTTTAGTTTTGTGCATGGAGATATGCATGAATCTAGTTTCAGTCTTCAGCATGTAGAGAGCCAATTTTTCCAAGATCATTTATTAAGGAGACTACCCTTCTTCCAGTGGACATATTTAGCCCCTTTGTCAATATCAGGTGGTTGAGTGTCTTTGTAGTTGTGCTTGCATCTTCTAATCTGTTCCATTGATCCTCAGGTCTATTTCTTTGCCAGTACCAAGCTGATTTTATCACTGTGGCTTTATAGTACTGTTTCAAGTCAGGAATTGAGATGCCTCCTGCCTTGCTTTTGTTGCCTAGAATTGCCTTTGTTATTCTAGATTTCTTCTGTTTCCAAATGAATTTTAGCTAAATTTTAGCTAAATCCTGGAAACATCCAAGATGTCCATCAACTGCAGAGGGGATGAAAAAGATGTGGCATTTTTATACAATGGAATATTACTCAGCTATAAAAAAGGATGATCTTGAGGCCTTCATAGGCGAATGGAGACAACTTGAGACTATCCTCATTAGTGAAATAAATAAGAATCATATTTATAAATATCATACTGTGTCTCTAGTGTAAAAAGTAAGTAAGAACTACAAGTGTAATAAAACCAAAATGTGTAATTGCTATTGTAAAAAAGAGAGGAAAAGAAAGTGCTCTAAGGGATATAACTGCATGTATGTTTGAGTGTGTAAAATAGATGACCATATTGCTGAATCTTTGTTGGATCTTTGAGCAGACTGTTTGTAGTCTGACTGTTTGAATATTTACTATGTACCCTTTAACTTTGTAACTTAAACAACTATATCCAGGATGACAGTATGCAATTTATAAATTACTGATTTCTTAGTGGGGCTTTTTCTCATTTTCCTTTTTCTTTCTTTCCTTTAGAATTCTGTATTGTTGCTATCCTTTTTTCTGTTTTGATTTTTTCTTATCTTTAAATAAAATTTTAAAAATGTATAATTGCTATTGTAAAAAAAGAGGAAATAGGAAGCGCTATAAAAGATATAGCTGCATGTATGTTTAGGTGTGTGGGAGTGATGACCATATTTCAATAATCCAATGTCTTGTTGAACAGATCTATCTGCACTCTCACTGCTTCAGTGTCCACTTTGTGTGCTTTAATTTTGTAGCTTGAATAACTTTCTAAAATAACAATATGTAATTTATCAACTAGTGATTTCTTACTGTTATCTTCTTTTCTTGAAATTCTGTAATATTTCTACCTTCTTCCTGTTTTTTTCTCTTTAAAAAAAAAAGAAATCAGTCTTGATTCTTTGTTACCTGGAGTACTTTGGAAGGCTATTGTGTACTTCTTGATTATGAAGCAATATATTAGTAAGTTATATATTAGTAATATATTTAATGTGTGTATTTAGCATGCAAAAGATAAGACCTTGCATCAGTGAAAGAATGATGCTCTTGTTCTCTTCTAATTGCTACAGATCACTGCAGAAAGAGTGGACAGAACAGACAAGGAATGATTTTGGAAGACAGTCTCAAATCCATTACATTTAGACTCCATGCTCAATCTCTTAAAATCCCAGATTCCTAAATGCCTTATTTCTACAAATTTCTCACCATCTAACAGCAAATGAAGGATACTTATGATAAATGTTTGGAGTCTTCAGATATAGAAAAGAAAATTCTAAAACTCTGTAACCTAACAGGCTCTAGGACCCTTCTAGCTTAAATGATAACACTGCAAAGGTAAATAAAGTCAAGATGGACCATGGGCTCCACATGGGAATCTGTGCTACAATGTCTGTTATGACTCTAAGAGCCTCCATCTGTAACAGTCCTGTTGTAAAATGAACCTTCAAAAAGGCTGTCAAGATGCCATCACGATGTATTTCTCACATGTTGGAAGTGACTGGAGACTGTGTCAAGCAGTTGTAGGAAATCATTGCAAGCTACTCAGTAAAACAGAGCACCACAGATTAGGATAGGCTTCTGACATAATGCAACAAGAAAGACAGTTAAAACTCATGCAGTCCTCACCCTGTACACACACATTCTAACATTTTACATTTGCAGTGCTAATCTAGTTAATCCTCAGGGTGTTTACATGCAAACACCCAATTTATAGATAAGGAAACTGAGGCACAAGAGATGTATGAATTGCTTAAAGGCACACAGGTAGTCAGTGGCACAGTTAGGATTTAAATTCAGACATTCTGGAATTAGAATTCATGCTATTTTGTATTAAACTGCCTTGATAGTCTACCTGGCATGACGGACAGAAGCAAAATCACAGAAGCAAATGGTGACTAAAATTTACAGCTACTGGTTATAGAGCAATCAAGATGACTTAGAGATAAGATGCATAATCTAATATTATCACTGCATGAAAATGCTATGAGATATGATCACCACGGAAAGTTAACGGAGCCTAAGATTTGGTCTGGGAACTTACCGAGGCCGGAGAAACACTACATTTAGTGAAGCAATGCATGAGCGAAAAAGTCGATGGGTACTTCATCTTCAGTCTCTCCAGGCGATTCTACACTCTACAGAGAAGATGAAGCATATCCAATCATATTTCTGCCCTCTTTATAAGTTTTTCAATAGCTCCACAATACTAGAGAATAAATGTTAAATTTCTTTGTGTGACCAACAAGGCTCTTTGTAATCTGTTCTCAGCTGACTCCTAAGCTGTCCTTTTCCACTTTCTTCTAAGTCTGCACATGTAGCCGCAATGGACTCCTTACCTGTCCTCTGACATACAGTGCTTTTCATACGTTTGGTTTCCTCAAAACAACCCAGAGAAGACATGCTTTGGAATGAACAGAGAGACCTTTTAGAAATGTTCATTCCTGGGTTTTACTGACAACTAGTCCCTGTGTATTTGGCCCATACATCTTTATTTTAACAAACTCCATGCAGTTTATTTTTCACTTGGGTTAATACCTGAGGCCTACATCCCACTCTTTCGATGATCTCTCCAGGCTGGGGATGTAAGTCAGGGGCATAAATGTCTGCCTGACAAACTCAAGGCCCTGAGTTCGATTCCTAGTACTTAAAAAGAAGGCTGATCTCAGTATCCTTCATTTCACCCACAGATCAAATGTTATCTTCGTAAAAAAACATTTTCAACACCCTTGTTTCCTAGATACATTGCTCCTTTGCTCCTCTGCCCTATTCAGGCTTTTATCCTGCACCTAAACCAACTTTTGTTTTTATTTTTATTATTTAGGCTGTGATGGGGAGATATTAATTCATCTGTAACAAGATTTGATTGCATGTTATCAGTCTGATAACAAAGTAACTAGTACTGGGACCTGGTGCTGGGAGTGTAATAAGGGCCCCCAAAAGATCACCACAATGAATTGTGCTATGCGTTATGCAAAGCGGAGAGCAGAGTGTCCCAGAAGCTGCGGGACCTCTTGGCCTGGGGATAGAGGCTAGGAAAAAAGCTTCTCAGGAAACTGATGTCTAAGTCGATTGTCAGAATGAAACTAAGAATTACCTAAGGATGAAGAGGAGTATTCCTCTAGCAAAAGCAAAAAGGCACCAAGACCTAGGGTGTGTGTGTGTGTGTGTGTGTGTGTGCAGCCTGAGAAAGTGAAAGAGAGAGAGGGACTGAGAGAGAAGCACAGGCCAAGGCACCCTTATAACAACCAGTGTAATATATCTAGCTAAGACTTTATAAGTCTTCTGTTATAAATAGTTTAAATTCATTTTAAATAAATACACCAGACTGTCAGAAAATTCTTTCTAGACCCTCTTGGATGGATTCTTGAGCCTCAAACCCAACATTAATATCTTAATATCTACCTTTCTTCCTCCCTCCCTCCAGCCCTCTCCCTGATTGTGTCTGGGTGGGTGTATCTTACCCCAAGTGGGTGAATGAATGAATCAGTGAATATATTAAGGCATCATAAAGCAGTTAGCACAGTAGGATATTAGCAGAGTGTAAATGAGAGTAAGGACTTTAGGATTAGATATTCTAGTTTCAAATTCCAGCCTTGTTCGTTACAGCTAAGTAACTTTAGACAGTTTGTATACACTCTTTCTACCTCCCTTCATTTATGTAATAGATAAATGATATTTATCTAAGAATGTTATTATGATTAGTAAATTGCAAAAGCTAAAGTCTGCAAAAAAACTATATACACTTCATAAAAAGAAAAACTTATATAAATATTTTACTACAACATTTACTGAGATATCATAAGATTAATGCTAGTTACCTTTAGGTTCTCCAGTTACAAGAGGTGCTCAAGGTGGTGGCCATTGGCTTCCAGACATTTATTAGAACAGCAAATTGCTACTTAGGTAACGTTGGTCACTGAGACTGCTGCACACGCATTTTCAATTTCTTCTCCAAGGGCCAGAAGTGTGGTGGGTTTTCTGCTATATATGACATGCTCTAGGGTCCTCCTATAAGGGTAACATCACCTGTTTTTAAAAATCGTACTATTTTTCTTTTCCTGAAGTGTGTATGCATTTTTTTGGTGGATGCTAGATTTAATATGAGACTTACTATACTGTCGGGTTTTTAAAAATGATAGTAGCTACTAACTTCATGGATTTAGATCTGGCTTTCAAATCCCAGCTGGATCCCTCATTTAATCTACATGACCGTGGACAATAAACGGAATCAATCTGTGTTGGCTTCCTTCAGAGTCTCCCGTCCTCCCCATCCAGTAAGTAAACGTTTGCAATATTCACAGCTCAGTGTGTAACACACAAAGAACACTGAGCAAATTGTTATTGCTATCGTTATTACTATTAATCTCCCTAGACCGGAGATTTAGCTCAGTGGGACAGCTCTTGCCTGGCAAGCGTGAGGTCCTGAGTTCCATTCCCGGTACCAAAATAAAAATATATTTTACAAAGATTTTTGGCATTCGTGTCACATAAATGTATTTCTCATGTTTAAAAAGTTTTTTTAAAAAGAAAATACCTCATTTCACAGCTATAAACCGTTCTAAGAGTTTTTAGAACCACGTCACATTGCAGTTGACAGCCACAAGGTGGCGCCAAACTATTCCTGTTACCTACAAAGTATAAAACTGCCTTTCAAAAGGTAGATTTTCAAACAGCACTATGAGAATTATTTTTCGTTTGCTTGCTTTACAAAGAAGTGTAGCACTATAAAATAAATTAAACTTAATACCTATCCCTGAAGAAAATGTAATTGTAGTGGGTATTTATTTAAACACATTATTTTGCTATTTCGAGGTTCCTATCTGAAACTCTTGGGCTCTTGTTCATTTGTGTTTTCTCAGGCTATTTTTATAATTAGAGTTTAATGGCTAAACTCTAATTGCTGGTAAATATTGAAACGTGGGACTTTATTAACATAATAATTTAGATTGATTTCAAAATACTTTAGCTTTTGCAATTTACTTTTCAGGCTAAACAAAACTTTGGAGATTTTTTTCAACAATATCTTTTAATTGCATTTCTTTTCATAGCTCCAAGTGATTCAGACAAATGTAAGAAATAATGTGGAGAGATGGGGTAGGTACTGTAAAACCTTCCGTTTTGTTTTGCTTTGTTGGTACTGCTTCAAAGTTACCACTAGTTATCTTGAATTTTTTTCAATTTGAAATGTGACCCATATTAATAACAGGAAAAAACGTTTTCTCATTGATGTCCTTTGATTGCATGAGACTCTAATGGTGCTGTTAAGTCCTCCTTCTCCCAGGCTTATTGCTGGGAGTTTATTTTTAACATTCTGTTTCCCCTAGAAATTGGAGTTCTACTGTTTTTCACTCCTGGGAAACAGCTGACTCACATTTAGCCTATCTCTGGCATGGATTTCTAGATCGATGTGAAAAGGTTTTCTTCTGGTCCCAAACTTTATATTTTAATTGACTCTATTAAGAAACCTTTGTTATGCACAAAAATATGTAATATATAATATTCTCGTGTAACCAAAACCTTCTTCCAAGTAGCACAGACTCGCACATACATACATGTGTGCACACGTTTATGTGGAATTTCCGTTTCTATGGTTCATGCTAATCTATTCATAACTAGATTTGACCTCAGGGTTCATGCAGCACCTCTAGAGAGGATCTGTGCTCTCAGTTTACCAGATACTTCCCTCTTTCACCTGTGAGTTTCTTTCATTTATACATTCTGAGTAGATTCGATGCATTTGAAGTTATGGTCCTTACCTTAAGGGTCAACAATCAGAGCAGGAAGAGCAAATTCATGAGGAAACAGAAATGCAAAAAAGTGGATAATTAATTCATAGTTTGAAAGCTAACTTGGCTTGAAGGACATTAAGTAGGACCTGGAATTCCATGCTTAGGAGCATAAATGAGATAGTGTTTTCTCTTTTGTGCTTCTATGACTCTTACCCATTTGCCATAGAATTTAGGCCAAGAAGAGGCATGAGTAGTATGTGAAGCTTGTGTGTTAATAAACATAACAAGGCTGCATCCTAGAACACAGCCTTGGAACTGGTAGCAAGAGCTTTGTGTAGTACAAACCAGGAAGAGGGGATGAAATAGAGGAGTCGCTCAAGTTAAAAATAATCTGTGTGCTGAGCTGCCAAAATCGAGCATTACGAGGTATTCCACCAGGAAACTCACCGAAGAACTACAGTACTGTATTAATACAGAAAAAGCACTTGGGGAAAGGGAAATATTTAGAGCTCGTATATTGTTAAGAACTCTGAGAACCAGTTCGCAGTGTAGCTCAGCGCTAGAGTGCTTTCCTAGCACGCATAGGACCTTGTGGTCAGTGACCAACACCCATCCCTCAAAGGTACTTCCTGAAGCTTTGTGAAATTCTGAAAGCAGGTAGCTGAGGACACAGGCACTTTTACATAGAGCCTATCTCTGAGTAATTAATGCTTAAGTCTACTTGAGTAAATAGCTAGTTTGGATTGGTGGAATATTTTCTTCGCTGGAGTGAGATTATGTCTAGCTAAAATATTTTAAATTAACCCAGAAGAGCCCTGATATTTAAAACTCTTAACTATTTTTGCTATGTCCATTATCACATATTTCCAGGATGCCTCATATGAAATAAAAACACATGTTACTTCCATGACATTTCCTTCTTACCCTATTTTTATCTGCTTACAGGTGTCCTGTAGCAGAGGGACAGCAAAAACTTCAGAACAAAGTTTACAGGGACAACAGTGAGACAAGCAAGTCACAGTTCTAAATAGCACCTTTTCTCAGCTTCTTGAGAGTGAAGGCTCAGCGCCCGATTGTGAAGCCACCTCGATTTCCATTCTAGAAAGTTCTTTTGCCTTGCTTAGTCCTGACCCCTGCTTCCTGGGTGTCCTCCTCATAACTGGCATTTTCATAAAGTTCAAGTGAGGTAAAGATGGTGTTGCCACCACTGTCACGAGAAAGCCTGGCAGGAGAAATTGGCTTCATCACCTGAATCATTGCCAACATGTCTCCTTCCACCACCAGCTGTTCTGTGAGACAAACTGGCACCATTAGCTGTCTTAGTCCCTCCGCACCAGCAGCTGTCTGGACTTGTTCCATGAGACACACAACAGGGTGTGTGTGTGTGTGTGTGTGTGTGTGTGTGTGTGCTTGCTGGAGAAATACATTCAAAACTTAAGACTTAACCTGTTTTTTAGACATTTTTCTATAAAATCTCTTTCCAACCCACCTTTACAGGTGTGTCTGAACAATATGATGCTTTTGAAAATCAACTTAAAAATAAAACCTTTTTGACCTTTGATGCAGTCTTCTATCGCAGCTTTGAAGTGTTCTTCCAAAGACCTGAAAAGATCGTTCTACTGAATTACCTACTTTTGCAGTTGAGTGAAAATGTAACAAACCTCACTTCTACCCTTTTCATTTTACATATTTTCAAAACAGACAATTACAACTCACTGCAAAACAAAATTTTACCAGAAGTGTTGTGAGACATTTTCTAGAATAAATGTATAAAAGTCTATTAGAAATCAAGGTATGTGAAACTAGAATGAAGGGGGACCTTCTGAGGCATGATGTAGAGAAAAAAGGACTACAGTTCTGTGGCCAAACGTGATCTGAGTAGAAGGAAAAAACTGAGAAGTCAATGAAAAAAAAAAGCCTAATAATATAAAAGTGGGTGGAGAGCAATGGGGAAAAAAGAACTGAGAGTGTTATGCACTTGTGCCAGTCCCCAGAGTTAATGCAGTCAGCACGTGCTGTAAACATGCACTAATAAATTTTTTAAAGCCAGTGAATTGATATAATTTAAGTCAGAAAGAACACTCTAATCTTTTAAAAAATGAAATTACTATGTTTTTCTTTTAGTTCAAAGGAAGTAATTTTAAGCATAGGGAAGTATAAAGTTCCTTATCTGCGATGATAGCTTGAATTATTTTCAATTTAATTCTATGTATTCATATGTAAAAACGAGGATGTGTTTTATATTAAATGAGTTTCAAGAAAGTATCTCTTTTTCTTCGTTGGAGTGAGATTATATCTAGATAATAGAGATTGCATTGTAGCATCAGTAATTCACTATATTGAAATCAATCTGATAATGTACAACCTATCATGAAAATCTTAACTGGTTCTGAAAACCTAGGATTTTTTCTCACTTGAAAATAATTAATAGAACACAGTTGACCTTCTAAGGGAATTTGCAAAATGGCAAACATACTCTCTTAAAGAACTACCAGACCATTTAAAGTCACAATTTTAAAATTATATTTGATATATTCTCATATTGCTACATTTTACTTTAGTTAAATTCAACAAAGCAATATGTTTAATAGAATATATTTATAAGATGGTTCAAGTTTAAGGTTTAAAAAAGTGTTTTGATCATTTTGCATAATAAAAATGTGTTGAATAGTAAATCAAATTTGATGATTAAAATTTACAGTAATATGGTTTCTTTTTCCAGAATTTGCTTATTTTAGAAAACAGAGAAATTAAGAAGGGAATAGGATGGAAAGCAAGCAAAGGCCCACACCCAGCTCCGAGCAGATCCAGTTGCACTAAGGATTTTGAACAGGGACACTCGTGCTCGTTACGGATAATTATTCTTTTCTGTGTGTCTTAAGTCAGAAAATTGCATTGTTGCTTTGTAGTTAATCTTGTGCACTTTTCTTCTTCTTACTCATTCTGGATTAGTCATGTGTTTCCATATCACAACTTTATGTGAGGTAAAAAGCAAAGCCTGACTAAGAAAAAAGGAAATTACGGGATTTAGATTCAGAATTTGATAAACCTGGGCTTGGACTGGTCTGTACGTGAGGACTGGATCCACGGGCCCTTCAGTCTTGCCCTCAGATTTGTTGGACATTTTAGAACCTTGTAAACTGCATCCAACTTCATGAAATAACTTTAATGTTTTATGTATCAGTCATCACTTCAGATCACAAGCCAGGATATGTGTCCCAGACCTGTGACCAATGACTTTCTTGTTCCCTGCAACATACCCAGCATCAACATGTGATTAATAAGCACTTGATAGAAACCTTCAAACTGCGTAATTTAAAATAAACTAAATTTAAACCAAAATTCCTACAAAAGAACATAATTCATACATTTGAGTTTTTACAGTTTTTCATTACAGATCATTTTCTTAGCCCATAAAATATTGTTTAGAATAACACTAGCCAAATAGTACCCTGCAAACCTTCCTCTACAACTGATACTAGTTTCAATGTGAAAATAGTATAAAAGAAAGCAAAGAAAGTTAACAATTTAAATATTTATTCCTGGATTTTGACATTACATTTGCAAGTGTTAAAGGTCGTTATGAAAAGGGCTTTTTAGATTTCTTTACAAAGCAATAACTTTGTAAAGTTATGCATTATGAAAGTTTAGATATCTAACTATCAAAGAATAAAAATCAAAGTAAAACTGTACTAATGGGCATTTTTGGAGAACCAGACAGTGTCTTCCGAGATCCGGCCATGTTGGAACTTGGGGCTCTGGTCAACAAAGGAACCTGCTCACCTCCCTGGTAAGCAGCTGTGAGCCTACCCGTGCGTAGGCTGAGATCCTTCCTGCCCCCCCCACCCCTAGCAACTGGGAGCCAGAGAGAGGTCTGAGAATCTCTTGGGAGATTGACCATATGCAATATAGCAAATATGGGGGATTTCCTTTTATCTTCTCTTTGAAAGCAAATATTGTTTTCACTGTTTTGCTTTGTTCTGATTAATTATATTGCTCTATTCAATATTCTGTTTTGATGGGTTTTATAATGTTCTGTATTTGGTTTGATTTTGCTATACCTGACTGAAAGGACAACTATCGTGAAGATAACAAGGTATACTACGGTACCTATTACTGTTATCCCGGTAACCTGCTGTGAAGTTCTGTACCAATTTCACTGCATTTTCTCAATTGGCTTTGTTTTGTCTTGTTCTGTTGTATTTTTACTACCTTCAAAAAAAAAAAACTCCTAGGAAAAAAATTTTGGAGACTCTACAATGGATCCATCTCTAAATTCTATTACATATAGATTTTCCAGTCTTTAGTTCTTTGTTCTGGATTATGTATATATTTCTAACCACCTTTTCCCTAATATTTTAAATTTTTCTTGAACTATAGTTAGGCTTGAGTTAACCTCATTGACCTTTAGTTGATTATTTTTGTGTTAGTGATTTGTTTTTCATAAACTTCATTTTCTTGCAGTTGTTATTTATTTTATCTCTTTGACAAATCTTATCTAAATCTGAAACACATTTGTCTTCATGTTTTAGGTAACTTTTATTGTCATTTCACCCAGAGTGATATATTCTTCTGATCTTCAATTTTCCTGGCTACCTTTGATGGTTACAGTATTTCTGAGATAGTTTGAAATTTTGACTTGCAAGCTTATTTTGATGACGATTTCCCCCTTCCATGTTCTTTGCACATTTTTTATATTTTCCCATACTTTTCGCTCCCAGCGATGCATCACCTAGACCAGCCAGGTCCCCAGTCCTGAGCCAGGTCATGTGAGGTCCCTCTGTGGTTACTGAGGTACAATGCCTGATAGCAAATGCAGGTCCAGGCCCTGTACCACTGGGGGACTTGTAACAAGCCCTGAGTGCAGGAGAGCTCCTGCCTGCCCTCTCTTCCTGCTGGTTAAGCAACTGTAGCTCCCCTTGTAGCTCCAATTGTTGATCAAAGCCCTTTCTTTTTCTTCCTTTCATGGGCCAACCCTCTTCTTCAAAAGAGGGGCGAATTCAGGGCCCTGGTGTTCTTAGGTTCCACAAGTTAAAACTGCAGCCACGTCTCCCAGATTCTGGACTAAGGATCTGGACACAGCAGACCAGCTCTATTGCAGTATTTTTCCATTAAATTTGCCACTGCCATATTTGAGCAATGCACATATTTTTCATTTTTTATTTTCTATTTCCAACTCTTTGTGTAAGAAATATGAGGAACAAAAGGAACTCAGTGAACAATACCAACAAACAGGAGTTGGTGGAGTTGTTCTTAATCAAAAACTAAAAGATTATACATAAATAAATCTATTTTTATTCAAATAGAATTAAAATCCAGAGATTTGTCTTATCGCTTGCTGTGGTCTCCAGCTCTTAGAATGTACAAATAGAAGGCACTTACCAAACACTTATTAACTGAGTGCTTTGCTATTCTTCCCTGAGTTGGTGAGACAAGGAAGAGGAAAGGAAGGGAGAGATAATAAAATTATCATAGAATTAAGTGACATTGCCTTTGATTCATTCATGGCACTAATGACCACTCTAATACACATAGCACAGCACACATGGTACAAGAGTATGTAATAAATTTTTCATCGTATCCTGTCAACCACAAGTGCTAGAATATCTGATAAATTTTCTAAGTGTGTCCAGTGATATGTTTGAAAGAAAGAAAGAGCTGAGAGATTGTAAATAAGTGCTACAGATTTTTAAATTGGGAAGGAGTGACATAGAAGAGGGTTGATCTAGTATATGTAGCTCACTCAGGCTGAAAGGTCATAGGCGTAGCTTTAGAGAAATAGGGTGTATGCTTGGAAACAGGACACAGTCCCTGGAGACAGAGATTAATGACAGAGATTAATCTTGTAGAACCACTTCTTTCCTAAATATGCAATATGGGAAACTTGTTTACAGAACTGGGCGAATGCAGGATTATTCTTGCTAAAGAAAGACATTTTAAAAAATAATAAGCAGTGTCTCCATGGCAATGATAAAGGCAAATATTGCTTTGAGCCCATTAGGTAAATATCAACAGCTGAGACAGGATGGGCATAAAATGTCTGGGAAGCAGAAAGTGAGAGAATTTGGGGAGCATATGAGTGAGGAAAACAGCAGCCCAAACCGGAAGCTGTGTAACCGAGTCCCTGACTCATTAGTGCTGCTTTGGAAGAAAGCAGCTTCAATCTTGTGTTTTTCAAAGATACTTTTCCACCATCCTGTGTGAAGCAAAGGTAAGGGAAGATACGATACCAATTTTTTTAGAGTAAATCACTTAAATTAAATGTGTTTTTAAAATCAGTGAGCTTTGAGGAATTGGGGCATATTTTATAAACCAATGTGTTTGATGTTAGGCACACAGAGAAAAAGAAAAACAGACATATGCACAAGCTCAGAAAATGAATTTAAGCAAGAGGAAAGCTGTACCATTAAGACAGCTCTTTTCACACTTCAGAAAAATAGCATATAAAGCATGTCAGTACAGCACAGAGACACAGCACTGCAAAATCACTTATTAATAGATATGCTACTAACAAAAAAGTAATACATCCATGGCCTATGTGCTGCTTTATTTGGTGAATAAAACATACTCTTTCATCTTGTGGCTAAAATATAAACATGAAAATTTTAAAAACATTTCCTAGGTACTGTGTGTAATAATTATGATTAATTCAGGTAATAGTATTACCTACAATAATTTTAATATGTATTTAATACACATTTTAATATTCAGTGGGGTATCATGTGACATTTCAATACCTGTGTCCAATGTGTAATACATATCATAGTAATTGATGTATCATCACTTCTTTGCACTGAGAACATTCAACATTTTCTCTGTTGTCTGTTTTGAAATATCTAACTGTTGTCAACCCTAATTATCCTCCTGTGTGTTAGGAACAATAGAAGTTATTTTTCCTTCCCAGCTATATTGTACCTGTTTACCAACTTCTCTCCATTTCTCATCCCCACAATCTGCCAAAGCTCTCACAATGACTGTTCTTGCTCCTTCTTCCATGAGAAATGAGATGAATTTGTGCAGATGAGAAACAGCAGCTTGTGTTTAACTTGCCTTCCTCCATTTGATCACTAGATGGCGCCGCGAGAATTTATTAAAACAGCCTCTCTTCCTGGCACAAAATGGCCTAGATCTCTGCTGTCACTTCGATTTCTATTTTATTCATCTGTTACTTAGGCAAAGATTCACAGATTTTTTTTTCATTACAAATTAACTCTCGTAGTTAACAACAGTCTTTTCAAACCCACTGCAATTTTTCAAGGGACTTTACACTGTCAGTTTTCCATTCCTCTGTCTTATACAAAAACAGTTATTTATCTTGTCTATTTCTTATTCGGAACCATTCTCTGTTCTGCTTCCCTAAAAACACTTGACTCATTCCTCCTCCAGAGAATTAGTTACCAAATGTCATTCTTGCACTCCCTGCATAACGTTCTGTCTCAACTTGCTGTCAAAGTGTATCCTGAAAATTCCCCATTGCCCTTCGGCCTTCCTGCTACTTTAGAATTTCACAGCATTTATCTCTGCTAGATGCTTATACCATGATCAAGTCTAAGCCATCTAAGTATGTGTGTTTGCTCTCATGGAGGAGGGTTTGTGCTTTCCCAGGCTCTGTTTTGTTTGGAACTGAGGTAAGGTGGGCACTAGAAATTATTTTGTCTCAATCAAATTCCAGCCAGCCAACTTGAAAATCTTTCCATCCAGATTTCGTACTAAAACTTTGGACATCTCCACTGCCATTTAATTAGCTAAGAAGTAGTATATTGACATTTTATTGAAATTACTTTATAAATAAAATTTTGACTGCATGTATGAGAGTGAGCCTACGTATATTTCTATTTGAGGACACAAACGCGTGTGTCAGTCACACACGTCCACACATACATGTCACCTTTACCGCTGTCACTCGGCTCCAGGTCCACACAGCCTTACCAAGTGATTTAACTTTGTTTGTTTCCTTCTTGTTTCTGTTTTTTTTTTTAAAATCTGTTTGCCTACCAGGTATTTTACTTTCTTAATAATTATGCCCTGGGCATAGTGCTTCACAATGAACATTCATTTTGCTTAGTTCATCCCTTTTCTATGTAAAGTATAATTTAAAATGTTTCTCAAAAATAGTATTTTTCTTGGACCCAGATGTATAGTGCAAACTGGAATACCTGAGGTAGAAGGATAGTTTTTGCACCCATTTGTTTGACAAACTAAATATCCCTGACATTTTTGATCCTTGTTAGTGACTCCTTATACCTTCTGGAGCCCAGGGCATTGGCTTTCACTCAGATGGTGAATTTAGCTTCATTCTCTTCTCTATCTAGTACAGAAATCACTAAGCAGCCTTCAGAAAGCATATGTGAAGATATTTTGGTGAGTAAATACAGTATGTTCCATTGACTTTCTATGGCTTTTTCCTTAGTCAACTAGAGAGAAGAAGCCTCCAAGACTGAAAATTGGAAAATTTAGGGTAAATCAAAGGCCTAGCATTCTTCAGAAAATGCTCTAGGACTATGGAAGTTCGTGGTTTGAAAATACACAAAGGCATACGTAACATTGGTTTTCCAACCTAGCTGTGTGACAAGATCTTTGGAGAGTTACAGTTTTCTAGGTTGTTTCTCAGAACACTAACTCATAATTTCTAAAAGCGAGCCTAGGAATTTGTATTCTTTGAAGCAATGTTTTTGTTTTCATTTAACTGCAAGCATCTGACCCTCATTCCTAGATTTGCATTCAAGACAGAGGAGCCTAGACTCTTAAACTACCACCTTTGGCAACTTTGACTCTTTATTTAACTGTCACAGTATCCTTGCTAAGTGGGTTACAATGCACGGAAAAGGTGAGCTAATACATGTTCAGAGTCAAGTGCTGCGCTGAAAAAGCTTATGAACGTAGGATCAGGAGCCAGACTTCTTCTGCTTATGGTTCCTGTTTTGCCCCTTGATATTGTATGACCTTGAGAACATGATTTGATTTTGTTTGCTTTAGTCTCCTTATTTGCAAAAATGAAGATAATAGTGTTACCTTCTACTCAACATTATCCTGTAAGGGTCAAGTTAGTTAATGTCTGTAAAGCACTGAGAATAATGCTCCTAGTGCCGTATGTTCAAGAATCATATCCTTGTTTTGATTATTATGTTATTTATCCACTCAAGAAAAACCAAACTTACTTTGTTTCCTTTGAAAGATTTTTTTACCCTAATTTAATAAAACTGAAATTCAAAGGTTCAGATTAACAGCACTTATAAACGTTAGAAATAAAATTCAAATCCAGGCCAAATGACCTAAGTCTATAGACTTTACATCCTAAGAAGCCACTCGCATACCTCAAACAATAGGGAAAATTAGTATCAAAGGCAGGAATTTTTTCTTCATTGGATACTTCCAACCAATCATAGTAACAATATGATGATGCTTTATGAAAAAACGGTTGTCTCACCATTTGTTGATTCCTTATGAATGCCATTCCATACACTTAGCACTTGTGTATGTTGATTCATTTGCTCATTCTAATAACCCCACAAGTATGTGTTACTTCCCATACTTATCTATGTGTTTTGGGACAGGAAGTCTTCATCATTTCTAAGTCAAACATTCAAATCCCTTCAATAAACCCAGACAATGGGTGGTGTCCACTGTCCCATTATCAGCAGCCATTCCTGAGCATTGTCTCATTGTGAGACCTTCCTTTGCTCTAGTCACTTGCCTCTGAATGTGCCTCGGGTGTCCTGGATACTCTAACTACTACCCCTAGGCTGTACCAAATGGTCCAAAACCAGACAGAGCAGCAGGAATCTGAGTCTGACGTCTGGCTGTCAGCCAAGGGGGTTTCTAAATACATTGACAAAGAGCACTCATCTCCCAGGTGTTATGGATGTCTTCAGTTCTAAAGCTTAATTAATACAGGAGTTGTATCACTTTGTTTCGCTTTTAATTACTTCTGTCTTTGGGGTTTAATGTAGCCTGTGGTAAGTCAAAAATTATTATTTGAATTTTGTGTGCTAATTTCTTCACAAGCAATACTTTCTTCAACTTTAAGATTTTAAACTGATTTAAAAAAAAAGTACATTTGAAAAGGCCCATATTATCTCTATTCAGATGGGCTGTTGAAAATCCTATTTTGTTATATTGGTAGTTCTGTCAAAAGTTGCAGAGTGGCTGTTACTCTAACCTAACTTTTATCTATATGGACAAATGTCAAAATAATCAACTAATGTAAAATCTAACATATCACATTAAAATTCTTCATTTTTTAAGTTCCTCGAATCCTTTCAGAGAAATGTGTTTAATGTCCACATTCTTTATTTTTCTGTTTTTGCAAGGAAAGTAGAAATATGTCACTTAGGCAATTTCCTTCAGCCTTGTGAATTATCTTAATTAAAAATACTCTTACAGAAATAATTTATTTATCAGGCATATTAATGGAGTATTGCTTGTAAAAGTTTTAGCCTCTTTTAGATTCATATGGAAGGGATTCACATTGTTTTAAAATTCTCAATTATTAGTTTTGAAGAAATACTTCATAATTAAACACCAATGAAGTGATTATTAGAAATTAGAAAGATATTAGAGGGTGAGAGTAATAATATTGTGATGAATTCCACAGTCTTTCCAGTTCTTTTTTAGTGGCCCTTTCAGCATGATCAAAGAGGACTGGATACAAGTATTTAATCTTCCCTGGTTACTTTTTCATGAAGTTTCTACTGAGAAAAATGCATTCAGTGATAAAAGCAGAATTTAGTAGGACTATTGCCTACTCTCCCTTCCTTATCTAGGCCAACTTCAAAATATCACTCGTAATAAGCTAAATTTCTACTATAAAATCTCCAGAGTTTCTCTGAACTCAGCTGGGAAGTAAAGAAAGATCAGTAGCTCAGATTCTGACAACAAATCTTTCTATTTGACATTTGAATTTATAGAGTTTTTTTAAAAATTTATTTTAAAAGTACTTTAGTATTAACAGCTGCAGATCTTTGGTCATTTCCTAAGTTACTGATGGACTCTGGGGTTACAGCTCAACATCTAATTCTTCAATTTTTTTCTTGCTAACAGCACCCATAGGTATCAATCCACTTCTAACTGGTACCTGTGACCCGGCATTTGTACCTGTGAGCAGCATTTCCTGACACCAAGTCATCCTGTTTAAGAAGGAGTGGAGCGTTTGGTGTTAAACACTCTATCCAAGGAGATTCGCCCGGAAGGAGTGACTCCCAGGCTTCACGTGGAACTTGTAGTCAGCACACACACAGAGAGGTGCCCATTCCTGAGGACAGGAGACTGGAGCTGCTGGGAGGCATCACATGTTGCAAAGCCAAAGCCAACGCTACAGGAAACACAGAAAGAATTAGGATAGTGATGGTGTTTAAGGGCCTGACCCAACCTCCACTTCTGCCTCTGCCTCAGCATTTCTCGGCCTTGTACCCTAATAAATCTGTTATTATTTAAGTCCCTTTGAGTTAGATTTTCTGTCACTCACACATAGCTCAACCTCTGAGGCTGTTTCTTATGGAAAAGGGATCTGAATGGGACCTACATCATCAGGTGGGTGAAGTAAGTAGATGACATGTATAAAGCACGTATTGTCCGCCAAGCATTCAGACATCATTTAATCTTGTTCCCTCTTCCTCATACCCTTATATAGATTTCTGAGTAGAGATGAGTCACCCCAGTGCTCTGTCTATCCAGGGAGTTTTCAGAAAAGCAAGTTGTGTAGAACAAGAACTGAGGTCATGATGTGCAAGGCGACAATTCCCTGTGCTCTCCTTAGACTGACTCTCCCTATGCCTTGTCCAGGGAGTTTTGGCCTCAGCCATGGTGATGAATGTCTGGCCGGGGACACGGGCCAACCTTTGTGACAAGCAGGAAAACAAGGAGTGAGAGGCAAACTGTGTTTTCCTAGGAAGCACATCAGAGAGAGGAAATTCTGTTTTCCTAGAGTATGAAGCCTATGGAAGACAATATCTAAGTGAGATATTTAAGGATGATTCTTATTTTTGATGAGAAAAACAGTAAAGAACTACAGACCAAGAAGATATCCAGCCTAACTCTAAGTAGCTTCATTTAATTGTGAGGTGATTTTTCATTTGGTTACACAATTTTGAAATGGGAGCACATTCAAACCCTTCCTCGTTGGTTGAATGAACTGAAGCCTACACTGTAAGGTAACTTTTTCAAACCCTGTAACCAGCGAAGACTAATCCAGAGCTGGTAAGTCACAGTCCAGAGTTCTTTCAATAGACTGTGTTCCATCCCCGTCTCAGTGTAACAGACTGCATTTCACTTTCTATTACCAACCAAGTGTCTGGCAGACACATAAACACCCATCAAGTCTAACAAGCGTAGCCAGTTTTCCCAAAGGTAGTGCAATTGCCTTCTGTGAGTCAGTATGAGGCCTCATGGACACATTTCCCTCTTGCTGCACAGGGGCAGGAGGAGCATGGATCAGGGCATGCCAAGCACCTGGCCGATGTTTGCAGCCTTGGCACTCTTGGCATTGAGGTGGGGTAAACCCCTGGGGTCACGGAGGCCCAGTGGGAGGAAGGAGAGGTATGTTGTGTGTTTAGCAGCACTCTTGACCTCCAGCCTCTGGATACCACTAACGCCCCTCCACTTTTAACCACTAAAAATGTCTCCAGATTTTGCCAAATGTGTGTTGGAGGACGGAGATTCAAAATCAGCCCTTGGGAAACCAGGGCATTAGAAGAGATAAGCCTTTTTGCAGTGGATATTCCTTAAACATTTTCCCTGAAATGTAGGAAGGCCCACAGTCCTAAATGTGGGGGTGGGAAGACGTGAAGGATGCTTGGGACCTGGAGCACCTCTATGTAAGACAATTTAAAAAGTGTTAGGCTTCCAGGTAAGGATAGTGAACAGTGGCAAAGGGTTTGCCTAGTAAGCATGAGGCCCTGGGTTTAATCCCAGCATCTCACACACACACACACACACACACACACACACACACTCAAAAGTGCCAGGATTCTACACTATACTTTTATTTGATGCCAACATTTCTAGTGTCTGTCAGTACCATCTTTATGTGAAAATCTTATTTTCTTTGTTTACACACCTAACTACATTGAGAAAAAGAAGGCAGATTTTGTTTCTTTACCTGATACTATTTTAGTTTGGTAGCAAAGACGGTCTCTAAAAGGCACTGTCAAGCTATGTCAGGCCCACTGTATACCCCACAGCAATAAGAAGTTACACATGAAAATAAGGAAAACCTTCCACATTGGAAAAGCATCCTCAATAATGAAAAAAAAAAAACCACAATAAGAAGTCTATGCAAAGTAAAGTAGGAAAAACTTCACTTACAGAACGTGTACACTTCCCTTCTTGGTCATTCTTTCGTCTTGAGTGACCTCGCCAAAGAAAGGTATCTGGCAGACACATAGTTTTGCCACTAGTTTTGGTGGCATCTCTACCAAGCTCTATGATGCCAGAGCTACACAGGGCTTAGGCAGAAACTGGATTAAGAGGCAAAAGAGAAGAAAGATATGAATACAGGAAAAGTAAGATGAGAGGAAGCAGGAGAAACAACAAATGAAAAGGAGGGAAGCGTAAAGTTTGCCAGAGGATTCTAGCCTCACCTCTGGAAAAAATTTTTTTGAAAACCGTATTTTCCCAGTATGAATTATTTTTGCTAAAATACTTAAAATATTTCTCTTTTGAAAAGTGTCCATCAAAACAGCAATTGTGCTTTTGTCGTTTAGCATATGCACTATGTGAAACTTACATGATTAAATCTGATAGAAGAAATAATACCAGATACTGTATCAATCCTAAACAATCAGTTTTTCTGAATCTCATAATTTTCCCACTACCTTGAAGATAGCCACAGCCCAGCAATACACAAAAGGCTTCCTTTCTTCTTTCATAATTGTCCAGGACAACACATTCTTATATTTCATTTTTAATCATCTGCAGCTTTTCAGATCCTGCAGAGTATGAGTTGAATAGTACAATAAATGAGATCCAAGATTTCTAGGAGCCTCGTGTTTCTTTGCACCCATGGTTATAACACCCTGGTTTGGCCTTGCACTGGATACCAGACGTGCAGGAGATAACATAAGGGGAGGAAAATAAGAGGCTATTCATAGGAGGGCCAGGCTTATATGAGAATGAAAATAATTTCCCCAAACCAGGAAGACTTTTTCTTTAAATAAACAAAAGTGCATACATTCATTTCAAGGGCTGAGATAAGCCAGTTTAGAATGACTTTCACCTTGATGCAGAAATCTTAAGTAGAAACATCACTATTAGAAGAGGTTTGAATGGAAATTCATTGTAGGAGAGAAGGGAGCAGGGAAAAAGAGAGGGGAACCCTCCCAACTCACAAGTTGTTCAGAATTCCAGATGAGATTTTATAAGAACCCTCTCACACTTGGAGAGCTATCAAATTAATGATGTCATATTGTTTTAAAAGAAAACCTCAGATTCAGTTCTGCAAAAATAATAGAGATTTATAATAACAAACTAAGACAGTAGCATCTATAAATAAATGCTTTTATTCTAAGTACTGATGGTATAAGTAAGGAAAATCTCAGTGATACACAAACCTGGCTGTAATTAAAATCACTTTGGTTCTCTTCTTTAGTTGCTAATTTTATAATTTTCGGATAAGTTTTGGTGTTAAGATCTTTTAAATTTCCTTAGGTGAGTCCTGTGCTTTGTCAGGATTAGCAACTACTGGGGAAATCAAGGTAACAAGTAAGTTTTAAACTATCCACACATTGGCACAGACCTGTAAACTCAGCACTCAGTAGGCTGAGGCAAGAGGATCACTGCAAGTTCAAGGCCAACCTGGCCTCCAAAGTGAGGTCAAGCAGGCTGAACTGCATGGTAAAACCCTGTCTGAAAAAGTAAAAGCAAACAAATCTATCTATCTATCTATCTATCTATCTATCTATCTATCTATCTACATATATATATTTGTTATATATATATATATGTATCCTCACGTTATTTTGGAATTATATCTGAAATTATCAAATTTCTTGATTAACCCAATTCATCCATTTCAAGGTCTCCTATACTCCTAACATATGTGTTTTTGAATTTTAAAAGCCTTATGGCTCTTTGCTGATCTGATAGAGCAGTGGAACTTCACTCTGGGAAAGCCTGTATACATATAAAATAAATGCCTTTGCTCACAATTTTATGGTATTCATAGGTTGAAATCTTTTTGGAAAGAATGACGCCTAGTTGAGCAATTCCCTTTTAGATTCTGAGATTTTACCGTTGAGGAATTTCTCCTGAAGGTTTGTATCTAAAGAGAGCCTACATATTTCTTGATAGGCAGTTAATAAGATTAAAAGACTAAGTAAAAGGAACAACCAGAGAAGCCACAGGCTAAAGTGAAAGCTCCTTATTGGTCTAAACCACCAACCCAAGGCCGCTCCTTGGTTCTCACCTCAGGTGCTGCATTACTCTGCACTTCAGCGTTACCTAGGAAGCTTTTAAAAATACTCACACAAGGACACCACCCTTGAGCAATTACATGGGACTTTCTAGAAGTAAGCAGGAGTATCTTAAAGGAGGTTCCTAGTGATTTTTGCTTTTGTTTTGTTTTTCTCCCCTCAGGAAATTCCTTTATAAAGTGGGTGTCTCCAGTCTCCAACTAGTGGAGAGTTTCTCGGACCTCCGCGGCTCACCTTGCTACGTGGAGCCTGGGGGCTATTGCATGTACTCCCCCCTCTGCTTACAGCACGGTCCTTGATGGCTCTCTGCTAGGCTAATTCTATGCTAAACCTCACCGCCTTACATCTCCCAGCACGGGACTGGCTTTCTTCAGTCCAGGGCCTTTGCCCATCTATACTGAATAGATGCTCACCAGCGTGAAAGCAATAGGTAGGCTCCCTTGTTTTATTATTTTATTTTATTTTCATTTCTGCACCAAGCGTGACACTAAACCTGCATAGAAGTAAGTAATTTTTTGTTGAATAAGTAATGATCTATGTACCATGTGTTCACATTTTCAGATTATAGCAAATTCAAATGCAGACTCTTCGCTTGGAAGGATGCATGTTGGATTCATTGACATGGAAACTTGACGGGTACCAAGGGGAAGTTTTCTTTTATTTACACTACTCAGGAAGACAGCAACCAGTAGCCCAAGAAAGAAAGTAAGTGAGGCCTGGTCTGATGTTCAGACTCTTCCTTTCTATGTTGCACTTGGTATTAAACATTCTGACAGCGCTCTCATTTATAGGGACTTAGAAATAATTTTGCTTATTGCTCAATAAAAATTATTTAAGTGACTAACAACATGAACTTTATTTCAGTCTTCGAAACTGCAGGCTCTCAGGTCAGAATAGTTAAAGCACATGGAAAGCATTTACCTTTGTTAAACACCTCCTATGGCACAATGCTTCCCAAGGTCCCTGATGCATTAACTCTTTTATTACAACACACAAAAAAGTTTTTTTTACTGCTCTAGATGAGGAAACTTAGGCACAAAGAGGTTGCTTATCTCCCTCCAAAGTTTTAAATAGAAGATTTTTATCTCAAAAAGCTAGGTATCAAACTCTGGCATAAAGCCTCTGTTTAGGTTCTTTACCAGATTGTTTTTCACATGATAGTTGAGTTTACAATACTGTTTTATAAAATGTGTCTTTAGTCCTACTTATCTTCAAATTTCAAACTTAGGAAGAAGAATCCAAACTTTTCCTCCATGAACCGATTCAGTACAGTGGAGGGTGATGTCATTTCTAGAGATAATCTGTCAATGTGATATATTTTAACAGCCTCTATAATCCGTAAGTACAAGTCCATGTGTATCTATTAACTGTTCAGGTTAAGAAACACTTCTCATTTTTCATTCATGACAAATGTTCCACCTTTTTCCCAACTAGGAGGGACAGTGAGCAAGAAAAAAGAGGTAATTTTTTTTTAGACTAGGAAAATAGAATCATCATACTGTTGGAGGACAATGAACTAAACAAAATTCTTTATTAATATTTATTTTCATTGTGACTTTAGCACTTTTTGACTAGGAACCAGGTTAAGTACTGGAGGTACACTTGTGAATATAGCTATCAAGGCCCATTGTTAATAAACAAAGAAAGTAATCACATATCTTCAGGTAGAGATAAATTCTCAGAAGAAAATAAAACAAGATGTCCTGAAAAATAATACCTAGATGGTGGGGTTATTCTAGATTTGAATCCTAAATAACTGAAAAGAAACATAAAATGTACCACGAACAATTTGGAATTGAGATTAGAAAAACATTTCAGTTACAAAATAAGCCTTATCTAAAGTCGGAGTGTTTGAATAGCCCAGCTACAATGTGGCATGTCTGATTTTCTAGACTGTCTAAACTATACATGACATCTTCCATTAAATTTTGAAATTCTCATTTTGCCTTTCATGTTCTGTACTTTTAAATAAAGATACCAATCAGACCAATTTTTCCTTTCAAATGAAATAAATTCTACCTCTGACATGCTTCACATTAATTTTCAAAGATTCCATGCAAATGTTTCTGTCCAGAATTATTCCCAATCATATCGATCTGTCTGGAGACCTAAAACTAATTAAGTACAAGCAAACAAGATAATGAATATTCCTTTATAGGTGCTGTTTTAATTTATTTACAGGTTTGAACTTATCATAGATATCAATGCAAACCTGCCAGGAAACAGAAAATAAAAACAAAATGAGTGATGTTTTATTTTTTAAATAACTCACAGATTTACAGCTTATATAATTAAATCCTGGGACATAACTTTTTCATGTTTCCGTACTTGGACTAAATTATTTAAGCCATCTCTTCCAGAGGGTAAGTTTTCAATTAAAAATAAGCCCTCTTGAATTTTTTTTCTTATATTCAATGATTTGATATCAGTGTTTCCTCACCTGTGTTTATGAATCAAAACTGCACCGTGGTTAAACATTTCACACTTGGGCTATTCCAAGAAATTGAGTTTCTTCTTAGGTTTTACATTTTTTCTTTCTCTGGCAAACCTTTGGCTGCCTGCAGCATGTAGCTTTTCCACCAGGCCCCTTTCAGAAAATAAAGTCCTCTCTGTAGGAGTCCCTGTCTTTAAAATGCTAATGGCAATCATGTCGCATCAGGAAGGAGTTACTCTCTCCAGTTCAGCGATTACAGTGTGTGTTTTGCGAGACGGTCCTTGAAAATGGATCATAAAGCTATCATTTTTTTTCTTTGGACTGCAGTCTATTGTTGGTCATAAAACCGACGAGTTCTGCCAAAGACAAAATTGCAAATCGAGACTGTACAGGGATTGCCATCCAACCTGTCACTGTTTAGCGTTACTGTTAATGGTGTTACTCTATAACTATTAGGTTTCAGACACCCTGAATACATATTTGTGTGGCAAGGACACTGTAAAATGCATGAGAGTCATGTGATATTTTTATTGCATATATAACGTTTGATAGCTAGAGATAATTGAAATTATATGGCATTTAGCATACTAAAACTTTATTACCAACACCATTGCAAAATTCTTTAGGAATTAACTAACATGACTTACTAAGAATTTCAGGTTGTGAAATAGAACAACAAAATTAACTTTTATTCATTATTTTCTCATTTATAGTATTTTATTATCCATTTAATTATTCTGTTTTGTACTGATGCTTCTTAGGAAAGCACTATTTCAGTATCTACTCAGAACGAGGCTGAGATCTGGAATCATGAAGGTAGATTCAAAGTGCCCAATTAGCATATGGCCAGGCCAAGTTGTTTATCTTTAGCCTTCACACTTAGAAATGTGCAGTGCTTTAAGATCTTTCTAGAATTGCAAACTTGTGAAGGTAAACCTGGAGACCAATCTGCCATTTGGTGGCAGGGATGCCTGAATAGTAGATTTTGACATTTTACTTATTTGATTGAAATAGAAAAGGAAGATTCTTCACTGCATGTGAAGTTGTCCTAAATGTTGGGCACCTTGTAATCTGAAAGAGGTGATGATGTTTTCAAAACTTCTTCTGAGATCTCATGGTCCCCCAAATAGTTTCTTCCACTTGCTTCCCCTTTGCTTCTGGTCCTTTCTATCACTAGGTACATGCACATGCTCACTTGCAATATTCATAGTGCCTTCCGAGTTACTGTGAGGAACAACTGCCGGCCCAGTGGTGCATGCCTTCATCCTAGCTACTCGGGATGGCGAGGCAGTAGGTTCACAAGTTCAGGCCTACCCTGGGCAATTTAAGGTGACCTGTCTCAAAAGCAAAAAGGGCAGCAGTTGAATCTCAGTGGTAGAGTGCTCCTAGGTTCCATCCCCAGGTATTGAAAGAAAGAAAGGAAGGAAGGAAGGAAGGAAGGAAGGAAGGAAGGAAGGAAGGAAGAAAGGAAGGAAGGAAGGAAGGAAGGAAGGAAGAAAGAAAGAAAGAAAGAAAGAAAGAAAGAAAGAAAGAAAGAAAGAAAGAGTAAGAAAGAAAGAAAGAAAGAAAGAAAGAAAGAAAGAAAGAAAGAAAGAAACTTTATTCAAACTGTTAAAAAAACAAAAAGAAAGAAAGCCTCTTTCTTTCCTTTTGTCTTCTTGGATCCGTTTGTCTTAAGACTATCCAAAGTGACGTGTGTCTGTGAATTGTTTCTGGAGCAGGGACCTTATGGGAGAATTAGAATGAGCCAGGAAAAAAACTATTTTGACTATTTTGTGCCCTGAGATCATTGTCCCTCTGCTATTTGTCTGCTAAAGAGTAATTCTTTCCATCAGGAGCCTACTACTAAATGCCTACATACCCTAGGGAGTAAACCTTTTAGGGTCTTTCTGTTTTAAACACGATATATGCATGTCTGTTAATTTAAAAATATACTTGTGTTGTAAATATGAGCCTAAAACAAAGAATAGTATGTGTGTGGTGTCCATAATTGATAATAAAATTCCAGTAAAATATGATATGTCACACAATTATTGTCAGAAAGATATTTTATATTAGAGAATGCACTGTATATTTTCAATGTATGATGATTAAGAGACAATGTATTTTATTAACAGAGTTCCTTGGGAAAATGGGAGTAGATTTGGATAAGGCGATAATATTCATTATTATGACAATGCTTCTGGCTGGATTCTGTGGCACCTATCTGTGGTCCCAGCTACTTGGCAGCTGATGCAGAAGAATCCCTCAGGCCACAGAGTTCAAGAGCCGCCTAGACAACATAGCCTGATTCCCATATCAATAATAATAATGGTAATAATAATAACACTAACAAAAAAATTATTAAAGAAGAAAAAATAGAACATTTTTATTACTATTTGTTACTAAACAATTCAATCTTAGTTGGTCGGCCTGTATTGACATCAATATTTCATAATTAATTTCCCCTAAAAGAAGAATAGCATTTACAATTACAAAAGTTGCAATTGTAACTAACACTTTATGGAATGTTCAGTCAGTGCTGAGTTCTACACTAAGCAATTTATGTTCACTGATTACAACCATGCTAGTGTTTCAGTTTTACAGGTGAGGAAATCAAGCAATAAAGTAACTTTTCCAAAGCCTTACTACTACCAAGCCTGAACAAAACATACAGTGAAAGTTTGCATTTTTAAAAATTATTAGAGTAAAAGACATATTGCCATTAATCTACTTTACTTCAGAAACATTCATCCCATTGGTCTGGTCATTTTCTGAATCATTTCTGGATGTCCTCTTTCTTCAGTGTCTTTAGGAGGTGCAGCTAAGAAAAGAATAAGCAAATGATGTTCAAAAGTCCCATCCCCTAATGATGCAGGTTTGTAAAAGCATTATGATGTGTCCTTTTCCATTTTCTTTACTAGACCTCATACTTTGGAACTTCTAGCTCTTTATTGAAGTCAAAATGACCTTGAACGGTAAATATTTTGAATCAGTCCAGGTAATCAAAGCATCTACAACCAAATGGTAAGAACGGAGTCTAAGTGTGTTCAAAAAGAGGGCAGTATTTTGTTAGGGATAAATGACAATGTCTTTAGTGTAATTTCAAAAATTTCAACATTCACTGTGCTTTGCCATCACACCTCCTGTGTGTCCTGGAATGAGGTCACAATTGAAAACTTAAAAATATTACCTCTGCACATTTTTGTTAGGAAACCATTCTTATTCCAGAGGGAGTAATAATGTTCACAGAGGGAGCAATAATGTTCACAGATAAGAGTCTGTAAACTCTTGGCAGTCCGTGCATCTATTTAGGAGGTTTCTCATTATTCGATTTACACAGCTGTATTTAAATAAGATATAGATAATCAAATTCCACATATTTGGGGCTGGGCTCCTTTAATGCATCAAAAATTTTGTATGAACTTGGAGTTAAAGTTCTGTACAAATCAGCAGCATATGCCTGCAATCTTAGCACTCTGGGAGGGTAAAGGAAGAAGACCACAATGTCAAGCCTTCCCTGGAAAACTTAGCAAGACATCATCTAATAATAATAAAAAATAATAATAACAATAAAAAGGGATGGTCAGTTACCTCAGTACAAAGGCCCTAGATTTAATCTCCAAAACTGAAAAAAAAAAAAAAAATAGACAAATGATCCACAGATATATAGCAAGGTAAAAGTCATAGTTCAAAACAGAATTTATTAGTAAAGTACATATCAGCACCCAGTTCTCCACTAAGGAAATAAAGGCCATGGGACATAGTGGGGGAGGGAGGGTGCGGAGCGGGAGCTGGAGGGGCCAAGTCCTAGTTTGGGGACAATGCTCCCTCTTCAACTGTCAACTCTTTACCACTTCTCTAACCAATCCTCGAAAACTATGTATCTGAAATTAAAGACAACTGACAGGAGATAGATACAATCCCACACCAGCTGAGGCAAACGCGTTCTCCAGGGTGAAGGACCCCTCATTCTTTTCTCCTCAGTGTAAACATGGAGTTGAGAAATAGAGAATTATTGAGTTAGTATTATTGTCCAATTTTTTAAAAATAATTTGGATGAGTAAAATGGTTCCATTTTCCTCCACATGAAAACACAAGATTATTTTCTGTTCATTTTTTCTTCAAAAAAATGTTCTTAACAAAAATCAGGAAAGTAAACAGTCTTATCCTAAATCCTTTTGAGTGTATAAGGGCTTCTTAAAGACAGTTTCCCCCAAATTACAAAATTTGCAAGCAGCATCTAATTCCACAGTTTCTCACAAACTGCCCTTGTAATATATCTCACATAGGCATCACTGAAAATTACCTCTGTTCCTCAAAATACTTCTAAGAATGCAGACCAGACGGTATAATGGGCAGACAATTGAGATTTAGACTGATTTGTATCACCTTGTGAAATGTAAGGCAGAGCCAGTCATAAAATTTCTTTAGAATTTCACATCCTTCTTTGATTCTGAAGCCACATGTTATGAATTTTCAGAATAAAATGTGTCCTGTTTTTGAACTAAGGCTTTATAAAGTTGCCACACTTTTTAACAGATCTGAGCCAAGCCTTTCTATAGCTCCCCACCATTAGCATATTATTACTGTGCTCTTTACTTTAGAAAATTTACATATATTTATATTTTCACAATTATATAACCTTCTTTTCTTTAAAAAGTAATAGCAAACACAATAACAATCTTAGGAAATTTTTAAATAAAATGCTGTCGCCCAAAGATATCCAGTAATGCCATTTTGTAATCATGACATTTATTCACTTACTTTTGTACAAAATTCTTTCTTTTATTGTTAGTACATGTTTGCTTACATGATGTTTACGCTCATCTTAGGGAGTAGGTACATGTACTTACCATGATTTGATTCTTCCTATTCCACTTCCCCCCGTTTCCCTACCTCCATCTTTAGACCTCCATCTCATTTTCATTATTATTGTTATTGTTACTGTTATTTTTACTGTTACTTACTTCGTGTTGGTGACATACAGTGATTACATTGGTTGTAGGTAATTGATACATGTGCACTCAGTCTCACAGCACCTTTCCCATTTATTTAAGATTGATCTCCCTGCTTCTTTTTCATCAGTCTCCACTGTTTTTTACTGTAATTGTTCTTTAATTACACAAATTAGAGAAGCTGTACAGCACTTAAGATTGTGTGTTTAATTTATTCACTCAAAATTACATTTTCCAGGTGTATCATTTTCCTACAAATGTCTCAAATTTGTCCTTCTTTATACCCAAGTTGTATTCCATTATGTATAGATTGCTTTATTCCTCTCTTTTATCCACTGATCTGGTGATAGACATTCGGGATGCTTCCAAAGATTTAGCTATTATGAGACGTGCTGCTATAAACAGGGATGTGTACTTATCTCTGAAGTGTGTCACCCACGGGGGGAAAAGGAACCCTTTTACATTGTTCATGCTAAAGTACAACCATTACAGAAGTCAGCATGAAGATTTCTCAAAAAACTAAAAATAGAAGCTGACTCAGATATTCTCTTCCATAAAATTCTTTGCCTTAGCTATATATGTGGAACATCTTCCTGGGTTATTAATACACATTGCAGTCTTTCTTCTGGTTACTGTTATTGAAGTATTGCACACAGATAGAAATGTAAGCCAGCATTTCTGTGTTACCTGATGGGCAGTCACAAAATGGACTTTTCTAGTGTCAGCTGCAGGTCAGGGAACACTTCCTAAAGTCAACCATTATTTATTTTTGCCTGGTTTTGAAGTGCATTAAGAGAAGGAGGGCTGTGTTATATACATGTACCTATTCCCTAAGATGAATATAAACTTCGTGTAATGCAAACAGGTACTAGTAAAAATAAAAGTTATACATTTAAAAAATAATAAAAAAGCTAATCTATAGTATATCCTCTTTTAGTTCTGACTTCAACATTGTGTTTGTCAGGTTCACTCAGGCACGAATTCTTATTCTTGTTTGCGCAGTATTGCACTAAATAAATTTCTATAATTTAATCAAGGTTGAAGGCAAAAGAAAATCATTTTGTGTGGGATTTTTAAATTTATCATCCAGGAACACAGCTGAATCCCCATTACTTTTTTTTCTTAACATTTTTTTCTTTTAATTCTGGGTTTCCAAAGCAGGGCCTCACTCGTGCTAACCAAACCTTCTATGGGTTTGTCCACAGTTTTCTATATGTGTAGGCTATGTTTCTAGAAATGGAAATGGATGTTGCAAAAAATAGAATGATAAGGCTTTTGGTGAATGTTACCAGGTTGCCTTTTAGAGTGCAGAAAATGTATTTCCACTAGTACCGTGCAAGAGTGTCTGTTTCCCATTATCTTCTCCATCACTGCATATCATAATTTTCCTTTCTCCTTAAAGAATTTCTGGTCGCATCATACTATCCTACTAACAGCAATATTTCTCAGTTCAAATGTTGAATTATCTCAGAAAGCTAAGGATCAAATTTTTTAAAGCTGAGTCTATTGTTGACAATATGATAATTGTATGAACCAGACTTTGCCCAGTGCTTTCCTCCTCAGCTGAAACTGCTCTTAAATGATAGCATACACCTTGTGGAATTCCTCAAGTACAGTCTCCCCTGGTGTCAAATTTTTCTGTTCCAAAACATGAAAGGAAACATGAATGCTACATGCTTTATGCTTTCACTTTAATCACTGGCTAGTCCTTTAAGCCAGGGAACTGTAATTAATAATTGCAGTCCCATTATTTACAATGACTTTTTCTTTCCCATGAGACTTTAAGGAAAAAAAAAAAACCTTTTATTTTTTATTCTAAAGGTTTGAAAATACTGCTAAGTGGAAAAAAATGAAAGTCATCTACATTTCTTCCACCTAAAATCCATGTTTGGGAGTTCTTTGGTGTCATTATTGGAGTATTTCTGATGTGCATTTAAATAGTATTTCAACAGAAAAAATAAATTCTAGAGCACATGCTGTTTTATAATCTGCTCTGCTCTCTTAACATGGGTTATTGTTTTGTATTCAAGCATCTTTTGATCTAAATAATATTAATCAATTAGTTATTATATAAGTACTTTATATACTGACATATGTGCTCTCCAGGGTGATTTGTTAACATCAAACCTGAGAGAAGACAGAAGTTCTTCCGATGGAATTATCTCACAGTTATGTTTGGTGTTGAGAGTCCCAGTGGTCAGGAGCCCAGGAAGCCCAAGTGAGAATGCGTTTGTTGATGGAGCTCTCTCTTCTCTAGTCCGTGTTCCTAGCATGCTGTCCTACCAAAAGAGAATTAGCAGTGCCTCCATTCTGACTCTTGTGCATTTTAGTTCCCCATCAAGGATCTGGAATACACAGGCCTGCATTTTTCTTCCATCATTCTTAAAGGAACTACTTGCAGGAAGCAGTTACATGACTGCATTTGTTTCAGGAGTATTTACTGTTGTTTAAACTTCACTTATAGGCATGTGTGCTGTGTTTATCAGTCACAACTGTTATTTGCACTCATAAAATGTATGAGCTGATGATTTGTGGGTTAGCTAACTAAAAAAACATGCAGTCATTGCTTTGAATCTATAGTTTAAACTGTTAGTTGAGATCTGGAGTAGCTCCACTATTCTTCTAATAAAATGTGTGGTGCAGGAGGGAATTTCATTGCTGTAGCTCCACAACCACATAATGACTTACAAGAACATAAATTGCCAGTTAATTCATCAGAAACTAGTATATATTTTTAATGTGTTTCATTTGCAGTTTGAATATTCCAACAGACAAATCAATGAGAAATATCCATTCCTTGATTTAACTTTTTGCCCAGAGTAAAAAGTTTGAATAGACCCTTTTGGCTTCTGTAAGAAAAAATGCATACCACTCTGAAGATCAACTTTGGCTTGTTTACCAAGCCCAGTCATTGTTTGAGTGTCTTAAAAGGTATTATGTGATGTTATGTGTATGAAGTTTGTCTTTTCCATCCTTTGACAGAGCTAAATCCACAAATCACTAGGCCCCAAACTATACCTGAGATAAAAGGTCATTGTTTTTCTCTACCTTCCAACTAATCTCTACTAAGTACAACTATAAAACCATCTGCTTACCAAGAGGCCCAGAAGCACAAAATCCATTAATGCCATGTGTATCCACAGCAGTATAACTTCAGAGGCTCAAAAGTTTTCAAGTTTTTTTAATTTTCATTTTGATCTGTCAGAAACTTGGTTGGAATGGTTTCCTTTTCCTTCAAAATTCATTATATCTCAATTACAATGTGCAAGTCTCCCTTTATTAAGTAAGTACACATGCTTTCTCATTTCTGTGCCTATATTTTAAAATAACTTACATTTTGTTGGCAAAAATAGAAAAGCTAAAAGAGGGGCAGTAAGATTTTATTTCCTGTTTCCATTCTTCCTCCCTGGGGGAACTAACACATCTTGTAACGCATCACAGGAGGAAGATGCTGATTCAGTCTTCAGTCATTCCTGGAGTCTAGAGCACAGTTCCTAATGAGAGAGGCAGAGTCTGCTGTACAAAAAAAAAAAAAAAAAGTAGCTTCATTAAATGAGAGAAAAATAACTTTCTGTTACTAAATCGTCCCTAGTGAAAGAATTTAAATCTGAGTGTAAATCTTCCCATACTTACTTCAAAACAGAAGAGGGCAAACAACAGAAACTGATAATGATAAAATTTCTTAAGTAGAAATTTTACCTTAACAACCTTACCAAGAATAGGTACGTGTCCCCTATGTGTCCAACGTATGGGAGTAAAATCCTTGCTAACCACAAAATCAGAGGACAAATTGAGCAGATCTCCAGAGAGCAGGGATGCAAGTGGGGAAGGTATTGAATACAAGTGTTAGAATTGTGCCTTAATTATCTGGATATAGATTTGTCTCCATAATAATCCTTTTCATTTCTGGCTGATAAAATGCAAGCATTTTTACATTGGTTGTCTCATTTGAGACTCACAATCATCCTGAGAATGAGGTAGAGAATAAATTATTTCTACAAATTAAGGATGCAGAACCTGAGGTTCAGGAATCTTAAATGATAGGCTCCTGGTCCCATGTGGCTGCTCTGTAGCACATCTCCTGATTCTGAGTGAGCCTTGCTTTGATACTTCTGTTTCAAAAATAACTGATAGAAAATTATTCATACTGAAGTTCTTATAAGTTCATATAATACATTAGTGACTCAGCTGTGTTGTTGGAACAATGGGAAGTTAGCAATTATTTAAACAGAAGCTTTACGGGAAAGTTTAAATTCACATGTTCATTCACTCACAAATCTTCCAAAGACGCTTACTTTTACATAGTAATATTTAAGTTCCTCCTTTTTGTGGTAATGCCAATTGGTTGAAGTCTCAATGGCACCCCTTTTTCTCATTGGAAAAAAAAAGCCAGTGGTAACACAGCAGAATGCAAACATAAAGAAGTGAAAGGCTCTCTATATTCTGAAAATTCAAAGATTAGCCATGAAGTAGCCTCAGCCTGGGTCTAGTTATTGACTTAGTATGTAACTATAAAGTATCTTCCTACCCTATCCTCTGTCTCTCTCTCTCTCTCTCTCTCTCTCTCTCTCTCTCTCTCTCTCATTTGCCTCCACCCTATATATCTCTAGCAGAGTATTTCAATCTAGTTACCTTTTACTAACTAAATCTTTCACATAGTGGTTCCAATGCTCCTGGATTTCAAAACCATGGCAAAATAATAAGACCAACTATGAGTTACCACATGTCCCACAATTATCATAGGAAAAATATGCCAAGCTCAGTTTCAGTAATGAGAAGACTGAGGATGAAAGATGGTGAACAGTTTCCCTAGGTGCAATTTTTAGGCAACGGTAGAACCAGTGACTCAACCTAAGCCTGCTGAACTCTGAAGTCCGGCCAGGCTTTCTAGAAGGATTTGTGGCCACCAGGACCTTTGGCTTTACCACTAGCTTTGCCAGTATTTCTGGCCCCATCACAGTTCTGTGCTGTTGTGGAAACAGTTTGTCTACCTTGAATGCTCTCCCTAACTCTCCTGCCAGTAAAATATTAGTTCTTTAGGACCCATCATAAGCATCAAGTCCTATTAGAAAATATTTCTCCCCAGTATTAAAAATGTCTTACCCATTCTTAGACCTTTTTATAATTCTATTGTGCTTATCTTACTCTTCCTTTATCGTGGTTACTTTTGCAACCTCATTAAAACTTGGCAAGTTCCTTGGAGACAGAAATGAAGATTTATTCATTAGTGATAGTTCCTAGAACCTCTGGCAGAAATTAAATGCTTAAGTAAAGATTTATAATACTGAATAATAAATGCCATCTTAAATGCCATCTTGAGTAAGCCATGTCTACAATAGAATGTCCCTTTTTCTCCTTAAAAATCACCTTTTTTACCCCTAGCTTGGTTATAGGAAGCACCAGCCACCCATGAGTCAGTAATTCTGAGTGGCATTCCTGGTTTCTCCATTTATCTGGTTCCACATCTAAATAAAAATTTTGTAAATATACACTCTAACTATGGCTCCAATCCATCACTTATGTACTCTTGAAAAACAAATGGCCCAACAAAACGACTGAGAGAAGAGAGGCAATACATCCAATGTGCCTCATTACTAGGTCCTTCTCCACACTGAGTAAACAGTCAGCTTCCAGATGGGTGAAACAGACTATGCCCAACAAATCCTTCACTTTTGACTCCACTGCAGCTGACTTTTACAGTCAATCTTACTCATTTCTCAGCTCAAAAATCAATTTACTCCTCTATCTCCTGACTTGTAAATGACTCCAAGGATTTTGTGTGACCCATTGTTAAGGACGAAATTGTCAATTACATTGATACTTGGTGCGTTTCCTTTTGAAAATAGACGTTAAACTGGAGGTGCTTGTTAGACATTGCGGATGGGGCATTTAGGTGTAGTATGTGGCATTAGTTTAAAGCTAGACCTGTTGGCAGTTTTCAATACACAGAGTATATGTAATCTCTGGTCCTTGATACACTTCCTTAAAGCATTACATCTTGAATCTGGTTGGATACTGAAATTACAGAGGATGGTTAAAACTTAGGCTCTTACAAACTTAGGCTCTACTGGAAGGCAGTTTATCCAGAGTTTCTAGTGGTATTATTCAGTCATCCGTGTTATTTTTTAAAAATTTCCTAGAAATAAGGAAATAAAGCATTTGTTTCCCAAGCTTAGTACTTTAATTCAATCTCCAGAACCACAAAATAATAAAAAATGAAAAAATGTAAAACCTACTTGAGATACACTCACCTGGGAAAAATAAAACAACAACAGCAAAGGGGAATAAATTGTTTCCAAACATGTATTTAGCACATCCAGGATCTGACTTAAATGTAGTTCATCTAACATCAGAGATAATTTTTCTTTGCTTGCCAAAAGCTCTTCAGACAAGTAAATAAAGGTAAACTTTGAGTTTTCAGAATCTTTCCATTCTGTGCTCCTAAATTCTTCACTTCTTAAAATACTCCAGCTGGGATTGTTTGTCAGATTAGACAGAATTCAGCAGAGAACATTGATCATTATTCATTCAATAAATATATTTAAGTGCTGGGACACTGTACTAGTTATAGGAGAGTGAATGATATGGCCCAGGACTCCTCTTGAGAGCTTGCAGTCTAGGCAAAAAAGATAATAAATGAAGTGGGCTATAGGGGTATAAATGTGTAAGGATCAATTTTGGTGGCTGCAGTGGTGGCAGCCAGCTTCTTTGCATAAGAGGTGGTTTGATCTGAATCTTGAAAGATAAACTAGTTGATAGTAGCAGACAAAAAAGGATCAGGAAATACAACTCTAGGAAGTGTGATGTGTGAGTACGAGAGTGTGGTGGGATTGAGGAGCTTCACATAATTTGGAGCGAAACCTATGTATAAGTGTGCAAAGGGCATAGAGGCATCCGTTACAGGATGAGAAGAATGGATCTTATAAATTGCACCAGACTTCAAACTTCCTCGAGATCACTTTGCCTCTAGTTATCTTCTAGTGTCAGCAACAAGATGCTGTTACAGGCAACTAAATTAGATAGAAATCAGATAAGGTTAGGCTTTTGAGGGAGCCAGTGCAGAAGACCAAATACCTTGCAACTGTGGAAGAGACAGATACCTCCTGCTGTGGGCCAGACCTCAAGACAAAAGATAAAACAAATGCACCCACATCCTAAGGATAAATATCAGGGACTGTTGTTCTAAATAGGTATCTATCACCTTGAAGAAGCCAGAAGGAGCCACTAACCCAATCCACTACAGGAAAAGGCCCTATTCTGAATTCATGCCCACTCGCTCCATGACCCACTTCCCCATCTGATCTTGATTTAATCAGCTTTACCTGAGCAATTATACCTGTCATCTTATTGGTGGACCATAGTTCTGTCCCACCTGGTGCCCACCTTGTAATTTCTCATTTCTCCCTACCTTGAACCCACCTCACCTTGTGGTTTTGCTCTATAAAAATCCCTAGAAAAAGCACAGTCCTTGGCAACTCACTCAGGATTCCTTCCGTCTCTCTCAGACAGAAACTTTCTCTCTTTCAATAAATATATTCTGCTCTTTACCTCCATTGTTCCTAAAATTCACTCTTCAATTCTAGAGAACATGAACTCATACCAGACACCCAGCAGGTTGGGAGTTTCTTTCCCCTATATCAATGCCACTAAATGGAAGGTATGCAATCAGAACTGTATTTTCCCACAGACCCAACAGAGATATCAAATACTTCACATCTTATAAATCACTGCTACTATCTTTGAAAACCAGTGTTGTCAAATGAGTTGTTGTCATTGAATTTCTATTTAGATATGAAATTTCTGAAGTGAAAAATGGGATTGACAACACAGCTGTTTGTCCTTTTTTAGCATACTCCTCCCTCCTCATCTTCCCTAATTCTCTTTTGCTTGTGGAATAACCACTTGGTGGTGCATTCCAAGTGTTAGGGAGAAAGTGCTCTCAATATATCCTGAATTACTGAGTATACAGAGACCTTCCTTGACTTGCAGAGATCACTGTGTTGTGGAATAGTGTACAATCCCTCCAGAACCCCTTCATCTGCTACAAGAGAACTGTTCTTATCAAAGAGGATCTCTTGTGGCTTTATCTACTGTGTGGACCCTAAAGCTTTTCCAGACAGTACTGGAAAAGTCACTAGAAGATACCATGGTCAGCACTTTTTTTAAAATATAAATCACAAGCTATTTACCTATGCAGCATCGTATTGTTAAATCAAGCAATTTCTCTGTGCACACTTGGACAAAGGAAGGTCCACAGAATTCACATGCCTTGTGGGAAGTGTTGGGGCCCTTGTTGTGGAAGGATCATCTCTACTCTCCTTTTTGGCAGTGTCTGATGGATGGGTCTCAGCCCACTCCACTACCATCTGGATGGCAGGAAACCTACATGTCTCAATGAATCTGACCAACTGCTTAACCTTTAGACACCATATTAGATTTTTCCTACTGAGAATAGCAATTGTATGTCTCTTGTTAAAATTTCTGAAATGCTAGATGACCTCAGTGAGAGTTTTTTGAAGGAGAAAAAGTACAACCAACTATTTTATCTCAAAAGTATTTTTTTCATTTCAAGTCGAAATAAAAACTTTCCTATGAGAAATGCTCTTCTATGATATTTAGAATGAACACACTGCAGTTATACAAGTTTTAAAATATTTAACAGTTCCAAATTAAATTCTTCATTAAAAGTAGCAACTTTTCAAAATGGTAAATGTTTACAGTACTTGTAGCTTCCCAAAGGTAAGAAGATAGAATAGAATTCTGAGAAGACTTCTGAAATCCTCACTAAAAGATTTGAAGTTTCCTTCTTGATTTCCAGCTATAAATGAAGTCATAAAATGTAATATTCAACAAACCCTATATAAACTAATGACTATTGCCCTGTAGCTCTCAGGTGTTCCAAAGTCTGTTTATTTCTGATAAAGTCATCCAGTTTTAAAATTTATTTCTTTACTTCCTAGAACCTGGTGGTTGTGTTCCTAGAACAATAAAATTCATGTACCTTTTGTAGGATATAGAAGAAACTTTCAAATAGTATTATTCACAGGAAAAAATGCTAAGTGAATTTAAAATTGCAGCTTGTCATTGCCTTCTACACATCATATTAAAAGAACTGAAAATAGAACAGCATTTTAGCAGAAATATAAACCTGAGGAGGAGAAACCTCTTCTGACTTTAAAAAAGTATATTAGCTGCTGTGATTGCTTGGTGGCTTAGATGGTTTAGCATGAAGGGTACTGTAAAACCAGATAACAGAGCTCTGTGTTTGTGTATGTGTGTGTATGTTTTTTAATAGCTCTGTCTGCTATCAGGTATTAAAGTTTGAGAACAGCATATTGTTGGGATTGTCTGATGTTCTGAATTAGATGTGGGTACCTTTTCTATGTCTAGCATTTTTCTAAGCATATTATCAACACTTAGCTGATGTTTCTTCAGATAACTATACAGATTCAGGTCTTTTCTTCTATTTTCTAAGTTAGAGAACTGAAACAGGGAAGTTTATCTTCAGTGTCTCCAACAGCCTTTTCTTTTCCCTGACTTCTTACCTCACTTATTCATACCCCCCCACACACTGCTGTTATGCAACCAACAATTCTATAAGATATCATTTATTAAGTCATAATATGTTATTAAAATCTGAATGCATTACCTTTTTTTTTTTTTTGCTCTCTTAAAGAAAAAGAAAGACTTACCACACATAAATTAAGCTTTAATAATAGAACACAAGGATCTGGGTCTCTTGTGTGGGACTACTACCCTGCTCCCAAAATTACACTTTGTAACTATCTACCTTCTCTTCATGAAGGATGATCTTCATGAACTGCTGTGACCTTGCTCCTATGAAGCCAAATGAGTTAACAATAAGACCAGTTTATTATTCCCAGTTACTTGTTCTAAAGGCTTGTGATCAGCATCACTTAAAGGAATCACATAAATAATAATTTGTATTGGGAAGAGCAGACCGAATTGTGGTTATAAAGCAAAAGAAATGCTTGCATCTTCAGTGACATATGCTAAGTTGCACAGGCTGGTACTCCAGACCATTGGTTTCATATTTTGACCCTACATTTAAATTTAGTATTTAAAAACTCAGGTACATATTCATTACCATAAATCTTGCAAATATGTTCTACAAGCTAAGCTTGTTAATTATATGCATGACAATGCAGATCCTGATTTAACCTAAAATCTGACTTTCTCAAGCATTAAATTCTGAAGCAAGGGGCAAGTGTTAAGCCCCAGAGTAGTTAAGGCAGGAGACAGGGAGAGGAAATGTACTGTGCATCTTGATATAGATTGTTGTGAGATTTTAGTTATCCTGGTTTATGTAAACTAGCAAAATTAATTTTGAAACCTGAATTTAGGAGAAATCAAACTGATTTATGAGTCATAGTAATGGAATCTGTACAAGTGGGATGTTATAGAGATCCTTGCAATCTCAGATATTTAGGACACTGTGTAATTATAAGAAAAATTGAAATAATGGGATGTGTGGCTTAGGGGATTCTGTAAAATGCACACTGTTTATTTTTAAATTGTTTATTTACGTAGAGCTCAAATCTTTGGTTTCAGTTACTAGAGCAGCCATAGAATAACAGGAAAATAGCCAGTCATAGAATGAAATAGTGGTTTATTTGCAAGAGGCAGTGGGGTTTGGTCACAAAATCCTTTCTTGTCTGTAAGCAGAAAAAAATAGAGATCTGGATGATCAGAAAGTCAGCAAATAGAATCAAAACTTAGCCAATTGCCAAAGTATAACATTTATAGCTTTTTAGCTCCTCACGGAAGATTGCGGATAAAATGTAAAATCAGGGCTGGGGATTTAGCTCAGCGGTGTAAGTGCCTGCCTGGCAAGTGCAAGGTCCTGAGTTTGATCCCTGGTACAAAAACAAAACTAAACAAAAGTAAAATCATAGACAATAAAAGGAAGATGGAAAGAATGACAAAGGGGTGCTACAATAAGGAAACACTATATTCCAATACTATAAGACACACGCTGGTTTCAGAGTCCTTAATTATAATTTTCCAAGAATAAGTGCTTTTTGACCACTTGAGGCTGTGTAGATAGCAGACATTTCTTGCAGTAAGTACTTCTCTATCAGTTGCATGGTTAAACAATTTGGGATTTAGTATTACACTAGCGTCTCTAAACTATTTGCTTTAATTTATGAAATGAAGAATGTTTCTTTAATAGTTAATTATTTGTGTTAATTCATTTATTCTTTCAATTATTGATTCAGTTGTTGATTCAACTCGATCAGCACTTTACATAGCTGATTCTAATGAGCACATACACACACGCAGAAGTGACACATTTCCTGTCCCCCCCACACACACACAACAAAAACTCATGAAAACAGACCAGTAATAAACGAACATTTACAGCACCATGAGATGCATTATAATTTTGTGAAAACACTATGAACAGGGCCGGGATATAGCTCACCAGCATGGGACCGCCTGACAAGTTCAAGATCCTGAGTTCAATTCTCAGTACAAAGCAAAATGAAGCAAAACAAAATACTATGAGCTTCTCTCTCAGATGAGAGAGATAGGAATAAATTTACATGTATGTTTGGGGGTATGTGTATGCATTGGCTACCGATATAATATTCTACTGTTGCAAATGAGTTTTAGAGTTTACATGCTTGACATTCAAGTATTCATTCCATCTCTTGCTGATAGTCTACACTTGAGACATTCAGTTTTGGTGGAATTTAGTTGATCTAAATATTTAAACCTCTCCTAGTAACAGAAAATACTTTTTCACAGTTTTGTATGAGAGAGGTACCATTATGTGCTCTTCCAACCAACATAGGAGAAAGTTGCTACTATGGTCCTCATTTTGTGAAGGCGTAACTGTGGTTCACAGAGGTGAAATAATTCACTGGAGGACGTGTAGCTTAACAGGCTTTGAACACTAGTCACAGTATCTATGCGCACAATTGGTCTCCTATGCAGTATCTTCAAAGAGTGAGGTTAAAATAAGGTGATGTGTGGGCAAGGGTTTGAAAAGTTTTAAGCATGTGAAAATGAAAGTTATAATTATCACAGGCTGTTAGATCCAAAGCTACACTGAAGGAATCCATCTAATATCTACAGCTTCCTGCTGTGTTTGCTTAGGACCAGCTTCCCCTTCTCTGGGTAAAAAAGTCCTTTTTGTCTACTCTCAGTCTCTGTGGGGCGGATTGGAATGGCTCCACTCTTGTCTCCAGGGATGACAACACGGAAAACTGGTTGTACTGTCCACTTGTTCTGGATCAAGAGTAAAGTTAGTGGAGAACAAGTCAAATCCCTGTATTTCTTTGAAACATCAAATCCTGGATGCACAGCTGTGGCAAGCACAGTATTATAACGCTTAAATAAGGCCTCTGCTTTCTCCCCTCAAGTCTGCCATTAGATAGCAGGGAGGCCTCAGTTTGCACATTTCAAGTAGCCCTCCAAGTTTCTTTTTATTTATGCTTAGCATTAACATAATTATAGATCTCAGGTTTGAATCTATAGATAGCGTCCATAAACAAAGGGCATGTGAGTGCATTCATCTTCGGACACGCATGTCTGCTTCTTAGGGCTGTTCACCGTCGTCAGGCATGTGAAGGTGTAGCAGGGTGGTTCCTAGCTACAGAAGCATAGACTGCAGTTCCATCGACCTATACCGGGTGCCTCTGCTTCACAAGATGCGGCGGGCATTCCTGTATTCCCAGCATGAGGGAGGCGGAGCTAGGAGGGTCACTGAGAGTTTGAGGCCAGTGTGGGCTACAGCGTGAGTTTAAGGTCAGCCTGAACTTCACTGAGAAACTCTGTCTCAAAAAGACAAAAGAAAAGAAAAAAAAATGAGAGGAGAGGAGAGAAAAAGAAAAATAAAGAGAAACAGAAAAAGAAAAAAAGAAAAGAAGAGCCAATTCTTTCCCTAGCTGCTCCTGAGGTTGCAGGGAGCCGTTTCATGGATGGACACAGAATTGCAAATACCAGATCCCCGATGCTACCTCACGAAGACGTAGAAATTCGCCTTTCTTTTTAAAGTTCAATCATGTGTGAGGATACAACCCTCTGTATAATCTGAGTAGCACAAGACAACATTCTGCAGTTTAAATCTAGAATCCGCATTTATGCACTGTAACGCAGCTGAAGACATTTTTAGGCGCGCAGATGTCTGCTAGCATAACTATCTAAAGAGAGCAGTATTGAAAGGAATCTTTGCGCCAAGACTGAAGAGGGGTTTTCCTGAGGCTCTTGGTTGCTTCCGTCTTTGTGTTTGTGCAACAGTTATCACTACCTCCTGTTTATTCTCTTGACCCTTTCTCTCCCTCCCAACCTCCTCCCTTTCTTCAGTACACTTCAACTTGAATAGTAGGTATTTCAGCCTCTATGAAAAAAACAAACCGCGTGATTTTAAGGATGGCAGCAACGTTAAGACCACAGCACCAAACAGGAAGGAGAGAGGCGAGATACTAAATGTACCTGCCCCTGGCAGAAATGATGTTGCTAGCACAGACAGAAAGAGTACACTGGCAGCCTTCTTGGTTGGAATTCAATGAAGCCCCTAAGTTTGCAGTGCTACAATGTCTTCAGGTGATTAAAACAACATATTTTTTGTACTTCTGAAAAATTTCAAGACCTCAAAGATCTCAGAGACATTCTCCTACATTTTGTAACCACTCCCTAATACATGAACAATCCTGAAATACTTTCCATTTCCCCCATTATTCAAGTGGATTGTTCCTAAGTAATTCCTGGCCCAGGGTTCTCTCCTGCTTCAGGCAAGCTCCCCTCTGTTCCAGCCCACACAGCACATCTGCACACAACCTGACTTCTAGTGCTGACAGCCCTGCTTCTTCCCAAACTGTCACCATCTGGCCCTCAGCTGTGCACTCTTGAGAACCCACGTAGGCAAATGCCAATCTCCTCTCCCTGGAAACTGTAAGCTTAGCATTTCTCCAGTATTCTCTCTCAATGGCACAAATAATTCTTAAATTGGTCGTTGTTTTATTTTGCTTTGTTTTTGCCTCCCCCCACTGACTTTCATTCTCCTAACCTTTAAAATAATAGTTTACATCCACAATAAAAGTGAACCTTTTAATTAGGAAAATATTTAAAATTTGTCTTATCACCAGGTGGAAGATGAAACACATATTTTGTATAATGATTTCTATGTAGTGCCATACAAATGCAAATAAATTCTGCTAAAATTTATGACGTGTATGCTTGCAAAATGCTTAATTTCAACTATTATTTTAAAAATCTGAAGAAAAGAAAGCAAATCTGACAGTATTGGTTTAAATCAAAAAACTTTTCTTAAAAGTTGCACCTACTGAAAAACAATTCTTTTTGCACATTGTAAAATTACTTTTAGCATAGTATGTGGAAATTACAATGTTATTTTTAAGATTTTTTTATTAGTTCAGCGTCTAATTATTCCTATTGGCAAATTAGCTCAATTAATTAATTTGAGAAATATTTATCAGTATTCATATCAGGTCAGCATGAAAAAATGAAGGTGTGTCTAACATATGGAAACTTCTTTGGTGTATGCAGGCTGGTGGCAAAGAGAAATACTTCCACCTCAAAAAGCAAAACCATACACAAATGCCCTTCAGGAAAAAAAAAAGTATTTGATTTCTAAATCATTTTTGTTACTTTTAAGGCAGAGCAAGATCTTGAATTCATATTTGATTTATTCTGGCAAGCAGTGCCTTTTGTTTAAACATAAACAAATTATAAAACAAAAATATCTCTGCCTGATAAAATTTGTTTCTTCAACATTCTGGGTAGATGAATGTGAATACCTATATCAGAATTAAAATTCCATAGGAAGCTTTTCATTCTCTCCGTGATCTTCCTATTTTAGTGTTCCTAAATTTTAATGTGGAGACTGTAAAAATACAGATTGCTGGGTCCAGCTGCAGAGTTTCTGGGTAGTAGATCTGCAGTGAGGCCTGGGAATGTCCATTTGTACCCAGTTCCCAAATGACACAGCTGGTCTGAAGGCACAGTGTTGAGAATCTTTGCTGTATCTCAGACTGTTCTAGAAGGAACTATATTTCATGAAATGTTGATTGTGGTGTTACACCTCTTTCTCTCTCTCTTTCTCCCTTCTTTCTTTCCTCTCTTTGTCTCTCTGTCTCTGTCTCTGTCTCTGTCTCTCTCTCTCTCTCTCTCTCTCTCTCTCTCTCTCTCTCTCTCCTTCTTTCATTTTTTCTTTTTTGGAGGTATGGGGTACTGGGAATCAAACTCAGGAACTGGCTTTTGCCAAGCAGGTGCTGTGCTGCTCAGCTATATTCCTGGCCCCAGATAGACCTATTTCTAAACCACCAGCCAACTGTGAATATTCTTCTTCAGCCTTGCCAGATCCATTCTAACATTTGGTGCTCATGTGCTTTACACATTTAGAGAACTTTGTAGGGAAGCTTTTTTACACCATATGTGAGGTTATGCTTTTTTTACGTGATAGATCTAGAGTATACATACAGCACTTTCTGTATACATACAGAACAAGGCTGTCTGTTAAAATATTGTAAAGACGTGGTGGGACATGGCATCAGTCTTGAGAAGGCTCTGTTCATTGAGCCGTTAGTGTACAGTAAGTGTAAGGACGCCTACCTGGCAGGGAGGGAGGTGCAGGTCTTGGAACCAGGCAAGAGGGACAAGAGTCAGAGTCCACATCAGATGCAAAGCTGCAGATAACCTTGTGTTTTAATCTTGGTGTCTCTGTGTCTCTTGTTATAAAATAGAACGAATTAACTTATAGGGGAGATTTTCCAACATTTATGTGGAATCATAATTTTACAGTAAAATATTTGCTGACCAGTAACAATTAATGTTCACTACAAATTCTGATGCCAAATCTCCTCCTCCTTGCCTGGCTTCACTGTAGAACCCAAAAGGGATTTCCTTCTGCCACCCTCAGGTCCCCAACTTACACCTCATGGCTGGAGCTTTCTTGTGACTGGTTCCATTGCCCTCCATGTCTTTGCTATATTTATCAGACAGAATTTCCTTGGTTATGTTCCACTAAACTATGCTATAGTGAAGTGCTTGTGTCTGAAATTTTGACTAAATTATGATTTCTAAACTAAGAATATTTTATTTGAATTAACAACAAAATTCATGAGATTTCCTCAGAAATATTTATTTCATTTACTCAAAATATCTTTGAGATCAGATACAAGACACAAACTGGATTAATAAAATCATGAATAATTGCAACTGCAAAATATTAAAATAGCTAAAAAAAAAAAAGAAAGAAAAGAAACCAAAAGGCTAGAATCAAGATTTTAGACCTAGCGAAATAGTTTAATGGTAAAATATATATTTAGCCCATGTTAGGCCCTATGTCAGTGTCAGGCATCCAAAAGAGAAAAGACTGCAGACCTGCTTTGGACAGTAATTGGCTGTGTGATCTTCAGAAAATTCTAACCTCTCAGACATTTAATTTCCACATCAGGAAAAAAAAAATGTGTCACCAATACATAAACTATTCTTCTGAAGACTGCTAGGTCCCAGTATAGAGTTCCTAAACCAGGCTAATGAAGCTTTTTCAGTGAACCACAATATGCTATTTTTCTTTGAGGAAATGTCTCATAATGTAATCTAAAGTGAATCTTTAAGTTATGACCCCCTTTCAAAAAGTACCAAGTTATAATGTTACTGAGGGAATCAGGTAATATATATATATATATATATATATATATATATATATATATATATGCATGCATGTATATACATGTATGTATATTTCATGAACATAACATGTTTAAATAGTAGCTCCACTCTGTTACCATGTTAGCACCAAATCTAGCTGTCTTTGGCCTCAATATCTTTACTCTGTGGTGGTCACTTGGTGCATGTACACTTTCAAACAAATAACACCTAGGCGACAAGAAAATCAAGTGCAGAGTGAGCAAGTGACCTCAGAAGAGACAGACTTGAACATCAAGGGATTAAGGAACACTTTGGGCCCAGACCATTTTTTATCTCTCTCTGCTTCCATGGCAAGCTTTCTTTGTAGAATTTGTATAGAAAGTTAAGTGTGAGGTGGTCTTTGAGGGAAAAATATACCAAAATAAAAACAAACAGCATTCTTGTCATACATTATCATTGTATATAAAGGTATACATTTGGATAGAAGTATGAATGAAATAAAATTACTTTTGTAATTTTAAAAGTAGAGTTCTAGGCAAGTGACCTTGATTTTACCTGGACTCAGGATAAACGGTCCTTTTCTGGAACTAATTATCCCCAAATAATAAGCATTGCCTGTATTTTAACATGCTCGATGGAAATAATAAATTTAACTGGTCATCTTGTTCAGGTTAACTAAGATATCATATTTCTTTAGCTTGGGCCAACAATATCTGTACCCAGTATAGTAATCTTTGGAATTTAACATTGATCAAAGTCAATGATTAATATGGTTCATTAATAAAATTCTAAGAAAGGATTTATTAGTCTAGATGTGATTTGGTTACCAAAGTTTTGGAAATATAGGGCCTTTGGTGAATGAATAAATCACAAAAGTGCTCCTTAATATGAGTAGATTATAAGTCAACAGTATACACTAACATGTAAATTTTATAGAAGCAGAAACTGAAGCCAAATTAGATTGCAACATGCCCAGATTCCCTCCCAACTCGACATTTTTATTTGTCTAGTGAATATGTGCTACTTTCTTAAGCTTTCTATATATTACAAAGTTCAACAAATCTCACTAGTGATAAATATATTCAACTTTAAGTCCTCCTGGTTCAACCCGAACATATTTCTTCTGCAGTGAAATTCCATTCCATCATACCTTAGGAAAATGACTAATTAAGTGAAACATTTCATGGCTTGTGTTAAACGATTTAATGTTCCAGCTTTGTACCTTAGCCCATTAATCTCTACTAGTAAAGTATATTTTAGAAAATGTTTGTAACATATGCCTTAAATCTCCTTCACAGAACATGTTGCTTTAAATAATGAGGTAAAAAAGAGTTTGGCAAAAATCATTTTGTGTTCTGCCAAATCCAGTGTGCTGGACAAAAATGGCTTATGAAGTTAAAGTTAAAGCATTGGTTTCTGCTTCTCTACGAAAAATTTGTAGTATTTTCTTAACTCATGATACTTAGAATATCAAGTGTGTATTTTGTCATATTTTAGGTAGATGAAAAGGAATGTTAATTGAAAACTAAAAATATTATTTAAATATTTAAATAATTTCAGTGAGTATTATTGTTAAGGATGTATTTGGGACAGCTTAATGAATAAGATCCATATATTTTTACCTTTTCTATGACTCATCTAAACATCTGTATAGAAAATTAAAGAAAAGAAATCTCTAAAATGCTGTTGTGACTAATATTAGCCCCTTTGATTGAATGCAATTCTAAAATTCCACTGGAAGCCAAAGACCTTGAATGGGAAAGGGTTGGCCTCTTCCCAACAAACTGACCAATATTTTATAATGAAAACAAACCTCCCACCCAATTTGGGCATAGCAATAGACGTTTATTTAATAAACAAATATTAGCAAAATAGTTTAAAAACAGTTTTTACAAACTGTTAACTTAAGGCATGCCAGCTCTCTCTCTCTCTCTCTCTCTCTCTGCCTCATTTTTATTTTTTAGTTTATTATTTATTTATTTATTGCACCTGTTTTCTTTAGGGAAAGTTTCCTCAAGGTAGATCCGTAATTCACAGGCAGGATTCTGTGCTTTCTGTCTGCCTTGAATAAACCTCAGAACAAATGAAATGACAAAAAAATTTCTCTAGGCATCTAACCTGGGGTCATTTCCCTGAAGCACAGGTCTTAGACTGCATTGGATTCATACAAAGGTAGAAAGTTTCTAAAATACTTTAGCCATCTGGAATACCTTTAAAGTCACAAGTAATGGCTCCGTTTCTAACATTCATAATGCCTATAAATAAACCTTGAATCTTCCCAGATTAAAACCACTTGTGACATTTAGTATGTTAATCGGCCAAGTTTCAGGTGCTGAGAGGCAGAGAGCTGAAGCAATTGCACTGGTTGCCTCCCAGAAAGAGGCATTGTTGTCTGATAAATAGCTACATACCACCTCTGGAATCCCTATAAAGCCACTGACTATCCTTGATGTAAACAAGAGCCACATCTCTGACAGTGTACTATATTTTCCAGACCATTTTTAAACTGCTGTAGACTTCATAACCAAGGATTGATTATTATTACTGTTAGACATTTTGAGACAGGGCTTATAACAATAACCAATGGAATAATAAAAGGAATGGTAGGCCATTATCAGTACAAATTGGTAAATACTACTCATGGTAGAGGGTTTTAGTAGTTAATGGACTGCTGTCTATTAAATTGGAATTTTATATGTATTCCCTTAATTCTTGATTTAAAGCATTCAAGATGAGCTTTAAAGGAAAAAGCATGTTACTGTGCTTTTCTTTCCTTTTTAAATGCTGGTTGCTAAGCATTAGAATTGTGAAAACTATTTTAAAATTTAAAAGCACTTCTATTATCTTGCTTGTATGAATACATGTGTACATAGAGGCGTCTACTGAAGCAGTGAATAGGGCCTGCCACAGAGTTGAAATAACCATTATGACCAATCTTCTAAAGTGATATATCCCAAACTGAGATTCCAGAGAAACTAGGAAATCAAGAAAATGGAGATTGAAATATTATTGTCCTTTAAAGCCTAGAATGTTAGGGGAATTCAATTGATATTTTTTGAGTCATTATGTGTCAGGAATATGCCAAATACCTTACATGCAATATTTTACTAAACATAGTCACAGTAGTGTTATTAGGGATGATAGTGTCGTATAGTTTCTGAAAGTTTACACCGTAAAATCACAAAGAGCTGATTTCTAATCTTAGCATCATCATGCTTTCTCTGGGGTCATTTCTGCCTGAGTTTACTCATAAATAAGTAACATTATTTATTTTCTGGGATTAGATTGCCTTAATGGCTGGGTAAAACAAAAAAAAAAATTTTTTTTTTCACAAGTTCATTTTTTGTTTGGTGGTTCTGGGGATTGAACTCCAGATCTCATATGTTAGGCAAATACTCTACTACCAGGCTACACCCCACTCCAAGAAAATTTTCTCCTACATTATAGCCACAGAACTTCTGCCTCGAGAGTAAAATCTTCTACATCAGTTTTCTCCAGTTCTCTATTGACACCAACAAGGCATCCTACAATTTAACCTGTAGTTCCTGTAAAACCAAATCTGCTTCAGCAATTGCAAGTAGAATGTCCACAGCTACCAACATGCTTTTCAGATTTGGCTACAGATCAGGATTCCCAAATTCCCTCTTCAAGCTCAGTAATTTGCTAAAGTTGTCATGGGCTTGCTTTAGTGATAAAGGAAGTTAAAAATAAAACATGAATTTACAGAGAAAGATTTAATAGAAAAGCAAGAGGAAAGATAGAAAAAAAAATTTCAGAGCACACTTGATACACTGTTCAAACTGTCACCCACCAAATCTGGAGGACAGTTTTTAAGGGTTAACCAAGGAGGGCAAGGTCTGGTCTTGTGGAAAACTGGAACTGAGCAATGGAAGACACTCAGCATCAAGAAACTTGGAAGGCAAACGGCTTTATTTATGCCTGTGAGCTAATGGGAACCTCTGTTCCAAATCATCAGCTCCAACTTGGGGTTAATCAAACACTTATATATATTGTTAAGTACAAAAGGTTAGCAAGAAGTACAAAAAGGCTGATAACAGGACTTCCTGTAGTTGATACCTATTGTCTTGTCATACATTGTTAGGCAGATTTTTCAGGCAAATCAGTTGGAGGTTACTTATCCTATAGCAGGAAGGTCAGGGCTCCTGCGAGCAGGAAGAATCAATCATTGTCTTAGACTGAGCTGAGCAGCCTCTGGGTGATAACTATTGGAAGACTTTGAACAGATTAGCATAACAAGATGCAGTTTTTGTCTGAGTTACACTTATCTTACTGCAACTGGTAGTTCTGCCACTCTGTAATTATGATAATGGGCTACACCTGCCTTCCCCATCCTTGAATATAATGGCAGACTCTTAAGTTTTAACATTTCCTTTACATTTCTCCCTTTTCTTACAGGGAAGATTCTGCTTCTCCAATTTTAAGAAGCTGTTAGGAGGAAGTGACCTTTAAAAGACACTGGTAATGTACAACCTCAAATCAGTGAAAATAAGTACTCATGTCCTCAACATGGCTTGATTTCAATAAAGTCTACTTGGAGATCTTCAAAAGGAGCGTCCTGAATGCTACATGCAAGGTGGTGGTCGTGGGCCTGTTGAGGCCTCAGTCCTTGTGCAAATTTGACATCTTTGGCTGAAGGCTGCACAAATTTATGTCCATTTTGGGATGTAAGAGTAGCAGCTTAGAAGCTGGGCCACAGCAGTCTGATTCTATGAGTGGTGTCACGATGTTTTACCCAGGAGTAAGCTAACTCCTCTGGTACAATCATTTAGTCATTCAGCAGAGCAGATCTGCCAAGGATGATGGAGATTTTATCTTTTGATGTCCCTTGCAATGTAAGACCGACACCTTTTTGGGTTTCCATATGGCAGCCAAAAGTTTCAGGATTTCATCTTTAATTTTAATTTGTTTTCTTTTGGCTGTCAAAAGGCCATGCTTCTTGCACACATCCCATGAACATGAATGGTGGTAAAAACATATCTGGAATCTGTATATATATATATATATATATATATGCACCTTTTTATCTTTAACCATTTGAAGCCCTGCATGAGTGCCCAGAGTTTGGCTTGTTGAGTGAGCTGGTGATAGGGAAGAAGTCCTGCTAGAAACATTTCTTTGGTGGTGACAACAGTATATCCATCCCTATGCTGTCCATTTTTAACAGGGCCGCTGCCATCTGTAAACATGGTGTACTCAGCATCTATTAAAGGCTCCATCCAAAGATCACAACTGACAAATAGCTCATCTGTCAACATAAGGCACTGATGGTCTGGCTGTCTGAGATTTGTGGACAAATAGGTGGCTGGACTGAGCTTTAACTGGCTGGAAAGTGAGTCAGGGATTTCTGACAAGCAGTCCCTGGTACAGAGTGATGCAGCCATTTGAGAGCCAGTGATGTCCCTGACTGTTGAGCATGTGTCACCTTTAGTCAGGTTCTGTCCCAAAGTCAATTTGTCTGCTTCCTTCAGCAAGAAGATAGTAGCAGCAAGCACCCACAAACAAGGAGGTCATCCTTTGGATACTGAGTCCAAAGTGTTATAAGCAGCTTGCCTTTCCCAGGGTCCCACTGTTTGAGTTAGGACTCCTAAAGCAACCTGCTGCCTTTCATCAATAAACAGGTTGAAAGGGAAAGTCACACCTGGTATTCTGAGGGCCAGCGCTGAGACTCATGCCCTTTTGATCAGTTTGAAGGCTTTAGTGTCTTCTAAAGTCCAATTAATTACCTCTCTTTCTGTTTTGGGTTAATTCAGCACATCACAGAGTGGCCTTTCAGCAAACTCAGTATCCATATTCTACAAAATCAGTCTGATCCAAGGAATTCTCTAAGTTCCTGTCTGCAATTGGACTGGGAATGGAAGAGATGACTTCTTTTCTCTCTGGCCTAAGCTTCAAGGCTCCTATTTTAAGTGAAATTCTAAGTATGTGCCTTTCTGTGCAAAAATTTGAGCCTTTTCCCAAGAGATCTTATAGCTGGTGGCCAGCAGATGGCAGAGGAGGGCTTTAGTTACCTCCCAACAGTCCTCTGGATGGGACTCCCTATTAAGATATAATTGACATACTACAGCAGCACCCAGTTAAGTCTTCTGTGCAGGAACTTGGCCAGGCCTGTATCCAGAGCTTCCCAAACAGTGTGGGAGAATTCTTAGAACCTTGAGGAAGGTGAGTCCATGCAAGTTGTTCCTTTCACCCTATGGTAGGGTCCTCTCAAAAGCAAACAAAGGTTGTCTGACAAGAGTCACTCACAGGCAAAAGAAAGTATCCTTTCAGTCCAAGTCAGTGAACCAGGCAGCATTAGGAAGGAACCAGCTCAGAAGAGTGCAGGTTTGGGACCGGTGGATGTGAGGTCATGGTGGCTGCATTGATGACACAGAGATCCTGCACTGGGTGGAAGTCTCCACTTGGTTTCTTTACAGGCAGCAGAGAACTGTTCCATGGCAACTGACAATCTGTTAGAATCCCTGTCTGCCTTAATCTGGAGATACAGGGCAGGATCCCAAGGCAAGCTTCTCATGGCCTCGGGGACTGTCCCACAGCAACAGGAGTGGGGCTCAGGTTGAGTTCAGTTATCAGATGGGCTAACAGCTGGCCTTGGTGGTGCATCTTCTGCTCACTTATCTGAAAACATGTCTTTTAAGATTTCAGGATTATAGTTTCCAGGTGTCTCTGTCGGGTGCAGTCACCATTCTTCTTCATGGGGCACAAAGTTAATATCAAGTCTGGGGCCACAGGCTTAAGCATGAGAGATGCTGGCTGGTTTGAGGCAAAGGAAATAGTTGCTCCCAGTTTTGAGTGGAGGTCCCATCCCAGGAGAGAAAAAGGGCATTCAGGCATGTATAGGAATTCATGTTAGACAGAATGTCCATTTCACCAGACCTACTTTGGCAGAACTTTTTCTCAGTGAGGGTCCCCACGGTGCCAATTATCTGAATTTTCCGGGAGGTAAAAGGAGCAATGGGCTTACTCACAGCAGAATGTTTAGCCCCACTGTCTACCATCAAAGTCATTTATCTCCTCTGATTGCAGCAGTGACTATAGGCCCCTGGGGGTCTAGTCTTACAGAGTCCAGTCTGTCCTATTCATCATGCTAAAGGGAAAGCAGACAGTCAGACCATGGCAGATTCGGTTCTTTAGGAATCTGTTGATCTCTTAGGTAGAGAGGACATTTATGTTCCCAGTGTCCCAGCTGCTTACATCAGGCACACTGGTTTGGAGCCAAAGTGCAGGGACAACCACCTATCTTGAACTGGGGACCCTGCGGAACCTCATTGTTGTCTTTGCTACAGTAGTGAGGTTGATTCATCTGGGATTTTTCTGGAAGCAGTTTTCCTGTGATCACAGCCAAAAGTGCAGTCCAGTAACACTTACATCCCTTTTTCTCTTCCCATCCCCAGTTTACAAAAACTTTCTGGGCTATCTGAAGCAGCTGGGAGGCATCTCATCAATTTCCTCAGTCTTCTTGTGGATATCAGGGGTACGTTGTGTCACAAAGACTGAATTTATCATTTGCTGATTTTCTGGAGCCTCAGGGTCCTGTGGGGAATAAGTTCAGCATGCTTCACATAGTATCTCATAAAATTTAGTAGGACTTTCACTGGGTTCAGCAATCTTGGACATGTTGATTTTTTCTCCCTCCTTTATTTCTGCCAGAAGAGCCTTGCAATACAGTTTTAAAGACTCAAAGGTCTCTACAGTATTGAAATCCTAGTCTGGACAGGTGGGAGGGAAATGGTGTTTATCCGAATGACAGACTGAGCAACAGAGTCTGGAGTTCCTGCCTTTAGTCAGGTTCATCACTCCCTTAAAAAACTATGCTCTTCGGTGCTAAAGGGGGTCAAGAGAATTTGTTGGCTGTCTTCCCAGTTGGGCTGATGTATCCGAAAGATTGAAGTCAAGAAATTGATCATGGTTTGGGGTTTTTCCAAGAAGGAGGGAGTGTGTTGCTTCTAGCTGAGGAGATCAAGGGAGGTGAAAGTTTGGAATTGTAAAGCAGGTTGCTGATTTAATTCCCTTTGACCATTAGGATATCCTTGAAGAGGCATCTGGAGATGTGTCCGGCAGAGCCGCAGGCAGATAGGGCTTGGCTCAGGGGGGCACTGGGCATCAGGCTGTTCCAGGAGCAGTGCAGAGTGCAGAGACAGAGGTGCAGATGGTAGGGATAGAGCAGGCTGTGCTGGGAGAAGGGCCAAAGGTGGACTAGGTGGTATAGGAGGTGGCACAGTTGGCAGTAGATACACAGAGGCAGAATCTCAGTGGATGGCTGGTGGCTGGTTGGGAGCTGCTTCTAGGAGCTGTCACCCATATACAGCATCATCAAAATCATCAAGCATGGTGGGAAAAATCCTTTTAGTCTTTCAGGTCATTGTCTCTCTAGGGGATTTGCGATCTGGCCAGTTTGCCTTTATTACCAAGAAAGTTCCTTTTTCCTGGCAGGTACCAGCCTAGAGCCAACGTAGTAAATTCTAACATACATTCCGCCATGCATTAGAAATGTATGGTAACTGGTCAGGTCGAGTTTCTAGACCAGGCTCTGCAACTGGATTCTAAACCTGGCACACAACTTCTATCTTCAGAGTGCCCTCTGGTGGCCAAGAAGGGCACACTCATGTTTCGCAAAAGGTACGGAAGCATTGAGGCTTCAATTTCATTCCACAGTTGTCCAAAAAGCCTTTCTCAAAATTCTTCAACATACATTTAACGGGGGTCATTTCACTCTGACTTGCGCCCATACTGATGGACACCTTAGACGGTGGGGTTGTTAGCCCTCGCACAGAGTTGCAACAAAAAAAGTGTGGGATGTCAGAGATAAAGACCACAAACTTGTCACTCTGGCCACTCCCTTCATGGGGACACAGGTCAGTCCAGGGGATAGGCACACATACATCCCCTTGTCAGGCCAGTACACAGTAAGTAATGGCACTGAGTCAAACCCTCATTACAGAGGTGAGTCAGTACTTAGCTCTTTAGATGCTGCTATAGAAACCCAGGAATCTGACCCATTCAAGTGCTGCACATGTGAGTCCCTTCCCAGGGGGACATTTTCTTCATGAAGCACAGATGCAATGACCTGTTGTTTGCGTCACCTGCTCACACTCGGTCTAAGCATCCACTCAGGCATATAGCGGTTAATATGTTCTTGCCCCAAACCCCAGGGCAAAGTCTAAGTGAATCTGAAACAGCCTGACAAACACAGACTGCTAGGACAGGCTTCAAGGATTGATCGGGTCCTTGCTTCATCTACAAAGAGACAGAACTGACAAGCTGAAACTGACAGACTGAGGGACTTCCTGGGACAGTCTTACCTTATCTGAGAGACCAGCGTTGTTTATTCTGCATCCTCCTAGGGTCCAGCGAGGTTACTGCTGTCACATAAGGTCTCTGAGGAAACTCAGAGAAGTGAACCAGAGGGCACATCTTCTCATCCATAGGTTAGAGGGCAAGTCCCTACCATGGTCAGCAGGCCTCCACCAGTAGCTGAAATGGTCAGCATGGTGTATCTTTGATGAGCTCCCAAAAAACAATGTGGAAAAATGGGACCAAATGATGGAAGACACTCAGCACCAAGGAACTTGGAAGGCAAACAGCTTTGTTTATTCTGGTGGGCTGATGGGAACCTCAGTTCCAAATCATCAGCTCCATCTAGGGGTTAATCAAGAGTTTGTATATGTTGCTAAGTACAAAAGGATGGCAGGAAGTACAAAAAGGCTGATAACAGGACTTTCTATAGTTGGTTACATGTTGTCTTGTCATGTGATGCTGTTAGACAGATTTATTCAGGCAGGTCAGTTGGAGGTCCCTATAGCAGGAAGATCAAGGCTAGTGTGATCAGGAAGAATCAATCACTGTCTTAGACTGAGCCGAGCAGTCTCTGGGTGATAACTCTTTAAAACCTTTGAACAGGTTAACATAAAGAGGTGCACTTTTTGTATGTGCAGCTTGTTTTGTATGAGTTACCCTTTTATGCTACACACTGCAGCCGGCATGGGAATGTGAGGACTAGCTGAGTTCTGCCACCTAATTATGGGAATGGGCTGTGGTTGCCTTTCCCATCCTTGAATTTAATGGCAAATTATAAGTTTTGAACTTTCCTTTCTAGTCTGAGAGGCAATTTAGTTCTCATCTGAGGAATTCTTATGATTTAGAGGACAAATCCTGTCATGTGGGGCTCTGCTGGAATCCCAGATGACTGCAGGTTTAAGGCAATGGAGACTTCCAGGCATAGATATTCTCAGTTTTGAAGTGGTGATAAAACAGACTATAGAGATTTAGGGTTAATAAAGCAAACACTTTCCTAGGAACCAACATTCATAACATGAAGATCAAGTTTGGTTTTACTTTTAATCATCTCGGGTACTGTAGGTATAAGTAAAAAGTCACAATTTTTAACAAAAAGCCACTGTTAAGTCCCCAACTGCCTAGAAGAAAACATAAATGAAGCTCACGATGAGTAATGTATTAAAGGCCCCGGAGTTTATATTCTCCTTGTCTGTACAGTGATCTCTGTGTCATGACTGCATCATATAATCATTCATAGAACACAAAGGAATATTTCAGTTACTATTACCAGGTAATAAGGATATAGCTCTGGAACAACCAAATTGAAAAGAAGCACAAGACAAGATATGGGGTAAGATGTGCCATACTCCCAGCACTCCACATAGTCACGGACACAAAAGCTCTCCAAAGCCTATTGTTTAAGGATTATAGAAGTTCCATTACATCGATATGGTTGATTAAATAAATTACTAACCATTGATGGACAGTTCTATCTCCATTCCCTCTCCTCCATTCATCTGCAGGACCTGAAAATGGGTTGAAAATTGTAGCCATTTAATTACATGGATGGTTCCTCTGGTAAGCAGTCCCCACCCTTCAAGAGTCACCTTATTAGCAAAAACTCAGGGATAATTGAAAGGGACTTATGAATAACAAAAGATGTTCCTCTTACCCTCTTATGCTGGGCATTCCAAGAATTGTAGTGTTAGCTCCTGTTCCAGAACTGACGTGAGAGACCAAATATGTGTTTCATATTTTATCAATGTGGCATATATTCATCTAACATAAAGGGTCTATTTTCTTATATTAAGTAATCAGCATTTCTAAAAAGGGAATACAGTTTGGATTGCCCCTTCTCATCATGCTGAAGCCTTAAAACCCCTCTCTTCATGTTGGGATGTGACTATTTATATATGAGCACTTTAAGCAGACTATGACGTTAAAATGATGCTGTAAGAGTGGGTCATAATACGGTCTGATAGGTGCCCATACAGGAGAGGGAGCTTGCACACACAAACACCAGGTATGTGTGTACAGAGAAGTACCCTGTACAGAGAAGTACCCTGTACAGACACAGACTAAAGGTGACAACTGCAAACCTAGAGGAGAGGCCTCAGGGGAAACCAGACCTGCTGCCACCTGCATCTTGTACTTCTAGCTCCTGATCCATGAGGCAAGAAGTTTCTGTTGTTTAAAGCACTGTGGGGTATCAGGTATGGTAGCTCTAGTGAACTAATATGTATTATTTAAAAAACACAAATATTCATGTACTAGTATGATATGAGTTAAAATCTTCAAAACAAAATATTCCATCATCAGGCAACTGCAGTACAGAATTTTTTTTGATAGTTTTTCTGACACAGTCCTCCAGGTGGTAGAATAACAAATGGGATCCATTTTAGGAAGCACCTATATATTATAAGTACAACAGAGATAAATGAAGTTTAGCCTTGGTAACATCTACTCATTTATTTTGGTGCATCTATTGTACCCTCTGTGTCTATTCCAGGTGACAGGAAGACACATTTAACACTGTTCCTGCCCTTATGGAGCCCAGAGGGAAACAGTAAATCATGCATTTTATAAAAAACACTCCAAACTGCTCAGAAAGATAGTGAGTTACTAGTTTTCATAATTCCTAGAGAAAAAAGAAAAAAGAAACTGAGAAATAAACATAGTCTCTTCTTGGAAGACATTGCTGTTAAAAGTAGTTTGGTCTTCAAAAATGAATAGAATTCTTTTTCTTTTTAACTTTTAAAGAAGTTTTTACTTTAAAGAGAATAAAACCAAGCAAAATAAAACAGAATAAAGCCAATCAAAACAAACCAGTGTAAGTGACACAGGACTTCAAAACAATTAAACAAAATTAACAATGGTTACCGTAATTCCTCTTGTCTTCAAAATAGCTGCAGATACCTTCAGACATAATAAAAATCAAACAAAACAGAACAGAACAGAACCAATAAAAACAAAACAACAAATGCAATGACAGATTTCAAAACAAAAGAAAAGTAAATCCAAAGTGGCTGAGTGCAAAAAATAAAACAAACATATCTCATAAGAAGGTATGGAATAATTACACTTCATATGTGCTTCGATTGCTTTCAAATTATTTTTAAAATTATATCCACTTTGCTGCATTTCTATATATACCACACTATCTAAACCCTTCCTGACTTGCTCCAAGATTGCAGTAGCTTTCAATATTTTTTTTTGTATGGAAGATTGAACCCAGGGTCTTTATACTGAGCTATATTCCCTATCCTTTTATTTTTTATTTTGAAATAGGATCTCCCAGATTTTCCAGTCAGAGCTAAAATTTGGGATCCTCCTGTCCCAGCATCCAAGAGTACTGAGATTTTAGGGGTGTACCACAACACCCAGCTTTGTAACTTTAAAACTTTTCCCTCTGTTACCCACCATTCATAAGCAGCCAAGGCAGTCTTTTCCCGTCTTGAATCTGATCATGTCATTCTTGCGTTTAAATCTTTTCAAAAATTTATCTCAATTAAACATGAATTCAAGGTCCTTTGCCCATACATTCTGTGTGATCTAGCCCCTGCCTACCCATCTAACCTAATTTATAGTCACCATCTTTATGCCCAATTCTTTCTGTTTTGCAAGTATGCAAAGTTGCAATAAATATTTGCTGCCCCAACTGCCCTTATCCATGATACTTACATGCTTCCCACTTTCTTTGTGTTTTAATTTAAATGCAATGTCTTTAGCGAAACCTTTTCCAAATACACAGTCCAAGGTTAACTACCAGGTACAGTACCACATGTCAGATTATTTTATTTTACATATAGCACTTCTCATCATCTGGTATTTCCTTTTTGTCTCTTATCTACTGGGTCCTAGTCAGGTCTCAGAGAAAGACAGAGATAGAGATAGAGACAGAGACAGAGATAGAAAGATACAGATAGAGATGAGAGAGATGGCAGAGACATAGAGACAGAGATAGAGATAGATCACTGGTCTACAGCGCAGCATCCAAAGTGCATACCCGCAGTGGACACTCAGTAACTATGCCTCACTTGGTACATGAATGCAGAATGCTGTTTGGGTAGCATTAAGAAAGTAGGACCCTGATTGAAACATATCACTCTCTTCTACTTTGGAAAGACAAAAGCTGAAGTGAGACATAAAGAACCTGTATTTTTAAAATGTCCTTAGTATGCGTGTGGACCCTGAACTCTGGACAGTGCTTGAGAGAAACACCTCTTAAAAGTGGGAATTTAAAGACACAGTAATGACTAACACAACAGCCTATTCAGAAAGCAATCTGAGTACATAGATTAAAAGTGATTAGTTTCTTGGAGCTACAGCTCCTGTGACAATCTGTACTCCCACCAAAAAAAAAAAAAAAAAAAAATCTGTGGAAAGATTTAAGATATGCTGGATTCTTTCTTGGAAATGAATGCTTAGTGTGTACAAATGTAAGTTTGATCCTGAATGAATCAAACTAGCTTGACCTGAAAAGTCTATTTGGTCCTTAGGTGCTGACTACAAGTAAAGCATATTAAGTTTTACTCCGTTCCTAAAAACTACTAGTGTGATAGTATTTTGTGTTGATTTGAACTGGATTAAAATTTACATGGTTATGATTTGATTGATTTTCCATGGAAGAATAACTCACTATTTTTTTAAAAAAAGTGTTTGCCATAGAAAATTCTTAGTTTAACTTTATTATAATTTAATTATGAAGCTATTTCTTGGAGAATATGACATAACAAAATATTCAAAATACTTTTTAAACAGTGAGTTATATTTTTGGGGGTTAAGTATTTTTTAGTGAACATAAATGGCAATACTTTACAAATAGACGTTACCTGGAATGATTATCTAGACTTTAAGGTTTGCAAAGAATACATTCCCCTCAGTGGTCTTTCACAAATTTACTTCTTTTAATTACACACTGTTTCATTATACCTAAACAAAATGTGCAATCATTAAAAGTCATCTTAAAATTTTTCTATCCTCAATGATGTATAACATGACATTTTAATTCAGCATATATGTACTGGTGGCCATGAGTCAATCTCTTTTACTGATTAAGTGACTATTTTGATTTATTTTCTCCTATATATTGAGTGATTTAATAAATATTTTCTTAGAATCTACTTTAAAATGGCATTGTATTGAACATCAAGTTATATTCATTCACTCATTCATTCATTCATTCATTTGGAACTATTGTGACTTTTCTTTATTCTGGACATACTTCTGGGTGCTAGGAATAGACAGGTAAGATAATGGCTCTGTTTTTAAGCCATAAGTAATCTTGAAAGAAATTTCTTTTTTCTATGCATTGGCAGGTTTTTTTTTCAATTTATTTGATGAATGGAAAATTAAATTAGGATTTAAAAAGCATGATTTGTCATATTTAAACTGATAGTATTAAGGAGTTATTTTGATTTTGCTTAGATATTTGATATTTTCTCACAGTCACAGATATTTGAATATGGAAATTCTTACATTATTAACTTTGCTATTTATACATTATTGTAGCAAAATTCAGTTTTACTTTCTGTACTAAGAATAGTCTTTTTCCGTGAATGACTAAAGGCAACCAAATTTATGAAGGAATCGTGCTCCACCAGCTTATTTGGAGGTTAGCTGCTTAAGTCAGAACAAATTCCCTGTGGATGCTGTATTGTACTGTGTGCATTGGTTCGGCTCTTAGGCTTGTTTTAAAGCATATTTAACCTATAACAAGGTGGAAATGCTTTAGTAATAGCACAGGCCTAAATCCTGTTTCTTATAAGCAGGAGCTCATTTGAGCAGAAAAAAGGAGGAATAGAAGCATTTCTCACATTTCCATGTCTTAGAGTCCCCATTACATGTTATTTGGAAATTAAAAATATATTTTTATAGCAGGATTTCTCAAGTTTTCATGAGCATAAAAATCATCTGAGGATTTTGCTAAAAGGCAGATTTGCTTCACTGGGCTCAGGATGGATCCTGGAATTGCATGTTTCTAGCAAGCTCACAGGTGATGTTGCACTGCTAATCTTCAAACCACACGTTCTGTGACATCTTAGATTGTCTTAACCAATCATAAAGACTTCAGTCCTCACAACCTTTCTACCCAACCTGCCCTGTGTTGATTGTTGTGTAAATTCACCGTGACAACCCTCTTTCCCTTAAAATGTTTCTCGCTTCTGCACTCATTACAAGATCCCTCATCTCCACAAATAAAGTAATTTCAGCCAATATGTAGAAGAAAAACTGATTTAAATTACTTCATCCTTGTGGGACTGTTATATTAATCCTAAAAGTGCTTTTATTTTCTTTTGTGTGTGTGTGATGCTGATAATCAAATCCAGAGCACATTATGCATGCTAGGGAAGCCCTCCATCTCTGAGCCACATTCCCAGGCTGGATTTTTTTAAGAAGGGTATGCACTAGCTAAAGGGCATCTCCACTGCAAGGACTTTTGAATGTGGTATAAAAATTGAAAAAAAAAAAAAAAGCCAGGCATGGTGACGCTTGCCTGTTCCCAGCTCCTTGGGATACCTGAGGCAGAAGAATCGTTTGAGCCCAGGATTTCAAGATCAGCCATGGCATTATAGTGAGAGCTCACATATGATGCTAAGGAAGGGATATTTTTGAGCCCAAGTCTATCCTAAATCTCAGTTGGGGGTTTACCTAGGGACTCAATTATCCCTAGGGATGCAAAGTTACCCCTGCATCTAGTAGTCACTTCCGTTTATCCACTTCTTGAGTAACAAAGCCTCTGACACACCAGATTGACTATTTAATCATTTTTAAATTCTCTTTGAAATAATTAATACTTATCACATCCATACTTTGTATGTGGTACCATGATCAATTGTCATATTCATAATCCATCTCTCAAGAAGTTTGTGGATTAATATGGCTGCATTTTTACAGAATTCTTTCCTTAGAAGAAACTAAATACTGCATGTGTTCTAGCTAATTTCATTTGTTCTTTCTTGTGCCAATAGAAAACTGCTTGGAAACTTGGGGAAGTCACAATCTTTGGGAGCTTTTGTTTTTGAACTTGGCCTTTCAGTTCCATTTCTGGAGTTTAATATTATTACTTCTAGGAGATCTGTTTACATCTCTCCTTTTTTCAGTCTGGTCTCTATGAACCTAATCCAGTGCTCCTCCTCCTGCTCTTTCATGAGATATAGTACTTCTTAAAGAGTATGCCTTGGGTTAGGTGTGGGGGCTCACACCATTAATTCCAGAACTCAGGAGGCTGAGACAGGATCATGAGTTCAAGGCCAGTCTGAATTATAAAGTAAGACTGTATCTAAAAATGAGTCTTTACGTTGTCTTTCCATCACTCTTATTTCAGTATTTGTTTAGTGAAAAATCTTTTGAACTTTCAAGTTTAAATTTATTAAGTGATGTAAAAATTGATTGCCTGCAGAAGACATTTTACCTTTGTATTTGATCTGTATAATATTCATTTATAAAGAATAAGAATGAGAGTGAAGAGAAGTGAGGGAAATGGGGAAGAGAAGGAGAAAGAAAATAAGAATAAAGAGGAGGAGAAAGAGAAACTGCATTTAGGCATTGTCACCATACACCGCAGGCAGCACTATAATCCTAAGTGTGTGTCCTCTGCCTTTTACCTGCTGACTACCTGGAAACATTTGAACTTTTATTTAGTATTTGTTTTCATTACTTTTCTCTTGCTGCTGAGACAAAATACCTGATGTCCAAAGTTTAAGCAACCAGAGACTTATTTAGTTCACAGTTTGTGGAGGTTTCAGATCATAATCAGTTGGCTCCAAGGAAGGCTGATGTGGTGATGGACAACAGTTCAAGGCAGCAACAAGAGCAAAAAAGGGGGAAGAGCAAGCTTCTTTGCCTCCCTTACACTGTATGCAAGCTCTCTGCCCTAGGGCGGATCCTTCACAATAGCACCATCTCCCTGCCCTCCTCCTCCATGGGATGAGGATGTTTACAAAGTGAGGGCCTAACCCCTTGCTGAGTCAAGACTTCTCAAGCAGACACAATGTATCCAGCACTACAGTACTTTTTACATTTATACTTTCTATACTGTGTAATATAAGGAAATATACTATAGATTAACTCATTCAGTCACTTTTCTGTGTTTTTAAAGAATTTCTGATAATGTTTCATTCTGCTTCCAGGTAAGATGTCACAATTACTGTATTGCAGCTTGTGGTTTTGGAGTCTGAGCTAGACAAGTGGTATCTTAGGCTTCTCCAGAGAAACACAATGAACAAGGTGGTGCTGTGGCTGGAGCTTTGTCTTAGTTACTTTCTAGTTGCTGAGACAAAACACCTGTCATTCAAAGTTCAAGGAGGAAAACTATTTCAGCTCCAGTTTCTAGAGGCTTCAGTCCATAGTCAGCAGGCTTCAAGTCAGGGTAGCACGGCACGGACAAATAGTTCATGGTGTGGCAATCAGAAGCCAGCAGAGCAGCAAGCGGCAGCAGCAGCAGCCTGCTTTCTGTCTATCCCTTCATGTTTCATCCAAGCTAAAAGCCTATTGATTGGCACCACTTACACTCAGGCTGGGGCTCCATTGTCCACACTCAATCCCAATATCACCCTCTTAATACACATTCACACGTCAAATCCAGCCACCTCTGAAAATCCTCATCTATGACCAAATGAGACTTTGGGGACACATCTAGATATAAGGAATAACAAGTGTTGAAGACCATCCAAAGGTCTATGTGCCAAAGGCTGGACCTTGAGGGTGATGTATTGGGAGGTGCTGTGGACCTTTGAGAGAAAAGCCCTTCTGTGATGTTCTTAAATCATCTGTATTTGAGTCATTGAAGACACACATTGCAAGGGGATAGTGGAACTTGACTTCTTCCTTTATCTTTTTTGGTTCCTGGCTGGGAGGTGAGCAATTTGCTTTGCCACACAACCCCTGCCATTGTTGTCTATCATGCCTACCCCAGGCCTTCAGCAATAGGTCTACCTGAACTTTAACTGGAACCTCTAGTCTGTGAGCCAAAATAGACCTCTTCTCCTCATAAATTATCTTACAATCTTATCTCCTTATAGGTTATCTCAGGATTTGAGTGGTAATAATGGAAAGTTGATTGACACAGATGATATATACATAACAGACAAAGAGATTTACTTAAAGGAATTGGGTTACTTAACTAAAAAGGGGGAAAAAATCCAACCTATATGGGGCAAACCAGTAGGCTAGCAATCAGTGAAGACCCAACATTACAGTTTAGGTCTTCCTGCCATTTAGAGGCAGAATTTGCCCTCATTTGGAGAGGTCAGTGTTTGATTCTATTTTGGCCTTCAACTCATGGAACAAGGGCCAATCATATTACAGAAGGTAATCTTTTTCACTTTTAACATTGAAGAACACTGAATTAAATGTTCATCTTTCCAAAAACATTCAACAAAAACATCCAGAATGTTTGAGTGCTTAGCTAGTGACATATATAACTGATCTGTAAAATTAACCACCATCACAGGAATAGGTATCAAAACAAAAATAAAAACATATTTTATTTCAAAATAATATGTCAAGATAGTCTGGTGTATGAGAATCATTCTAACACTTCTCAGGAGAGATCTGACCACAGTTCCTTTGAACGGTCTGCCCAGTTTGGTTTTTCTATCTCGTTAGCTGTGTTCACACACCCAGGGCTTCTCAAGCCTCATGAGTCTGCATGGAGTAGTGTTAGGGTGAGGAAAGAGGGAGCACAGTGGAGTCCTCTGAGTAGAGGTTAATACATATTTCTCTCATTTTATTCTAGTACTTTTGAAAGAAAATTTCACTCTGAAATTACTAGAATGATTTAAAATTCTTGAAGCTTACATTGCATGTGATAGGACTATAAAATTTAATCCTTTGACAGAAGCACTTATTTTCATTTTGCACATGTATTTCTATACTGAATTCTAACAATTTCTGGTTCCATTCATGTGTACAAGTTCACAAGGCATTTATGCTGAGTCTAGATGGTCTCTTTGTTCTGTATTTATTTGACTTGCAATTTGTCTAATTAAAAAATATTTAATCTAGAATAGTGAATCTTTTAAAATTGCATGAGTTGAGAGGAATGGCCAGGTGACATGAAAATGCAGATCCAAACAACAGACTGGTTTACTTCTATGTAAACAAATAGTGGGAGTTGAAGTTTAGCTCAAAATTATCAGAGATGGCTCTTTGGACAAAATTCTTTTGAGCTTTTTAGAATAACATAATTCTGACAAGTCATTGCCTTGTGCACATGTCAATCTGTGTGAGATAGTTTACTGAGAAGTTAACATTCAGTTTTTAAGCATAGAGGTTAGTAGACTGTGGACAATTAAAATTACATTTCTTGTATTTTTTAGTAGGATAAAACTTGGTTTCATTAAGGTGCCTCTGCCTCATAGGCCTGCAGAAGAAAGGATGCTATCCAATTAAAACACCTCTCCGTTATGGTTATGGGTTTAGCCTCTGCTGCTGAGTTATAAAAATTTTCCTTCCTGCATATTAATACAATTTTGCTCATATCAGTCAGGGTTTTTGTTTTGAGCAATTGATTTGTATAAACACCAAGTTCACAGCTCTGGGAAGGGAGAGAGGAGGCAGAGAACCGTGAAGTAAGGAGACTGACTTTAAGGAATTAGCACTGTGCCCTAACGTGTGAGGATCAGAACTCCAAATTTTGCCAAAGTGCACTGCTTGGGAGTGACTTTGTGCTTCTGAGATCTCACACCAGGTGACCTTCCTATTCTGCTCCCTCCTTGTGTTCAGTCTTGTTTACCGAGTGCAGATATGGCTGCTGGTGTCCCCTGTGTGCTAGTGACTGGCATCTCCTCCGCTTCTCCAGAGAATGGCTGCTCCAACATAACCTAGGAATAAAAGGATTTTTATTGTGAAGATAACTTCCAATGATATTGCTAAGTTTTGTCCCCAGACCTTTGATAATAAATATTGTTCTGCAAATATCAATCATCATGTGGTGCCAGAAAAATTTCTCATCTCTGCAGATTGAAATCTGTCCAAGCCCTTGTGGTTTACTTGAGAGCACACAGACACAGGATTCTGGCAGTTCTCAAGATCTTCACTGGCAAAGGCATAGCTACATGAAGGGATAAACTTTGTCTATCATACAATGTCTTCTGAAAATTGTATAAAGCAACAAAATTAAGAATAGTGCATCAAATATGACTTTGAATAGGCAGATTGTAGGCCAGAGGAGTTGTTTGAATGGGAATGTAGCTTCCTGGAATCTATAGGAGTAAAGGAAACTGTGCTATTCTTCAATACTAATCTCTTCTCCAAAGTAGGGATAAAGAATGAGAGAACCAAGTTTTTAGCCTTCCTGACCCACCAGATAGAGTGAACCATAACATCAGTCCAGCAGAGACCTGTCAGTCAAAGCAGAGCTGTGGACCTGAAGTAGATAGGACTGAGACCACTCATATCATCAGAAAGATGCATTTAACACTAAAGATGTCCAGGTTGATAGTACTGTGAATCTCATTTTAAGTTCAGGTACTCAAGAATTAGTCTTTCTACCAGAGGAGGAGATTTGGATAAATCTAGAAATGTTTTCAAAGTTAAAGTAAATCAAAGACACAGCTAGAATGCTTCCTCAAGAACAAAGACTGTCACACCTGCAAAATGTGTCCAAAGCCTTATTAATGGCAACTTGGGGAGACAGATGAAATTAAAAGCCTTTCATCTGGTAAAGAAGTCTAAATTAGTCCTACTAGAGTTTATCTGAGAAGAGCCTAGTTCTCCTTTATCTGAGATACTTCCTTATTCAACCCAGTTCTGTTTTGTGGAATTTCCCATTATCATGCTGGCTGCCTGACTTGTTGATGGAGTTCACTTAATTTTAGTTTTTAGTAGGAGGCTAAGAAGAAATGTTTTCTTCCTCTTTATATTGTGAGGGTATGAGGAGTAGAAAGATAAAAATACTTAGAATTTGTCAAATACATTTTTTTAAATTCTTAGAATGGTAGTGGAATGAGTTGCAGGGGTCTGTGTAATTTATTCGCTAGGAAAGAAAAATACTGAACCATTACCAGGTCAGGTTTTAAGTAGCAGCCCTACACTCCCAATTGATTGCTACGCATCAAGAACTTGTGCCACCTTTCCTGAGTTCATGGTTTTTCTCCAATCAAGGGATTTGGGACATCAATCTCTGATGCTTCCTCTGGGAAGCGTTTAATTTTTGCTATAGTATATGCTGCAGTTTGGATATGGCTTGCGTGTGTCTCCCAGGAGTTCATACGCCTGAAGCTGGGTCTCCAGTGTGGCATTGTTTAGAAGTGTGGAATCAATGAGAGGTGGAGCCTGGCGAGAACAATTGTATCATTGGCACCATAGTTGTTGAAAGATATTAAGGTAGTTGTAGAACTTTGGTCAATTAGCAAAAAGAATGAGTTATTATAAAAGAGCAAGCCTGACCCTCCCTGTTCTTCGCTGTCCTTTCTCACCATTTGTCTTGTCTTGTATGTGATCCTGCCACACTGCATGTTGTAGCCAAGGGGGCTCCCCAGAGCCAAGCAGGTACTGGCACCATGCTCTTGGACATCTACAGCTATGAGATAAATGAGCTTCTTTTCCTCACAAAGTACCAGCCTCAGGTACAGTATTTTGCTATAGCAGTGGACAACAAACAAACAGAATAGGTAAGCACAAAGTCAGTTACCTACAAGTTGGGCTCTAGCTTTAAAATACTTCTGGGTATTCTTTTAAGATACAGTGTCGAAAATCATGCTAGAAAAAATGAAAAACCTGTGAGAGTTTTAGGCTTTTCATAAATGAGGAAAAATTTTCTTTACTGGGGGTACAACAAACCCCTCTCTCATAAGTTATTGTGCATACATGTGTGTGTGTGTGTGTGTGTGTGTGTGTGTGTAAGATACAGTATCTTAAGGAGCCTTTATATAATCATGGAAATAATATGTGATAATTACTGAGAATGCTGTTTGCATTATTGTGAAGAAACTGAAGAAACTTGTGTGCCTTACAGTTCTATCTCCCTTGCTGCTTGAGATGCCAGAGCTGTGTTGTCATACTTCATACCTTCAAAACAGGGCAGGCTTCTCCCCTCTCTCTCTTTGAAAGCCAGACATCAACGCCAGCTAGCAACACCAAGGGCTGGGAAAGAATGTGAAATGTTAGGCAGTGAATTCCTGAGCACTGTGTTTTATTTTCAGGGCTGGGTGTTCCTCTGGGCTCTGCTAGGACTGCAGCCCCTACAGAATACCTTTTGTTCAGCGTCCCTCATCTTGTTGGAGGGGATCAGGCCCAGAGGTCACCATGGGGAGTTTGGGTCAGGCCCAGGGGTCACCATGGGGAGAGTTTCCAGAAAAGAAAAATACACCAAAGAATAATTCTTATTGTCTGTTTTTGTAAAAAAAGAAAAAAATTCCCCCAAACCTTCATTGCTTGCCTGAGTCACATATATTACTGAAATCAGTGCTATATGTCTATGATCTACAGAAATATTATGTTAACAAACATTGCCATTAAGAAGCTTCATATATGCAGTAGCAGGTAGGAAAATCTGACTCTTGCATTCCATTAATGACATACTGAACAGCAATGACTGTTTCACATGTCTGCTTCCCCGTTCGACCTTACGCTCTTCCAGGGCATGGACTAGACCTTATTTGTCTTTGGGAATGGCGTGGCTATCATAGACACACCGCCTGGCACACAAAACAGGTCTCAAAGAGAATGAAACATGAAAAAAAAAAGACTATAGCATAATTATTGCAAAACTCTTGTGTAGAACTGAAGGTAACAAATTCATTATTCTTAATATAACACCTCCCTACTGTTCCACCTCCCAGCTCTAAACTTTAGACAGTAATTTGAAAAACCTAACTGTTGATTGCACTTCTATTATATATCCCATAAATAAACCACATATCAGAGAGTACAATTATCTCTAATTAATTACATTTAGTAGAAATTAAACCCATTTTAAAAATAATAATTATTGTGCCTTCTATCTTCAAAGAATCCTTTCTTCCCTACACTTTGTAACTCCATTTCATATAAAACCATTGTACAAAATTATTTTTCCTATATTAAAAATGAACAGAAAAATTTTCTCATTTTCTGATATGACAAATATGTTGTGATTTCTGTATAAACATAGAAATGGAAATATTAATATTCTGATGTTATCTATAACAGTATATTAACAGCAAAATTTATAATATTCCTTATAAGGTTTTGATCATACAAATGTTTTTCTTTCTATGTTTTCTTACTTTTTAAACTCCATATTACTGTATAGATTTTTTTTTTTTTTTTTTTGGTACCGGGGATCGAACTCATGACCTCATGCTTGCCAGGCAGGCACTTAAGCCACTGAGCTAAATCCCCAGCCCTACTGTATAGATTTTGGTAGAGTCACTATTTTGGTTTTGTCTGCTTAGTCTCTAATCTCCTTTTAGAAAATCAAAAATGAAATCTTTTATTTATGTATTCTCAGGAATTACAAATACAATTAATGATAATTTTAGCTATTATTGTTGTGAACATTTTCACCTAGAATTCTCTCATGTTAAAAAGTACTTTTCTGGTGCCAGGCATGGTGGTGTACTCCCAACACTCAGGAGTCTGAGGCAGGAGGATTGTTGTAAGTTCGGGACCAACCTGGGCTATAAAGTGAGTTCAAGGCCAATCTGAACTGCACAGCAAGACCCTGTCTCAAAAATAGAAGCACTTTTTTGCAGGGATCAAACTCACAACCCTGTGCTTGCCAGGCAGGCGCTTATACCACTGAGTTAAATCCCCAGCCCTAGAAAAGTACTTTTCTGCCAACAATATTTAACCTTTTCTTCTATAACATTGGATATTTTCATGATAAATTTTAATTTATATTTTACAATAAAGGTAAAGGCATGCTCTCTCTCTCTCTCTCTCTCTCTATATATATATATATATATATATTTGAGATTATCACATCATTAAATTTAGAATATTTTCATGTTTATCACATCATTAAATTTAGAATATTTTCATGTTCATCTATAATATAGACTTATCATATGAAATTTTAACATTAGTAACATTTGAAAATCAACCTGATTCTTAACAAAGTATGAGCAAAATAAATGTGTTCATATATGTATATCTTTATATATGTATTCATGTATATGAACCAGTAAATATGTAATCTCATACATGTCTTTGTTATTCAGAGAATTTAACTTCTGTTTTATTTTGATTCTTTGAATCATTTTGTATTAATTATACCATTTTAACTTACAAATTATACTGTTAAAAATCTTTTGAGATCTAAATTTTAAAATGTATGTTAAAAATGAGGCATCAAATTTATATTCAACCTAACACTATATAATTTCAAAGCTTTGCTGTTTCTATTCTGGAACCAGAGAATTATTTTTGCTAACAAGAAGGATGAGAGATCTAGAATAGATATGCATTTTTAAATTTAATGTACAAACTTTCAAGGCTCAGTGTATTATGTTATACAGAGACTATAGGTATGTCTTAATTTAATTTATAGGTATAGGTCTTAATTTAATTAATTTATTGAAAATGGAAAAGTTAATTACAAATAATCATAACTTTGCTTGAGTGCAGATCTTCTACAATACTGACAACGCTGTTGTTAAGTCTGTCGATTTCACTGATTTCATCTCAAGACAGGTTTGTGATAGTGTTTTGGGTGACATTAACTTGGCTCTATAAGTGTGTTGGCCTAAACTTTAAAAGACTTATAAAATATTTTAAACTTAAAATGAGCAAATTTTTTTGTTTTATGGAAAAAAGGTAAAACAAAATTTCACAAGATGATAGAATAGCTACAGTTAATACATTGCATATTATCTTTGAAATACTCACAGTACAAGATATGAGCATAAAAATTGTCCAGTGAATATTAACACAAACCTAATTTTTCTATGAATTAATAGTATAACTAACTTGCATTTTATTCTCTTTTCCCTTCCTTCCTTTCCCCATCCCCTATCCTAGTTCCACTTTTCTTTTTAACAATTTCTTTCAATTTCACAATATCTATTGAACATTTTAAACCTATTCACTCTTTCCTAGTTTCTCATACCAGGGAGACAATATGACATTTATACATGTGAATCTGATTTACTTCACTTATGAGTATGGTCTCACACTCACCTATAAAAGTCTCAATTTTATCTTTTTTATGATTGAATATTACTCCATTATATGAAAATACCACATCTTTTTTATCCGTTCTTTGGTTGATGGGCATTTGGGTTGTTTCCAAGACTTAGCTGTTACAAATTGTGCTGCAATAAACATAGGTGCACATATATCACTGTGGTATGATGTTTTCAATTCTTCTGAGAAGATATGCAGAAAGTGAATGCCTGGACTGAATGAGACCCCTAATCCTAGCTTTTTGAGGAACATCCACACTGATTTCCATAGTGATTGAACAAGTCTACACTCCCACCAATAGTGGAGCATTGTTTCTTTTTTCACCACAGCCTTGCCAGCATTTGTTATTGGTAGATTTCTTGGTGGTAATCATGCTTTCTGGGATTAGATGGCATCTCAGTATTGTTTTAATTTGCATCTCTTGAAAAAACTAAAGATATTGAACATTTTTTCACATATTTATTTGCCATTTGCTCATCTGAGAAGTGTGTCCTCATCTCAGATGCCTGTTCTTTGGATTGAGTCTTTGAGTTCAGGAGGTCTGATATTTTTCAGTTCTTTATATGTTCTATATAGAAGTCCTTTGAGAGACAATTGGCTAACTTTTTTTCTCACTCTGTGCATTGTCTTTTAATTCTGTTGATGATTTCTTTTGATATGAAAAACTTTTTTAATAAGATGAGATCCCAGATGTTGATTCTTTGAAGGATTTCCTGTGCAGTGTGGGTTTTGTCCATGAACTCTGCCTACATGTATGTCTTCAAGATTTCTACTTACTTTCTCTTCCAGTAGATTTAGTGTTTCTGTTTTAATATTTAGGTCTTTCATCCATTTTAATCGTAGTTTAATGCATAGTGATAGACATGGGTCTAGTTTTAATTTTTGGCATGTAGAGAGCCAGTTTTTCCATCACAATTTATTAAACAGGCTTTCTTCCGGTGAACATACTTGTGAGCTTTGCTGAAGATAAGATGATTGAATGTGTTTGGAATTGTGTCTGCATCTTCTAATCTGTTCCACTGATCCTAAGGTTTTTGTTTTATTTTTTCCCAGTACCAACTTCTGTTGCACTCAGCGATTGTGAGGAGAACTAGAATCAGGACATGGAATTTATATTATTTTATGATGGTCACCCAGAGTAAACACAAGAAAATGCAGGAAATCTATCGACAACACCAAAGACAAAGAATATTCAGCCAAAGGCCTGAATCCCACAGCAATGTGCTACATAAGCCCAGATGAAAACTCAAAGTCCTTCTCAACAGAAACCTCCTGAGCATCATCTTAACCGGAAGCATTTCCCTCAGTACTCTGATTTTCCAGGTTCCAACCAGAATCTCTTATATGATCTATGGCATACAGAAGCTGTCTCTTTGGCCAGTCTCTCAAAAACTTTACAAATTTGTACTGGGGATTTAGCTCAGCAGAATAAGTGTCTACCTTGCAAGTGCGCAGTCACTGCAATCCCCAGTACAAAAAAAAAAAAAACTTTCCAAATTAATTTCCAAGGCTCTTAAGTCACATGCCCTGGCAACAATAGCAGTGACTACACTCCTAGTTCCAATTTTTGTTGTAGTCAGTGGTTGTGAGGAGAACAATTAAAATCAGGGCATGGAATTATAATATTATTTTATGATGGTCACCTAGAGTTAACACAAGAAAGTGCAGGAAATCTATCCACAACACTAAAGACGTAGAATATTCAGCCAAGGGCCTGAATCCCACAGCAATGTCGATGAAGGCCCAGAGCTCATGACGATGCCTGCCACAAGTCCAGCTGGAAGTCTAGGGCACACAAGAAGGACTCACACCAGTCTGTTTTACAGATCCATGCTGGGAAGGCCCAAAGGTCAGCGGTGGAAGCTAGAAAGTCTATGCCAGCAGGGTGAAGGAGCTCTACTGATAGGCTAAGGGTTCTATGCTGGAGCCCAGAAGTCACCCTCATAATAAAGACCAAGGCTGTCCTGAAAAGTACCACAGCCTTCCTCAGCGACATGGAGGCCCCGAGTTCTTCCAACCATAAGCACAGTCAAGTGCATGCCAGGAAGTCAGCATGACGAGTTTGTCCTGGAGATTAAGTGGTACACATCTTCCCCTCCAGAGCCAGGAAGCGATGCTCCATGTAAGGACCAGAGCTCCTCCAGGAGAACTAACAGCTCAAACAACAACACTTAATGAAACCCACAATGCCTCAATGCTTAGCTTCTCCTCCACATCTCTATTTATGCTGGCAACTTTCCTCAGGTGGGACATCTACACTCAGCACCATGGTGATTTAATTCCACTGGCGTTAAGTTGACTATCAGTTTTTAATCTATATGCTGATTTTAGCACAGTGCCTTTGTAATATAATTTCTAGTCAGGGATTGTAGTGCTTCCTGCCTTGCTTTGTTACCTAGAATTGATAATAGACAAATATTTTTATTTCCTATTTGAATATTTTTATATGAATACCTCCTGGTAAGAATAGTCCCTTAGTGTCATAACTTCCATTTTTCATCAGCAAAAATTTCAGAAAAATTTTCAAGGAAAAGGTAATTGTGGACGGACTGTCATACTATATGCATTGAAAGAAATAAAGAATGGATAAAGAATCACCAATCCTGGTGATATTGTGGAAACTTGATTTCTAGCCACTATGAAGGCAGAGACAGGAGGATCTCAAGTTTACTTTACCAAAATCCTGTCTCAGAGTCAAAAAAAAAAAAATAGTAAGGATAAAGCTCATTGGTAGAGTACTTGCTTAGCATACACAAGGCCCTCAGTTCAATTTCCAGCAAAAAAAGGTTTCAAAAAAGAATAATTATCCAACAGGCTTAGTGCTTTGCACACAGAAAGCTTGTCTCATAAATACATGGGCTACTTCAAAGCTTGTCCAAAATTTATGGTTAAGGTACATAATTGAAGCAAGCGCAAAGGACATTTTCCAGATTGAAAAACTATAATAATCTATAAACAAAGAGAATGACCTTTCCTTCACCCTCCTACTGCCTAACTTGCCTTGCATCTCACCCTATTGCCCACCTACGTAGTTCCGCAATTCTCACATCATGGACATTTAGTGACCTTGTACTTTTGACTTCCTTACTGGTTCCAACCCTTCCCTTTGCTACTGTCTTCTAAGTTGCTTGATGGTGAGCCCATTCCTGGTGCAGACCCTCGTCCTGGGATGCAATTTCCTTCAGAGAGAAACCCACACTGTGCCTCAGTGTGACCTGTATGTTCATGACTTCTTCTATCACTTATCATCTGTCGCATAACACGTTAACCAGACTGAAGTGACAGGGGAGTCCATGTCTGAACAAGCCTGGAGGGGGCTTTTAGAGAGCAGATATCACACTTCAGATGAAGAGCAGTTTGTCTGACACACGATGACAGAGAGGAAAATGGGAAGCCTCTACCTACGGTACCTTTGAAGCGTTGAGACCATGGGAAGGATAAGTTCTGGTTATCTTTTGAAACAATCACTGTGACTAATAGTTGAAAATCAGGCAGCAGGAAAAGCAAATATAGAAGTAAGGAGAACAGCTAAGGTGGGAGATGTTATGTTCCACATTCTAGACAAAAGTTTAGGAATGAATGAGCTGCACGTGACTATTGAAAGTATGGTGTTTAACTTGCAGCAAAAGGAAAGGAAGTATTATTTCTATAATAATAGCTTAATAAAACAGAAGTGAAATATCATTTTTTTTCTTCTTTTCTTTTCTTTTCTTTTCTTTTCTTTTCTTTTCTTTTCTTTTCTTTTGAAAAATAGTCTTGCTATGTTGCCCAGGCTGGTCTCAATCTCCTAGGTTCAAGCAATCCTCTTGCCTAAGCCTCCTAAGTAGCAAAGACGATACGCACTGCCAATAGCCTGACCTTCACTCTCGGTGCTTTCATTTGAAAGGAAGCTAGTTTTATTAAAAGAAGACTCAGTGTCAGGTGGAAATTTGTAAATATCTAATGGGAACTTAGCTTTAGACATCAAATGAAATCTTGCTATATTATATTTAATCTTACTTTAAAACTCACGTCTTTCCGTATCATGTTCGACTAAAACATTTTTATCTTTTAGAATACAAAGGGAAAGAGGAAGAAATGAAAGAAGAGAAAATGAGAGGTTTACCTGAGGATAAAGAGGAAAGAGTTGTAATAAATATCAGGAAGAGATGAAAGGAATTAAAGAAGAAATGTCAGCTAAAATGCAATTGAGTAAGTTGGGAAAGGAGATAGGAAAGGTCACGGCTTGTAGGTGATTCACTACACTGGGAAGAGAGGGCAGCAAAGGAAAGAAATTTCCATGATTAAAGGGTAAAAGGCATCACAGCTTTGGAGATGACTGTGCAACTGAACATATAAATGACAGCTTTGAACTCAAGATTTGTTAATTTAGACAAAATTTAGAGATGAATCAATTGATTGTTACTGTATTTTTATGTTAGAGCTAATAAATAATAAAAGATCTAGGAGTTTAATGAATCAAAATCACAAACCCTCCTCTTAAATTTGTCCCAATGAAGTCAACAAATTTCTCACTCCAGAATATTTTGAAATATTAAATACATATATTCTAACAAAGGATGATTATCTGAGGTTTGCTGGCAAAATATTTCATTTTAATGTGCTAATAGTTTTTACTTTTATTAAAAAGAGATACTAGAGAACAGTTAATTCCTGGTTATATTTTCTTATAAAAGCAATTCCTTGTATAATTTAATATATTCCAAAGTTTACACCTGATAATATGTCTGACATGCATATGAGGTATTTGTAAAAATATATGTAAAAGGGAAATGCCATGTTCTCTCTGGATGATAGTATTCTAATTTGAGAAAGTCCTAATTTGTGATTTCATAAAAATTGCATTTAAGCACACTATATGTAAACTTGCTTGTGAAAATTGAGCTCGAGCACATTGGTATAAGGTTATATTCTACCAAAATATGGCATTATGTACATTTAAATGTTATCACTTTATGTGTTATTCAATTTAATTTTTAAAAACAAAGGGATAGAAATGCATGCTAATCATAGCATGACCTATAACAGTAAGAAAGTTAACAATTTTTCAAAGAAATAAACCAGAAAAATCTCCTATATTTTTATCTTTCCTGGCCAGAGAAATTGTGTCAACAGGAGGTTAGTAAGAATCATCTCTAAATTTTGAGAACACGATTTTTGCTACAGTATATGCAGGGCCTTAAATACATTTCTCACTACTTTATATTTTTAATTTCTGATTCAACATGGAATTCTTAATTCACTGTGGCTAACTCACAAGCTATTTACAAAAGCTTAGGTGAAGCAGTGGGCCTTTATTGAGTATTTTATTTTTAATTTTTCTCCCAGCAATAAAACAAAATGGATGTCTTTTTAAAATGTCATGAGGATATATCTGGTAGATTTTTCCATCCCATTATTAAAAATAGATTTTCTGCATCAGCAGTGACAGTGCTCTCTCAACCAAGCAAGGCACAATAATAAAGATTCTGAACACAAAATGCATGGGATCAACTGATCTTAAGCTCTAAAGCTCAAATAAATTAAGGCCACTTCAAAACAATAAAAAATTCCTAATAGCATTTTGATAAATTTTGTTTCTGATTATGGATTTGTTTTTACTAAAAAGAAACACCTGGCCAGTTGGTATCATGATGGCAGTTTTATTTTTACTCCTATTTAGCACAATTTGCAGGACAGTGAATGAAACCTACCTAGAAGGTTGAAATAATAGCCATGGGACAGAGTAAAACTCAGGGCCTGGCACTTGGCAGGCAGGCACTTATGCCACTGAGCTAAATCCCCGGCCCACTCTTTTGAAGTACATAGATTGTGCATTTAAAGAATATGCACATGTTTGTTTCTCTCTTGGGACAGTTATGGGCTTTTAGGGGTCTCTCTTACTTCCCTCATATCTTCACTGTGCCAAGGAAACAGTGTCCTACATTTTTAGTGATTTTTTTCCTGAAAGTTTTGTGATAGGATTACCTCCAATTCATTGAAGCTATCAAGTTACAAATAAGCTATTATTTATGAGATTCTGAGATTTTAGTTATTTGGTAGCCATTAGAGGCCTAATCTTTGGTTCTAGAGGACTATGATTATCCTTTGGTGAAGATGCCAGTTACTTACTAGGAATGAGACAGAGGAAGCCTCTCATCATATCTTGTTTGGAGTAGATGGGTAGAGGTTTGTTTTGTTTTGTTTTGTTTTGTTTTGTTTTGTTTTGTTTTGTTTTGTTTTTTTGGTACCAGGGATCAAACTAATGACCTCGCACTTGCCAAGCAGGTGCATATGCCGCTGAGCTAAATCCTTGGCCTGCAGTAGAGGTTTTGTGGATGAAATTATATGTGCATTTCTTCCAGCTGTACATTTAAATTTTATCCCTTTTAATCCAGAATTACATACAATACAGCAGTCTCATATCTGGTATATAATCAAAAGAATTTAAATTACTATACGAAAAGAATATCTGTACTCTTGCATTCACTTCAGCATTGTTCATATTAGTCAAGACTAACAATCAAGCTAAGCACCCATAAGCAGATGAGTACATAAAAAAACATATGCATAGTATAATCAAAACACAGTGAATGCTGCTGCCAGGTGACATCCAACTTTTGAAAGGCAACACAAAAACTGGGGCATTAATCCTTAATAACAGTGTGTGGCCAGCTTCAGTTTGTTCAGTGCAGTCATTTGGTTGTGAATTTTGCTTGAGAGAAGGTGTACCACAAATTGGGGCCATGAGCAGCGCTTCACTATGAATTTTTGTCAGTTTCATTGGAGTTAACACATTGTGCTGCTTCACGTTCCAGTTTTTAAAGAAATGTCGTAAATGGAGATGAAACTTACATCTAAGATTATTTAAAAAAGAAAGAGGAGGAAAGAAAATATCAACTCATTTAATACAATAAGTAATATTTGAGTAAAAGCCCATGCTAGATTTGGAAATTGATTAAAATAGTATCTATTACAGTGAAATTTATTTTCTTTGTCACATCTCATTTTGGGAAAAGTTAGACATGTACTGTGTATGTCATATTCTACACTTTCTTTTCCCTTCTGCCACTGTACATTGTCCACACTCACTCTGGTAACAGAAAAACCATTCCCTTTTCACAATGGACACAGCCATTTGTCAGTTCCTTAGAAATGTGAAGATGTAGCTGAATCCCAGCACAAATCCTCTATAACTAGAGTCATGTTCTTTTCTGAGCTAGAATATTAAGACAATCATATTCTGTGTATGCAATCTATAGTAAATTCAAAAGCATAGGGCTGAAGTTTTTTCAAAAGTGGTATCATGTTGATAAAAGAACAAACATCATTTATTAGCAATTATTGGCACTGTCTATATATAGAGTCATCATAAATTCCCTTTATTTTTAGTTGTTCAAAACCTATTGTAACTTTCTGTCTTCCTTTATTTACCTTTTTACTTTCTGAATGTATTTGGGGATCTTATAGTCTCTGAAATACAGTGACCTTCCTCTCACTCCAGATGAATCTTGGTATGCCAGTACCAGTAATCTTTCATACAGAAGTTCAGATCCAGGAAATCATTTCAAAATGAAAAACAAATAAAAATTCATGAATCTTTAATATTTGTGATGCCAGGGAGTGGATAGTCCTATTAGTGGGAATGTAAGCTAGTATAACCCCACATTGGAAATCACTATGGAGATTCCTCAAAAAACTGAGACTAGAAATTCCACTTGACTCAGCTATTCTACGTTTAGGTATATTGCAGAAAGAGTTAAAGGCATCATATGACAGTGATACATGCATACCATGTTTCTAACAGCACAATTCTTAATAGCTAAATCTTAAAAGCAACCTACATGTCCAACAGTAGATGAACAGATAAAGAAAATGTGACACACACAATAGAGTACAACTCTGCCATAAAGAAAGATAAACTTGAATCATGTATGGGAAAATGGATGTACCTTGAGACCATAATATTAAGTGAAATAAATCAGACACACAAAATTAAATATCACATGGTTTATCTTCTATAAGAAACTCAAAGTGTGACTAAAGACCCACATAAAATATAAAAATAGGGAAAAGGAAGGTAGATCTTTCTCAAAAGGAAGGCAATCAAGAGATGGAGGAAGATAGTCCCCAGGACAGTGGGCCTCAAGATGAATCTGAGTCCATGCTCTGTACTTTCTACGTTGTCTCCGGAACAGCATTCCACGAGAATAGTGTAAGGACACACATCTATGGTAGGTAGACAGACTGGAACCCCAAGACTCAGAACAGCAGCCCAGCCCTGGCCGCACAGGTGTACACACACACTTCGAGGACAGAGTGATCAGTAAGACCAGAAATATGAAAGCACCTGAAGCAGCAATGAGGAACCAGCAATTGGAATCTGGAGAACTCCACCAATGGAAGACCTGCCCCAACTGCCACATCCAGAGGCCAAGATCAGCTCCATACCTGGCACATTTCTGCGATCCAACATGGACACTATCACAGAGCTGTAAACACCAGAGGTATCTTACTACTTTAGTTGGATGTTGTCTTGTTTTGAATTCTGTGCTTACTTCTATAATTGGGATTTTTTTTTCTCCTCTCTTTCTCTGGTCTTCTTTTTTATTCTTCCTTCTGTTTTTATTTTAAAGAGGCTAAAATTAAACAGAACAAAATAGATCATAAGATAAAAATGTAAAAGACACAGATTTCAAATCAAGACAACCAGAGATCTTCACTATCACATGGTCTATTGTTTTCTTCCGAATAGTTGTCCATATATTCACACACAATGAATTCATACAGAACAAAATAGTATAAAACAAATCAGAACAGGATGTTGAAGGCATTATAGGTCTTCAAGAAAATCGACAATGGCTGCCATAATGTCTCTCATTCTCTTCAAAATAGCTTTCCATACCTTCACGTTTATTGAAGTTAAATAAAATAAAACAGACTAAAATCACTCTGAACAAACAATAATAGTATTGCTGGATTTCATATCATGATGCTACAGAATCAGCACTGGGTACCCTAATGTCTCTTTTTCTTCAAAGTAGCTGTTCATTTCATTGTACATTATATAATTGATTCTCATAAACTGTTTGGGAAAAGTTCTATGCATGCATGAGTCTCCACGTGTATACCTATTCTTTCTGTATTAGAGGGAAAACCAAACCAAAACAAGACAAGACAAAACAACTTCCTAGAAAAAAATGAAATGAAAAAGACATATAAACAGCAATAGCAAAGATCCCAGAACACTGACAATATAGGCCTTCAAAACAAGGTGGTATGAGTGTAACTAGTGTTGTTATTTACATAATGATCTTCAAGAGTTCCTCAGATCACCATACAATAATATGCACAATTGTTCCAATCCTATGAATGTTAACTATTTTGTTCCAAGAACTTACAGAATTTGTAGCATAATCATCTTAGCTATCCTAAGTGTGTTTATATAATTTTAGATTTTTCTCTTTTCCCTTTCTTCTTCTTTTTCCTCATTTTCCCTGAGATACTATTTTTCCCCTTTAAGCAGATTCTTGTTCTTTCACTGTGTTTATTGAGTTTTGTTTGTATCTTATGTACCCTTACCATTTCTTACACCAAGGAGACTATACAGTATTTACTCATGTGAGTTTGATTTATTTCAGTTATGAGTATGGTCTCGAGTTGCATCCATTTATTTATAAATATCTCAATGTGATCATTCTTTATAGCTGAGTAGCACTCCATTGTATAAAAATACCACATCTTTTTTATCCATTCCCCAGTTCATGGGCACTTAGGTTGTTTCCAAGATATGGCTATTACAAATTGTGCTGCTATAAACATGGATGCATGTATGTCACTGTGGTATGATGTTTTCAGTTCTTCTGGGAATACACCCAGAAGTAGAATAGCTGGCTCAAATGGAACTTCCAATCCCAGCTTTTTGAGGAATCTCCAGACTGACCTCCACAGTGGTTGCACCAGTCTATACTCCCACCAACAGTGCAGAAGAGTTCCTTTTTTCCCTGCAGCCTCTCCAGAATTTGTTGTTGGTAGTTTTTTCGTTTTGTTTTGTTTTGTTTTGTTTTGTCTTTATCCTGGCCATTCTTTCTGGAGTGAGATGGAACCTCAGTGTTATTTTAATTTGCATTTCTCTAATGACCAATGATGTTTAACATTTTTTCATGTATATATTTGCCATTTGTATTTCTTCATCTGAGAACTGTGTATTCATCTCAGATGCTCATTTTTGGATTGGGTTTTGAATTTTAGGGATCTGATTTTTTTAAAATTCTTTATATGTTCTAGACAGAAGTCCTTTGTCTGAGGGACAGTTCACTAAGATTTTTTTCTCTGTTTGTGGGTTTTCTTTTCACTATGCAGGAGATTTCTTTTGACGTGCAAAAGCTCTTTAATAAGATGCGATCCCATTTGTTGATTCTATGGAGTATTTCACACGCAGTTTGATTCTTGTTCATGAATTCTTTACCTAGCCCTATGTCTTCAAGATTTCTGCCTACTTTGCTTCCAACAGATTTAGTGTTTCTGTTTTAATAGTTAGATCTTTGATCCATTTAGACTTTAGTTTAGTACATGGTGATAGACATGGGTCTAGTTTTACTTTTTGGCATATGGAGAGCCAGTTTTTCCAGCACCATTTATTAAAGAGACTATCTTTCTTCCAGTGGACCTGTTTGGCCCCTTTATCGCAGATAAGATGGCTGAGTGTGTTTTTAGTTGTAGTTGTATCTTCTAATCTATTTCATTGATCTTCAGGTCTGTTTTTATTCCAGTACCATGCTGATTTTATTATGGTAGCTTTGTGTATAACTTCAAGTCAGGGATTATGATGCCTCCTGCCTTCCCTTTGCTGCTTAGAAGTGCCTTTGCTATTCTAGGTCTCTTTCTGGTTCCAGATGAATTTTAGATGTGATTTCCCTAGATCTGTGAGGTATGCTAGTGGTGTTTTGATTGGGATTGCATTAAATCTGTATAAAAATTTTGGGAGAATGGCCATTTTCAAAATGTTTGTTTTTCCTATCCATGAACAAGGGATGTCTTTCCATTTTCTGAGATCCTCTTCAATTTCTTTTTATGGGTTATTATAATTTTCCTTGAATAGATCTTTTGCTTCTTTTCTTAGATTAATTCCTAAGTATTTCATTTTGTTAGGTGCTAATGTAAAGGATGTAGTTTCTTTTATTTCTCTTGCAATGGTTTTGTTATTAGTGTATAGGAATGCTATTGATTTTTGAGTGTTGTTTTTGTATGCAGTTACATTACTGAATTTATTTATTATGCCTAGGAGTCTTTCAATGGAGTTTTGGGGGTCTTCTATGTAAAGTATCATGTCATCTGCAAATAATGATAATTTAACTTCTTTTCCTAGACTTACTCCTTTTATTTCTTTCTCTCATCTAATTGTTCTGGTTCGTATTTTGAGCACTATATTGAATAGAAGTGGTGATAATGGACATCCTTATTGTGTTCCTCATTTTAGGGTAAAGGCTTTCAGTTTTTGGCAATTTAATATGATCCTAGCTGCTAGTTTGTCATAGATGGCTTTTATCATATTGAGGTAAAGACCATCTATTCTATTTTTCTGTAAGGTTTTTATCATGAGTAAGTGTTGGACCTTATCAAAAGCTTTTCCTGCATCATAGAAATTATCATGTGGTTCTTATTTTTGGTTCTGTTGATATGATGGATTACATTTATTGATTTGTGTATGTTGAACCATCCCTGCATGCCTGGGATGAATCCCACTTGGTCATGGTATATAATCTTCTTGATGAGTTGCTGTATTCTGTTTGCCAAGATTTTATTGAAAATTTTTGCATCTATGTTCATTAGGGAGATTGCCCTGTAGTTCTCTTTTTTAGTTGGGTCTTTCTCAGGTTTTGGTACTAGAGTAATGTTTGCTTCCAGGAATGAGTTAGGGAGAATTGTTTCCCTTTCAATTTCAATGAAGAGTTTGAGGAGTGTCAGCATTAAGTCTTCTTTGAATTTTTTGTAGAATTCCATAGTGAATCCATCTGGACCTGGGCTTTTCTTTGTTGGTAAGACTTTAATTACATTTGCAATTTTGTTAGTTGAAATTGGGTTATTAAGTTGTTTTACATCTTCTTGTCTCAGCTTTCAAAATTCATATGTTTCTATGAATCTGTCCATTTCTTCTGTGTTATCAAGCCTATGAGAGTAGAGGGAAAAGAAACATATCACCTATAAAGGAAAGTTCATCAGAATCATGGAAGACTTCTCAACACAAACCTTCAAGTCAAAAAGAGTTTAGAGTGAAGTATTTGAAGTCCTGAAAGAAAACAACTTCCAACTCAGGTTGCTATATGCTGCAAATCTATCTTTCAACATTGATGGAGAAATAAGATACTTTCATGACAAAGAACAACTGAAGAAATTTATAATCACCAAAGAAACCCTACCAAGTGTACTGCAAGATGTTCTAGACAGAGGTAAGAATGACCACAATTCCAACAACAACAACAGAAAGAAACTACCAGGCAGAGCAAGCAATTAAACAGAACCAACAGAGGAAAAGCAGAAAACCAACAGCAAGAAAATACCATGGCAAAGGTAAGCTAATACATGTCAGTTATAACCATCAATGTAAATGGCCTCAATTCACCAATCCAAAGAAACAGACTTGGCAGAATGGGTCAAGAAACAAGATCCAATAATATGTTGTATGCAAGAAACACATTTAACTCAAAAAGAAATTCACAGATCAAAAATCAAAGGATGGAAAACAATACTCCATGCAACAGGAAGCCAGAAAAAAAGCAGGGATAGCTACCCTATTTGCAGACAGTGTGAACTTCAAACTTAGAATGATCAAGAGATAAAGAAGGTCACAAGATATTTGTTAAGTGAGAACTTCAAGAGAAAGAGAGGAAAAGCATAAATATGTATGCACTAAATACAGGAGCAACAAATTATATAAGACAATTATTAATAAACATGAAAAATCAAATACACAATAACACAGTTGTAACAGGAGACCTCAGTACCCTATTGTCATAGAGATAGATTGACTAGACAAAAAATCAGCAAATAACTATCAGAACTGAGTCAAACCTGTGAACAAATGGATGTAGTAGATGTTTTCAGAGTACTTGACCTAAATTCACCAAAATACACATTCTTGGGCTGGGCGTGGTGGTGCACACCTGTAATCTCAGCACTCAATAGGCTGAGTCAAGAGTATCATTGTGAGTTTGAGACCAGACTGAACTGCAAAGTAAGCTCAAAGCCAGCCTGAACTGCATAGCAAGACCCTGTCTCGAAAAAAACAAACACACATTCTTCTCAGTATCATATGGGACATTCTCTAAAATAGACCATATGCTGGCCCATAGACAATGCTTAAGTAAATATAAATGAATTGAAATTATCCCATGTGTATTATCTGACCATAGTGCAATGAAATTGGACATTAGAGGCAAAAGAAACCACAAAACTCCATAAATACAGGAATACTGCCACATCCTCCTAAACAACTAATGAGTCACAGGTGAAACAAAGGAATAAATTAAGCAATATCTACAAATAAATGAGAATGCAAATACAACATACTGGAACTTACGGATGCTATGAAAGCAGCTGTAAGAGAGAAATTTATAGCAGTGAATTGCCACGTCAAGAAAACAAAATGAGAACAAATAAGCAACCTACTGTTATACTCAAGCTTCTAGACAAACCCAAAGCCTATACAAGGGAGGAAATTATAAAGATCAGAGCAGAAATTAATGCAATGGAGGCCAAGAAAACAATGTGAAAAATTAATAAATTGAAGAGTTGGTTCAATGAAAGAATAAATACAATTGATAAACACTTAGTCAACCTTATTTTAAAAAAGACTCAAATTCATGCATTGATAAATGAAAAGAATAAAATCATTATAGATCCTGGGATATTCAGAAGATCATCAATACCTACTTCAAAAATTTTTGCTCTCATAGGATAGAAAATACAGAAATATGGGCAGATTCCTATATACATATGAATTGCCAAAGCTGAACAAGAAGATATAAAAATTCTAAGTAATGCAATATTAGTTAATGACATAGAAAATGTAATTAAAAACTTATCAACAAAGAAAAGCACAGGTCCAGTGAATTCATTGCTGAATTCTATAAGAAATTTAAAAAAAATTTAATGCCAATACTACTCAAGCTCTTTAATGCAATTGAAAGGGAAACAATTCTCCTTGACTCATGCCTGCAGGCAAGTAATGTCCTGATAACAAAACCAAAAAAAGATCCAACCAAAAAAAGAGAACTACAGGCCAATCTGCCTGTGAACATAGATGCAGAAGTCCTCAGTAAGATATTAGAACCAGAATGCAGCTAATCATCAAGAAGATTATGCACTTTGACTAAGTGTGATCCCAGGAATGCAGGGATGTTTCAACACATGTAAATAAATAAATGTAACACATCATATCAACAGAGCCAAACACAAAAATCACATGATCATCTCAATAGATACAGAAAAAAACTTTTTATAAAGTTCTGCATTCATTCATGATAAAAACCCTATAGAAAACTGGAATTGATGGTTTTTATCTCAATCCAATAAAAAGCCTTTTATGACAAACCAACAGCCAACATCATACAAATGGGCAAGAGCTTAAAGTTTTCACTCTAAAATCACAAACAAGACAAGGATGTCCACTACCACCACGACGATTCAATATAGTTCTGGAAACATTAGCCAGAGCAATTTGACAAGAGAGAGAAATAAAAAGAATATGAATAGGAAAGGAAGAAGTTAAACTATCATTATTTGCAGATGACGTGATACTTTACATAGAAGACCCCAAAAACTCCACCAAAAGACTACTATAGTTAATAACCAAATTTAATAGTATAGATATAATGTCAACACTCAAAAATCAATACCATTCCTGTACCCAAATAACAAACTCACTGAGAGTGAAATTAGAGAAACCACATCCTTCAAAATAGCACCCCCAAAAATGGAATACTTAGGAATAAAACTAATGAAGGAAGTAAAGTATCTATATATTGAAAATTACAGTTCTCTGAATATGGAGATTAAAGAGTATATCAGAAAATAGAAAAATATTCCTTGTTCATGGATAGGAAGAACCCACATATTGAAAATGGCCATACTCTCAAAACTGTTATACATATTTAATGCAATCCTAATCAAAATACCTTTAACATACTTCACAGAACTGGAGGAAATATTCCTACAACTCATCTGGAAGTGAAAGAATTCTAGAATAGCAAAGGTAATCCTCTGCAACAAAGGTAAGACAGGAGACATTACAATTCATGACATGAAATTATACTACAAAGCTACTATGATCAAATCAGCATGGTACTGGCAAAAAAAGACCTTGGAATCAGTGGAATATATTAAAAAATTAAGACAAAACTTCACACACACTCAGTCATCTTATCCTTGACAAAGGGGCCAAACATGTTCATTGGAAGAAAGATAGCCTCTTTAATAAATGGTGCTAGTAAAACTGGCTCTCCATATGACAAAGACTAAAACTAGACCCACGTCTATCACTATGCACTCAACTAAAGTCAAAATGGATCAAAGATCTAAATATTAAAAAAAGAAACACTAAATCTGCTGGAAGAGAAAGTAGGCATAATTCTTGAAGACACAGGGTTAGGCAGAGAGTTCATGAACAAAATCCAAACAGCATGGGAAATACTTCAAAGAATCAACATCTTGGATCTCATCTTACTAAAAAGAAACCAAAAAAACAAAAAAAACTTTCACATCAAAAAAATCATCAACAGAATGAAAAGACAACCCACAGAGTGAGAAGTAATTTTAGCCAAGTCCTTCAGACAAAGGACTTCTATCTAGAACATATGAAGAATTAAAAAAAAAAATCAGACTCCCCACCAAATTCAAAGACCCAATACAAAAATGGGCATCTGAGATGAACACACATTTCTAAGATGAAGAAATGCAAATGGAAAATAAATATATTAAAAAATGTCCAACATTATTGATCATTTGAAAGATGCAAATTAAAACAATACTGAGGCTCCACCTCACCCCAGTAAGAATTGCTATCGTAAAGAAATCAACCAATAACAAGTATTGGAAAGGCTGTGGTAAAAAAGAAATCCTTTTGCACTGTTGGTGGGAATGTGCACTGGTGCAACCACTATGGAAATTATTGTGGAGATTCCACAAAAATCTAAGATTAGAAGTCCCATTCAACCTAGCTATTCTCCTCCTGGGTATTTTCTGAGAAGTGTTAAAAACATTAAACCACAGCGATGTATGTGTACCCATGTTTATAGCAGCACAATATGTAACAGTTAAATCTTGGGAACAATCAAAATGGCCATCAACACAGGAATGGATAAAAATGATGTGGTATTTTTATACAATGGAGTACTACTCAGCTATGGAAGAATAAACTTTATAGGGAAATGTATGCAAATTGCAACCATATTCACAAGTGAAATAAGTCAGACTCGAATGTATAAACATTATATTGTCTCCTTAGTGTAAGAAGCTGGAAAAGTAAATCAGATCCACAATGTAAATACATTTTGTGAAATGGGAAAAAACTGTTCAAAAGGAAAGAGAATCTGGAATGGGGCAAAGGAGAAAAGAAGGAAAGGAAAAAGAAAAAATGCATATTAGTTAAGATAGTTATACTACACATTTCTATTACTTCACTAAAAAAAATGTTTGTGCCTACATTGCTCTGGTCACTTTCTCATGTCTACATCTTATAGTATGAGCAACTACTAAGATATCAATATGCAATATACTAACCATTGTTACTGTCCTATGATCTTATTTTGAAAAAGACATGGAGGAAGATGGAGCAAAAAAGAAGAAAGGGATTTGAAAAAAGGCAATTAAGTCATTATGTACATGTAATCAACTCCACACAAGAAATGTAAACATTATGTATTGCAAACATGTACAAAAAAATGGAAGATGATCAATAAATAGATGGAGAGAGCAGGGAAGTTAAAAGAAAGGGAATCATAGAGCGGAGTTAAGACGTATTATGCACATGTATCATTTCCCTCACAAGGAATATAAACAACTATGTACTACATACATGCACCAAAAAAAGAAGTAAAAAATAAAGGTAATCCTCGCTCAAAAACCTCTGAAAGAATTTGAATCCATCAGTTACGTCAAATCTTTTTTTCCCAAGAATGCTTCTGTCCTTACCAGTTTCCTTGTTTGGAGAGATTTCAGCAGTTATGTGCATAACTCATCCTCCTTCCAGTCATCTGAGGGAGAAATTGACAGGAAAATAAAAGAAAATGAAGAATAGCCTATGGACTTCTGGTATAATTATTTCATTTTTGTTAAATCAATAATTCTGATCATTTATGGTGTGGAAGCATATAGACACATTGCATTTGAAATGAATAATCTTTTAGCTTTCTCAGTTCTAAATTTATGAATGAACAAACTTCTCTGAAGTTAAAAGGTTTAAGATAAGCTTGTTTCAATGTTGTGCCATATCTATTTCTCTGTAACAAATTACTTTTAAATTGTAGTAGCTTAACACAGCAATAAAAATAAATGATCTCATACAGAGTCAGGAATTCAACAAGGGCTTAGCTGAATCCTTCTGGTTCAGAATTTCTCACAGAGGAGCAGTTAAGATGCTGGGTCTGACTGGTTGTCTGGAGCTTTAACTAAACTTAGAATATTATTTTCAAAGATGGTGCTTTCACATGGTGGCAAATCAGTGTTGACTGTCAGTGGGGTCCTTAGTTTCTCCAGGTGGATCTCAACAGAGGATGACTTGTTGCAACCTCCTCATGATGCAACCCCTGCTTTCCCCTAGAACAACTGTTCCAACAGGAAGCAGAGTAGAAACTGATCCAGTCTTGAAAATTGTAGTCTGCCATTTGTACAATTCCCTGCTGATTTTAGATGCCAGTGTTTTCCATTGTCACAGTGGACTATCATATGGGAATGAATAGTAAAAAATAAGAATCATCTGAGGAATTCACTTCCCTGATCTCCAAATTACTTCTTTTCCTCCTACAAGCAAAAATGCAGGCAAGTCCAAAGGTTCATCCCAGAACAGATTAATTCAGTCTGAAATTTTGTGATCTAAATCAGTTCCAAGCACCAACAAGGCACTGCAGGTGTGGTTCCTTAGGTACAGCTCCGTGAACATAGGTCTCCTTAATCTGCGGCTTGGAGACCAACCATCCGTCCTCCAGACCTGTGTCTGATGGAATGGGCGTTGTGTCACTGCTATAGCTACTTTCCTTTTGAAGCAAGGAAACTGGAGACACAAAAGGAATTTTGAAAATGCTCCAGGCCAACTATTGGAACTGAAAATTCCCACCAATACTTATTTTGAAATGAAGTCTCATTCAATTATTTCTGAAATATGCTACTGATTACAGAAGTTAGACTATTTGGTGTACATTGTACCTTGTTGGTTCCTACACCTGCAAATGGCAAGGTGTGCAAATACCTTGTTATAGTTTCCCATTTTCCATGGCACATGTTTCACATTAGACTTATAGATTGCAAATTAATGTTATTTATATGCTACATAATCCATTAAAGATACTTAGGTAATAGGTATCTGAGATATTTGACTAAGTCTTGAGAAATTTGCTACAGCCCCTTATGCTACAAATGTAGCCCACGATATATCATCTTACAGTGCTACTCGCTCTCTGTTGGTAGCGTAGCTTCCTCCAGACCATGGTCAAAGACAAATTAATGAGTTTATTCTTAATGCTTGTTTGTCATCCAACATGGCTAAGGGCATGGAGTTTGATATCAGAAACTTCACTAAGAGTGGAGTGTTAGCACCCAGGCCCTGCCAGTTACTGTTCATGTGGCTCTGAACAAGTCAATTTCCTGAGTCTTAGCCCAACCTGAGACATAGAAAAGATTAAATGAGATAATGTATGCAAATCACTTAGCACAGCATCTGGCTTTGGGCAAATCTTCTATTATTATTTAAAATTATGAGAGTTATCTATCATTTCATTATTCTTTGGGTCAAAGTCTTCCATCTGTAAAATTAGAGCTTGGACTTGACTTTTCAAGTTCTTGCAGGTCTGTCAACTTACCATTTTTCTGGCTGAGTTGCCTACAGCAGGCTTTTTTTTTTTTTTCATAATCATCACCGCATTTCCATGGCACCTTTAACTTCAAAATCCTTTCACATCTATTATCTCTTTAGGGTCTCATCATTGCTCTGCGAGGCAAGTGTGTAAAGCAGGAAGCACTATCCTCATTTCATTGATCAGGAAAACAGGACACAGAGAAGCTGATTTACTCAGGTTAGTTGTTTTTTGATATCAAAACCAGTGGTACCTGGCTTTTATGAGTATCACTCCAGCCTGTTCCTCTGTACAACATACCCTGGCTTAGTGTTTAGTACAGAAAGTGTAAGTAGTTTTTAAAAGTGACTGGTAAAACCCAAGAAATTGACTACAGGATACATATTTTATTTCATCTGTCCACACCAATCTGTGAAAGTCAATTCACCTTTGCTCGCTTGTGACACACACTGACATCACGCCATGTGTATTGAAGCGATACTGTCATTTCCATGAGCTGTGTGTTATTTTCTAACAACAGGATGTGAGTAATTACTCACTTCATCAGTTTTCCTCCTTTGCTGTTGATTGTTTCCAGTTTTAGCCAAGGTTTTTCACATTAGAGTAATTAGTTTCTTTACTGTAATAATCAGTAGCACTGTTTGGAAATCAATGACTAGAAAACACATTCAGAGAAAATAAAAGGCATATAGCTGGTGAGCTCAGATTAGTAATTAAAGAGTGGAATTGGGTGGATCCTGGAGCAGATAAAGAGGCTAAAGGAAGTGGTTTCTCTCCATGCTCCTCCCTTGAAGTGAGACTCCTGCTTTCTTATGGGCACTGAAGTAAAAACGATAGTCAAATATTGACTTTTCATGGCAAGAGCTGGTCACACCTTGGTTCACAGTAAGGAAGATTGGCTGAAACAACTGGCAGAATCCTGGTTATGCTCTCTCTAGTGAAGATATTTTCTTTTGTGGCTCCTAAACAAAATAGACATACATATTTTCATAGTATTTATTTGTGTTGTCTTTGATTATTGAAGTACTGTGAATAAAGATAGTTTTTTTTTCAAATTTTAGTTTATTAGTACATTGTGTAGTACATAATGTTTACATTCCCTGCGTGAAGTTGGTGCATTTCACAACCTAGTTTTCTTTTTGATCTTAAAAATAAGGTAAAAAATATACTATCTGAAATGTCCAGTTAACTGAGAGATAATTGCTAAGACCCAAATTAATAATATACAAAAACTTTAACTACAATTTTAGCAAGTCATGTCAACTCTTTTCATTTTCATCTTAATGTTGTGAAATTATATGACCTTGTGGAATGCTGGAAGAATAAGTTTTCAAAATTCCATATATTATTGGTGCTATATATTTGAAAAAAAGTAAGAGTTATCAGCAATAGTATTCTTTTCAAAGATCCTGGTTCAAGATGTAACACACTGAGCGATGGGAAACTTTTAAGAAACTGTTAATGAAATGTCTTGGTTAAAAATGTGTTTTAGATAGTAAAATGTCTTTTCTATCCCAAACACTAGCCTACCCTTATTGTCATAAAATCATCATTTCCTTAGGCCCAATGGAAATGTAGTCAATTCATTTTCAAGATGTCTAAATTGTATTTTTCTGAAGAAAAACTTTGGTTCAGAAACATGTAAGTGTTGCTGTGCTTGAAAAAGCATTGTGAATGGTGAAATTTACTCTCATCTCCGCTATGACTCTGTGACTTACAACCTTCACACATGGGTCTCCACTGACAACTTTCCTGGGTGTGGTCTATAAAAGCTACACTGTATTTTGCTACTTTGTTAAGGAATAGCCAAGATCCTGAAAATGAGTAATATTCAAATATGCTGTAAGCTTGCTGTAATTCTAATTACCAAGACATTACAAAGAGCAAATTTTTCATTTCCCATCTAGAGTCCCTAACTCATCTAACACTTTATTGAGCTTAGAGCTTACATTTTTGCTAATAATGTTCAGATGGAACCCAGAGCTCAAACAAAATAAGTGAGTACTCTACCGCTGAGTTATACCCTCATCTTCTTTTCATATAGTTCCCCTAGTATCATCTTAGGGGCTACAAAATCGCAGTGATAAATACTTGTAAAATTAAATTGATTTGCTGGGCTGATGAGAGAGGCTGCTGAGAGAGAACTTTATGCCCAAATCAGACTTCAAAAATACATAAAACCTCAGCTTAAGATGAACCTCTATTTGCACTGCAATTTCATTGATGAATTATAGAAGCATAAAACTGTAACATATTCAAAATGATCAGAATCTTTTGCTGCAGTTTTACTTGAGTTCTGGCTATCCTGTGATTGAGCACAGTGCTGAAGATTTCTTTTCAGTATTTTTCTATCTCATATCCAACGCCCTGCTGGTGCCTAATATCAAAGACGTCTGTACTATAACAACTTAGCAAAGTTGTCGTACTGTACTAGGAAAATTTTCATGATGGTTTTGGTTTTTATTTTACGTATGAGAGGCACATTATAAAATAAAAACTATTTCATACTTTATTAGCTTTATACATATTTTTGTTAGTGTCTTCACCAAAAGAGAATAGTAAACTGTTGAAATGGCAAGTATCTATCTGGTTTTCATAATTTTGACTTCTGAAGAGGCTATGAAATTTGGGACAATTATTCTTACAAATACCTATCCCTTTACCACAAAACCGAGACTCCATGTGGATGAGTATTTTCAATTTCCTGGCCATGCAACAATATCATTCAGAAATGAATTTCCTTTCAACTAGTCAGCAAATCTGTTTGTAGTGCTCACATATATACCATTTTCTACTAAGTAAAAGACTAGAACACTCTCTTAATATTTTCTAAAAATATAAGAGATCTGTTCTGACCTACAAAATGAATTAAATTTGGTCAACTCTGTGAGGTGCAGACAAAAGAGATCTAAAATATTATTGTTGCTAATGGAAAGCATGCATATGCTGATGTGGCAGTAAAAAAAAAAACATATCAGGAGAAAAGAACTGAATTTTACATTGATCTTGTTGCATCCAGTGGGCTATTATTATATGGTGGTTTAAACAAAAGAATTTTGGAAACTTTTAGCTCCCTTTTTTTTAAAGTTTTGATTCTATTGGGACTTAGAGTGCTGTAGTCAGGGGTTACAAGGAAAACAACTACATACAGGATCCACATAATTTAAAGTACCATTGTATAATAGTCACCCAAAGACCTAAACACAAGAAGTGCAAGAAATCTGTCCACACACTAAAGACCTAAAGAATGCAGCTCAGGGCTTGGAGCCCATGGCAATATCCTGTGTGAGTTCAGCTGAAAACCTAGAGCTCATGACAATGGCTCACACAAGTCTGTTATGTGGATCTGCACTGGGAAGGTCTCAAGGTCAGCGGTGGAAGCTAAAAAATCTATGCCAGCAGGTTGAAGGATCTGCACTGAAAACAAGAAGGGACCCTCAAAATAAGGACCAGGGCTCCCACAAAAAATACTGCAGCCATTCTCAGCAATGATGAGGTCCCAAGTTCCTTCGACGATGAGAACAGCCAAGTTCATATCAGGAAGCCAGTGTGACAAGCTTCTCCTGGAGGTTGAACAGCAAAGCCTCTTTCCCTTTGGAGCCAGAAAGGAATGCTCAAAGAATCAGAGCTCTCCCGAAGTCAGTCATTGTCAGTGACAAGGTCCTGAGCTCCTCAGATGAGGACAGCCAAGTTCATATCAGCGAGGAAGCTGGGGAATCAACAGCATCAGGAGAATCAACAACACTGCAGAAAACTAAAAACAATCTGTTCTTCCTCAGTTCTCCTTTTATGTTGGCAGCCATCCTCAGCCAGACCCCCCCCCACTCAGCCCCATTCTGATTCACTTCATCTGGTCTTAAGTTGACCACCAGTTTTCAATCCACAACATAGAGCAAATTTAAATCCAAACCTTAAATTATTTTCTGAAATCTCTTCTTACTGATTTTGTATTTTATTTTACTCTGTTTTGTTTCAGGAAAACACACAAAAAAAGTATCCTTCTGTTATTTTTGGCCATATATATTATATACAGTATTATTTTCACTAGTTCCATAGATGAAATAGTTATAGAAAATTGGTCAGATGAAGTTCTAGAAACAAAAATATTGGATGAACTCACAATCCCTTTAAAATATACTGGTTTCAAAACTCCCTTAAATATATGATGTGGTAACCACTGCATTTTAAATATACTGAAATAAAGTCCTTCACATATTTATAGACTGTTCTTCATATTCCTTTTAGTGGGAAATCTCGTCATACTACCAAATATTGTGCAGTAGGTGTTTTGAAACATAGTTAGCATCTATAGCAATATTATTTTGCAAGGGTAAAAATACGACTTCAGACAGCTGCATTTTTAACATCGATTTTATCTTTGTTTACTCTTGCAACATGCAAAGAGATACTATTGTATGAACCCCCCCCCCCATTCTTCATACCTCCTCCACAGGGAATTTATTTTCACTCTTGGAATTTACATTAGGAAAGCTGACAGGACCCTGGGACAGACGGTTGGATAAGACTATTGTGGGCCCAGGAATTACACTCAGTCCAGTTATGTCCCATCTTTCATGGCTGCCTCATAAAGTGGGGAAGTGTCTCAGAAAACTAGTTCTTCAAGTCATTCAGACTTTTAAAAGACACGTATCTACCAGACAGTAATTTATCAGTTTAGACTGAAAGATGAAAACGTTGCATGTGCGGTTAAAAACAAGGAGTTTGCTGGACAGTACTTGGTAGACTCCCCCTCTCCTTTCGATTTCAGAACTCAGACACCATCACTGCATCTTAGAATCTATAGAAAATGTCACCAAGCTATTGGTCTCAAGTTCTCTTTTTCCTAGATTCTAGGAGGTAAACTTCTCTGTTACTGGCATCATTATCGCATACCATCCTTTGCTTTCAGAAAACTGTTATAATCAATTAGGATGCTTGGTTGCACATATAATTTTATAACCTTATTCTGTTTTTATTCTGATATGCCTTCTTTACAGTAACATGTCTGATATTTAATGTACAAACTTGGTGGATTTTCTTTACCCTCCATAACCAAATTTGAACTGACATATAGAACACATACTGTACTCAGTGTATTCATGCCTCCTCTAGGTAATCTGCTGGGCCAAAGAATTTTAAACTCTAATTCCCTGGATGGGATGGTCATATTTTAACTGGTGCATTCTCATCTCATCTAAGAAAGTTCTTTAATCTCATTTGTGTTCCAATCCCATTGTAGAACAGAAAATTCTAAAAAGTATTCCTGTCAAAGGTAATTAAACTAAACTATCTACACTAGAAAAATGATACCCATTGAAGTTGCCTTTCTGAATTTACCTTGCTCTCTCTGATTTTAATTTTACATTAGTCCCTCTCCGCACCTAAAGCTACCATTTGTCTCCCCTGTTGCTGCAGTAAATTTTAGAGATGAGTAATTGAGCTTTGGCAAATCTAGAGAGAAATGAAAATCAAAAATAGAGGAATGCACAGGAGTATGTTTAGGAAATTAATAGCTGATAACATGGAATAGGGAGGCAGGGAGTTGAAGGTCTATTGGAGAGATAAATTAGTTAAAAGGGAAGCATTGTAGAAAAATGTATTAATATAATGTCTACAGAGCTTGCCACTCCCAATAAGCCAATTTGTTTGTTGGTCAACATCTTTTCAATGAACAGTTTTTGAGTACTTTTCAAAACCAGTGCTAAGACTATATTATATATTGGTTTGAGGAACTATTTAGCAACTTGTCTTTTCCAAGCTGTCTTTCCTGGATGTTGTCGAAGCAAAATTTGCTTTTCAATAAGAACATGCTGTTTGGGAGCTCTCTTAGAAATTGTCATCTGCAGTGGTGTCACTGACCCAGGAAGCCATTTAGAAATACTGTAAATAAAGGTCTCCTATGGGAAAAACTAAGACCTTTTCCTCTAAAGCAGGTAAATAAATATGATGGCAATTATACAACTAATAGCTTAAATTATTTTCATGTACTTATTATACTTAGAATATTTTGGGAGATTATTAATATCTTCATGTAAAGCGGTTTAAGGGGGAAATATGCTGTAAATAAGTTACAAAGTGTATTTTTGCTCAAGTTTCCCTTCATGTTCCTCCTTTTTACAGCACTAGTATTTCTGCTGAGTTCTAGTGTTTTGGAAGAAAACTGATCCTTAAAGTAAAACAAAATTTAAACCACCTCAATTCTTTCTCACTGTTTCATGCAAAACTTCAGTTTCTTCTTGTAATGTTCAAAAATTCTGCAGGGCAAACTGCGACAGGGATAAAATAGATGAGTAGATGTAATATTTACAACTACTCTTTTTAGTAAATCACAAGTGTTCAAGGTATCTTTTAAGAGCAAGAGTTTTCAGGCTAATCAACCAAATAATTTCCTCTTTTGAAATTAACACTAGGTTCAATAAATGCCCTGATTACACAGTTAGGTTAAAGTTTATTGCACGATCAGGTTAAATAAGAATATCAAGAACAATCTTGAAGGGGAAGTAAAGTCACAGATATTTCACCCAACCACCCAGAGTCTGGGTTCACATAACAAAGGAAGAAATTTTTCATCTCTTTTCCTTGGTTGTTAACATTAACAACTTCCCTAGAACTACTTCACTCCCAATGGCCACCTCTGTAATTGTTGGCAAGCCTCCCAATACCTAAGAAAATACCTTCTGCATTTTCCCGGGATAAATCTGACTGTAATAGTTTAGTTTTCACCAATATTACAAAAATATTCCTTAGAGTGGTTGAGGAACTGATAGAAGAATGGTGAGATTTTATATGATGAATGTTCTTTTCTCTTTGAAACAGCAAGAAGTGAAGTTATGTAAAAGTCATACGCAAAAGAGATTTTGCAAACGTTTCAATAGAAGCAAATGTAGTTAAAACCAAGGAATTCTCTTTAAAAGAATAATCTTTGAGGGATAAATCCTAAAACAAATAGGAATCAATTAGACAAAGCAGGGACTAAATACCTTTGGAGAAAATTTCAGAAGCTCTTGAATCTATCTATAAATACCAAGGGGTGTGGAAAGTGATTGGAGGGGTAATAACCAATATAAGCAATTGTTACAGATCTCGCCTTGTGAATCACAGCTCCTTTCCAGGCTCAGTATGTACTTATTCTAAGACTCTCATGAAAACCCTCGGATGAACAACTTTCTCTTCATGAGCTCCATACTCCATAGGGGTCAAAGCATTCACCTCCTATGGTGATGGGAATAGACTCTGTAGGATTGAAAGTGAGTGAAGGAACCAACCCCACACAATTAGGGATAACATTTCAATATCATATTATATTTGATAAGAATGTTACCCCCAGATATAGCATATGAAACTCATTAAAGGAAACTTGCAAAGAACATTGGTGAAACTGCCCCGCCCATTCCCCATGACAAAGCTCAGTGTATTACAGAAACCAGTGATTAGGCAGAGCGTGACTAGGCATTTCCCGGGTGGAAGTTGGCAGGGAGGAAAATCCCCAACGTGTTCTGTCAGGTCAGCAGTCAGTTTGACTACAAACAACTAAGATGGCAATGCTGTGAGCTAATCCTGGTCTGACTCAGTCCTTTGTCAGACGCTCACAGGTCATTTTGATGATCCTGAGCAAACAAAACAGTTGCATAGATGATGGCATATTTAAATGTTAAGTCTCATCCAATCCTTTACTCATCCACTCTCTCATTTGCTTTTCTGGATATGGATCCAAAACATAACACAAAGTGACTGAAAAATGAACCAAAGGAGGAAATGGGAAAGTCTTCTTTTAAAATTCCATTTAGAAAGCTTCTACTGAGCTCTCTAAGAGAGCGGCTGTCTAGGAAAGTTAGATGAGAACAAGTAGACAAAGCAGTCTAAATCAGAATACTTTCAAATCACTACAGTTCATCTTCTGAATTCATAGATTTAAAAAGCAATGAGGGGGGACCCAAAAGCCAAAGAGAAAGTACGACCTGACAAGATATCTTACATCAACTCAATAGAGGAGCCTAAATTAGAATTCTAATCTTTTGATTGCTAACTTTATTGTATGAAGCTGAAAGAAGTCACAGAAATTAAAAGCACAAGAGTTTCAAGGGTAACTCATTTTTTAAGGTGCAATCTAGTAAGAGAGGCATTGTCCTTTTTTTTAAATATGAGAGGTAGAGATTGGTGTCTACCTTCAAGCATCAGGCCACAGTCTATCTACAGTCCTGCTTGAGAGTAGGCACTTAGAATGTTGCTCCAACACAAGGTGGAAAATCACACATATTTTCTAGTGTTCTTGATTAATTATTGAGATTTCTGAGGCCAGCAGAGGTGAAGTGATCTATCCCACTGCGAAAATACTTGGGTGGAAAAGTTAGAACTCAGATAGACAGTCCTCCTTTTTCTCAAGTCAAAAATTCAGAACTAAAGAGGAGCTCTGAATTTAACTTGACACGACAAAGAAGAAAGGAAAGCATGATTCACACCATTCCACAAGGAGAAAACACACCAGCTCCTAAAGGTGAAGTTATAGTATGCAGGGTGCCAGCCTCTCCTGACCCCATAATCAAACCCAGGGTCTCGGCATGAGGCATCTCACAGACTCAGATACCCTCAGATACCTGAAGTAGCACTGTAGAAATTAAGATGCCCCTGAATGTCCATAAATGCCTTCTAAAATGAGTTTTAGGCTATGAATCTCTCAGGCCATACAATACACATAAACAAATGAAGGCCCGTGTCAGTTACTCATTATTCAAACATAGCCATATCTCTTCAATCTTGGAGAATATATTTGGAACAGTTATACATATATATGTATATCTGAAATTCATTTCAGGGGTCCCAAGGATTACTCAGATTTATAAGCCAGTAATCTTGGATTTCACTCCTCTACTTGCCTTAATTGAAATGGGGAGACACAGGCTCTTTTTACTGAAATGCTGTTAAGCACAAATCAAATAAACATGGTTTATGGACATACAGCAAAATCTAGCAGAAGCCTCAGGTGTTCATTTATTAAACAATAGCCAAAGAGTCATCATCTAGCAGCACCAAGTAGATCAGCTGACTTTCTAGATGTTTTAATGAATTTTAATAAATCACTGAGGTTTATTGGTTCTAGCTTTCCACCAGCAAGACCCAGTCACCAGCCTAGCTTCAGAACAAAGGCTACAACCATTAGTCAGATTTTACCAAGGCAATGCTAACTCTCTATTCATCTCATTACTCGAATGAGAATACAGGTTTATCTTGTGAAATAGTGACTCTCACCTTGGAGGCTGAGACACTGTTCTGTGATTCCAAAATTGCAAGTTCCCTTTACATCAAGGTCTCTATTTTCTCTGGAACTCCAGCTCAATAGTGACAAATTAGGGGGCAGTCTATGGGTGGGGCACAGGATAGCACCTAAGCACACTCTCATTAGCATATGTGACCTGGCATGATAATTTAAAACTGGGAGTAAGGAGGTTCTGGAGACCTGAATCTATTTAGGATGGCTCAGAATCTTCATCAGGGTTAAAAACTTTATATAGACTCTACTGACCGTTGCTGTTCCTGGGGCTTAATTGCTCCTAAGTGAGAAGCCAAGACCACTGACTGGAAGCTTCACATGGAAAGTGTGCAGTTAGGCCTCTAGGATGGGCAGACGTGTGTATCAGTGAAAGGCTGACTACTGGACAGCACTGTGCTGGACATGGACACTGCCTGTCACGTGGAAGGGAAACCACAACAGTATCTACTTACTTCTGAATGGACCTAGTAGCATCCTCTTATCCAGAAGCCAAAGTGGGCCATCAGAGCCTATGGCAAAATGAATATCCATAAATAGTATTGCTCCCATTTGATGCTTGTACTTTTGTGTGGGTGGTTTATAATGTCATTAATACTATACTGCACTTAAGTGTAGTATGAAGTGGGTTCTCCCATTCTGCCTCAGACAGAGTGAAGCATATAAGAATAAAGTAAGGAAACTTATTCCAGAGTCTATAGCCTAATTTATTTATTTTATAGCCATTCAATAAGTATATGTTAATCACCTCTTCATGCATTTGGACACCAAGGAATCACTGGTTTGAGCCTGGGGAGACTGACAACATCCCCAACTTCCTTAGGGAATTGAAGCGAGCAGGTAAATTATTAAAAAGCAAAAACAGATATCACAAGTGCCTTGGAACAAAGCAGGTGACAAAGCAGATGACCCCTGTCTTGATCAAGGGTATAGAACTTTTCCTGTAGAGAGACACAAAGACTGTACATAGACTACTCTGTCTGTTACAACTTCTCTTCCTGTGTCCTAAGGGAGCCAGTGTATGTGAAGAGGCATGATGTCATTCTACAGTTTATTTACTGATACTAAAATGTGAATTCCTTAGAATTCTCATAGCTCATTAAATATTATTCATTTGTCCATTTATGCCATTAAAAATAGGTTAAAACCATTCTTAACTCATGGGTTCTAAAGCAAATGGAGGGTCATATTTAAACTAGGATATTTCTGTACATTTACTCCTGGCTGCAGGCTTAAAGAAGAAAGAAGTGAAGTTAACCTAGAGAGTTTGCTATCTCTTCTCTAAAAAAGTGAAGTCCAGGCCAGGGAGGGGTAGCTCAGTAATACACTGTGTGCTTAGCAAGCTAACAGCCCTGGGCTCAGTCTCTAACACACACACACACACACACACACACACACTCAGAAAAGTGTCATCTTTATGAATGAGAGGAACCCAGCTGTGGAGGGAGTGGGAAGAAGAGTACCTCAGGCTGCGGAAGAACAAATGCAAAGATAAAAGGACTCTGAAGCAGTCAGAGCACATAGGACCCCCTGTTGTATATAAATATTTATTAAGGAGTGAAATCCTGTATTTAATCTGAAAACCTTTCAAAATACATGGTTTAAGCCAAGTTCTGTGGTGCAAGTCTGCGACGGCAGCAGTGAGTGCAGTTGCAGCATATTTGAGTTCTGCCCGGGCAATTTGGTGAGTCTGTCTCAAAATTTAAAAATAAAATAAAAAAGAGCTGGGGATGTAGCTCAGTATTAGAGCACCTCTAGAACTGACCTTCACTACTGCCAAAATAAAAAAAAAGAAGAGGAAAGAAAAGATATACAAGAGATAATTGTATTACTGTATGTGTGGGCATTGATCTCTGGTCATTAGGTGAAAAATGTTGTAGAAAGAGATGGCATAAACATTCCTTCAATGAAATTTCATATTCTCTCACTGTCATTGTCTCTGGCAAAGATCATAGGTTGATGTTTTTCTCCTTTGTGATGGTTACTTGGCAGTCTTTGTGTTGATTAAAATCAGTTCTCCTGTGGAAATGGTAACATTTTTTTCATTGAATGATTTAACCATATGCCTGTGTCACTGAGAATGTAACCATATGTCTGCCAACAAAATTTCATAATCCATTTGAATAGGATTTGTACAGTGAAATTTTGTATAAAGATGAATAAAATATATATGTATATATATTAAGTCTATTCATCAGTGATTTATCTATGTATCTAAAGCTTTTTTTTTCTTGCTACATAAACTTATAAACTGACCATCTTTGTAGTATAATTAGAGAGCATCTTTAAAAATAAATGATGGGAAAAAAGGTCCAAACACTATTTTGTATAGTAAGTTTTTCTGAACCCATACTTCATTTGTGATTTCAAAGCTTGACAGAGAAAAAAAATTTAAATAAAGATCATTTGCAGAGTCACCTTATGTGGGAAAGAGATGATTGCTTCTGTCTGTATTTCAAATCTGTGATGGGACTCCAAATTCCTCCCAGATGCTATCAAAGAGAACATTTTCTTCATTTTAAAATAAATACCCAGAGAACACACCCATCTGTCTGTTTTAAGAAAATGTACAAGTCACTCATTTATCAAAAAACCCAAAGTGTTAGTAAGAGCTAAAATATGCCAAGAAAAAAATTTCACAAAACAACTGGAAATGTTGTTCTAAAATGTGTTTCTGGTGAAAATGGAATCTAGGGTTTTTATGACATGAAATAATCTCAGCATATTACATTTATAATGTTAAGCTTTTTTTTGTGGCACTGGGGTTCGAACTCATAACCTTGCACTTGCCAGGCACACACTGTGCCGATGAGCTACATCCCTGGCTATTTTTTTTATGTTAAGCATTTTTAAGAAAGATGGTTATGAGAACCAGCAGCTCCAGAGATCTGACCATGAAGGGACTCAGGGTGCAGCACACAAAGGCAATTTGCCTGCCCTCTCGGTAAGTACCCTGGCATGAGGCAGAAGAATCACTCAGCGGCTCCCAGGAGCCTACGGGCAAGCAGGCTAAGAATCAACCCACCACCCCCACCCCCACCCCACCTTGTTAGCAAGTGAGCCAGAGATCTAGACATCTCTTGAGAGGTTGACCATATGCCATGTAGTAAATAGGGGGGATTTCCTTCTATCATCTCTTTGAAGGCAAATATTGTTATCACTGTTTTGCTTTGTTCTGATTAATGATATTGCTCTATTCAATGTTCTGTTTTGATAAGTTCTAGAATGTAGTGTATTTCCTTTGATTTGGCTATACCTGATTGAAAGAACAACTGTTGTTAAGATAACAGGATATACTATGGTACCTATCACTGTTATACCAGTAATCTATTGAGGGTTTCTGTACCAATTTCACTGCACTCTCTCAGTTGGCTTTGTTCCGTCTTGTTCTGTTGTATTTTGATAATAATAAAAAATTAAAATAAAAAATAAAAAGTAAATAACAATAAAACAGATCAGTAAGGTATTGAGCAAGCTGAAACATGATATAACTAAACAGATAATGGACTTAAAAAGCAAAAGGAGGATAAGAAAGCAGTCTAAAGGATATAACTGCATATATGTTTAAGTGTGTAGGACTGATGACCATGTTGCTGGGTTTTTGTTGGATTGTTGAATGGAACTGTTTGCAGCCTCACTGTTTGAATGTCCACCTTGTATGCTTTAATTTTGTAACTTGAACAACTATATCTAGAAGACAATATGTAATTTATCAATTAGTGATTTCTTACTGCTTATTTTTTTCTTTTCCTTTGAAATTCTCTATTTTTTCTTCCCTTTTTTCTGTTTTGCTTTTTTTTCTCTTTAAATAAAATTTAAAAAAGAAAGATGGTTATGAGTTTTACTCATCTGCAGAACAGAAAAGTGCTGAATAATATTGTAAAACACTTGGTGTGTATTTAAGTTTTTACCAGGAAAACAAACATGTCTTAGTCTGCATAGGAACTTTTGCCATTGTTACCTAGCATCATTGCATAATTCAAGAATTTATAATGTGTAAGAATTTTGAGTGTTTCAGGTTTTATACAAGGTTGTAAAATATTTGATAAAAATTCAGTTACATTTAAAAATCATCTAAGTCCCTTTAAGGTCCTACATATGAAATGAATATTCCTGAAATGTTTCTTTGAGATTATATATCCTCTAGAAAAATATTTTTTTAAAAAAAATTCATTTTTGAATCAGAGACATAAAAACTATAATAGAATCAGATATTCTAAGGGAGGAGCAGGGAGGAAATAGTTGATTTTAGTGGAAGAAATCCAGGATGCTTCATAGATGAGCTGGCATTTGAACTGGGCCTGCAACAGATGAAAGTCCAAGGGAAAGCATTTTAATCTATGAGAAACCATGTGGGTTCTGAGCAGGAAGTGTTCTGATCAGTTCTGTTTTGTTGTTTCATTTCACATTTTTTTTTAAAAAAAGGAACTATAAGATACAAAAAAAACTCTCAGAAATGTACATTTATCCTTAACATGCAACTTCAGAATTTTTCTGAAACAAATATATGTATGACTCCCCTTCTCCCTAGCTAAAAAGTAAAGCATGAGCAGAACACTTCAGGTCCCAAAACCAGGGCGGACACCAAGGCTGTGTGCCCTGAGCAGGAGGAGCCTCTGCTTGGAATTGTGCTCTGCTGCTGGCTTCTTGAAGTTAATAATAATTTTTGAGTTGGGCACGGGGGCACACGCCAAAATCCCAGCACTCAGGAGGCTGACACAGGAGGATTTCCATGAATTTGAAGCCAGTCTAAGATACACAGTGAGACCCTGTCTCAAAATAACAGCAACAATTTTTAAACAAGGGACCCAGCACTTTTGCTTGGCATTGGGCCCCACGACTTATGTAGACTTTCCTGCCCCAAACCTTGTTGGGTAATACAGCTCAACTTACAGTTCTCCCCTACCACCGCCCAGTGCTAACCATTATTTTTTGATTCCCTTTAGCATTTGCTCTCTAATTACACATGCCTGGAAAAAGATTTTGACTTTTATAGACACTGTATAAATAGAATGTGTTGTACTGTGTCTATTTTTTTCACTCAACACTATGTCTTTAAAAGTCATCCATATTGTAATTTACTCATTTCTCAGTTTTGTTTTTCATTTTCACAGTGAGCCCTATCCACTAGCATTGCATGGACTGACTGTCCACGGAGGAGAGCAAGACTGGAGACTCAAGTCCAGTTAGGGGGCTGGACTGGTCAACAGTAATAGGAGAGAAAATGATTCAGAAATAATATCATGGGGAAACCTCTACTGTCTGGAAACCAGTCCTGTCTTGAAATTTTACAAACTACTGCAGAGGCAGGAAAATTAAAACATCCAACAACAACAGCAACAGCAACAAAAACATCTTCTCTAGGGACAAAGAGGTTGGCTCAGAGTATTCAGACACAAATGATTGTGGAGATGGTTCAGTGAATCAAAGTTACTCCAGCATGCTGTGTTGGTCAAGTGAAAAAAAAAATGATATTGTAACTGAATAGGATACACACTCATAAATTAATGCATGAGTAGATGTGTGTATTTATATATTCATGCACTTTTTTGGGGGCATGAAGACATTGGGATACACAAGTGGCATAAGACAAAAAATAAGAAAGTAATTTTTAAGAAGGAAAATGGCGGAGATGATCTGAGGCTGTATAACAAAGAAAAAGGTAACAAGTCTCATCGTAGAACCTGTGATTTGAGACGTATAGGGCAGTGGAAAGGGGCAAAGGACTAGAGACAGGGAAGTAAGCCTGGAAAAATTTGCAGAGTGTGTGGTAGATGGTCAGCATCACCACACACTTCCTGTGTCTGTGATTTAGTATCAGACACATTTCCTTAGCAAGGCATATTAAAATTACCCAGGCTTTCTGGTGAAAGACAAGAGTTATTTACATCAATAGTAGGGCAATATTTTAGTTAGTTGGCAGTCTATTAAAGACACATCAGCATTCCACATTCCAGGTAAGACAGTCCTTACTAAACACAATGATTATAGTGAACAAAACCACCAGCAGGACAGTGGGGCAGCCAGGTAATAATGCCACAGATTCAGCTGTTGGATGGCTGCATTCTACACTGATGAGACGCTAAGAGCAAAGATGTCTACTTGTTCATTTGTGGTCCTGGAGATTTGAACTCAGGACCTTAACACTGAGCTACATTCCTAGCCCTTTAAAAAAGAAAATTATTTTCAATTTTGAGACAAGATCTTGCTAAATTGCCCAGGTTGGGTTTAAACTTGCAATCTTCCTGCCTCAGCTTCCCAGGGTGCTGAGATTACAAGCAGGCACTACCAAGTCTGCCTGGAAAAGATATTTTCAAACTATATTAGGATTAAGCAAACAGGTGTTCTGATGAGAATAAATACATGAAAATAATCGCAAACAAATATTATTTGTCAAATTAACATTTTCTATATAATTATGTTGCAGAAATTCCACTCAGATTTACATGTTATCTTATTAACTCTCATATTTATATGCCCAGGTCATCCTTGGGAGGTTCCAATTTAAAGAAAATATATTAGTTATATATCATTATATAGCAGGTTACTCAAAATCTTCTCTAATTAAAAAAGAAAAAGAATCACTTTCTCTCACATAGTTTCTGAAGCGTAGAGCTAGAGGAGCAGCTTAGTCGGGTGACTCTGGCCAAGGTCTGGGATGGTGGCCATCTGCATGCAGATGGACCAGCTTCCGGTTAGATGTCTTGACTCCTGGCAGGTCCCAGCTACTCTCCAAATTTGGGATCAGACTCTCTTCTACATGGTCCCCTCCATAGAATTGCTTCAGTGTCCAAAATAGAAAATTCAACAGAGACAGAATCTTTGGATTTTCCAACTTAATCTGGGAAGTGACATTCTCTCCCTCTTGTCGTGTTTCACTGATCATTCGGAACAACCCTGATCCCCCATTGCTGAGGACCACCCCACGGTGTGGATCACCCAAAGGTGTGAATGCTGGCAGATGGGGTAGGTGGGGTTGGCTCCCTCGGAGTCAGGTTGTCAAAGAAATCAAGTAAGTTATCTAAGTTTTCTTGAAATTGAAGCTTTCTTGAAATTCAAATTTTAAAACCAATTTTGCATGTCTAAAAGTCCACCATTCCTTTAAATGAGTTGTAGGACAATAAGATAGATATAGATATAGATGATATAGATATAGATATAGATAGGTAGTTAATTTTTTGCAGATTTTGGTGCAAACCAAAGTAGATTATATAAAACTTTGCATCATGCACACAATTAAACTTGAAAACAAATAAGTCACTTTAAATGCAATTTCCAATATAAAGGTAAGAGAAGGGCTGAGCCTGGTGGCCCACATCTATAATTCCTGTCACTGACAAGGCTGAGACAGGTGGGTTAAAGGGTCAAGTTTGAGGTTGGTCTGCACAATAATTAAAATAAGAAATAAGACGTGCTGGGGATGTAGCTCAGGGTAGAGCACTTAGCCACTATGTGTGAGGTCCTGGATTCAAATCCCAGTGGTGCAGAAAAGAAGAGAAGGGGCCATAGGGGGAATAGGGAAAGGTGGAGAGAGAAAGCATGGCAAAGCAGCAGGCCCTCCTTTCCATCCAGCTCTTGCGGCTCACCATCGTTCTGCCACTAAAGCTAACTAACTGCTTCCTGGGCTAGCGTTTCTCTACACTGAGCTATTAAAGTCAGAAGCACCTCAATACAGGGGTGTGTGTGTGGGGGAGGGGGGTGGGTGTGTGTTGTGTTGTGTTGTGTTTTATGTGGCAAATCAACCCTAATTTGTTTAATTCTCTATCCCTTTCATTTCGCTTCCTGCTTAGTGGAGCTGTAAGTATTTCTAATTCTTTCAGTTTAAGGTAAATTTAGAAGGACATTAAAACATTAAAAGTGAAGTCAGCAAATCTAACAGAAATAAAATGGGATGTTAGAAAACTTTAGTTGCTTATTAAAAAATACGTCTAAACATCTTCCTCTACATCTTAATTTCTTATATTATGCAGGCTGAGAGGTAAGGCGACTACAGTCATACATGCTGGAAGCCGGGACCGCCTTGACTCCCCACACAGCCCCTGGGCCTTTGGGGTTGTCTCCCTTGCTCTTTCCCTGACCAGTTTTCCTCCTGCCTATGAATTGCCTTTACTCCTGGATCAGCTCATTATATTGGGGTCTTTGTCGAAGCTGCCAGTGTCCAAAGTGACTGTTAGTGCTGCTGATATAAGTGACTGCCTGTTGCTGTGGCAATCCATCTCAGAGCCTCGGCAGCTTTGGCAGGTGCCAGAGCTAGCTGCAGACTCTGGCATCCAATGTGCAAGATGTGGGTCCCCATGTAGTTGGTACCTTGATTTTAGCGACTAAAAGAGTTGCTATTCTATTGCAACCACTTTCTCCAATGTACATCATTACTGTATTTCCAAACCATCTAAATGTAATCTCTGCGTTGAACATTCTCTTTTTCTTAGATGCTTTCTGCTACCCTTGAATCACATTTCTGAGCTTCAACCACCTGTTCTTTTACCTCACCAGCGTTGAGCTGGACCCCTACAGAACAGTGCATTTCCTGGATTGATTTACGTGTCCTTGTCCTTCCTTCACTGCCCAGCCTGCATTTTAGGATGAAAGCAGGTTAGGCTCAAGCTATAATTCCTGATGCATAAAAGTCATATAAAGTGGGTCTGGTTTAATTTGCAGCTTTATATACTAATAAAATCTTGTCTGAATTAAACAGTAAGAATAGCTCAACAGTTTAATATTTGGGAAACTGCATGGCCCTAAAGTATAACTTGTTGCTTACAGATCTCAATGCTTGGTTTATACTGTTGTTTGTTTTGGTACTGGGGCTTAAACCCGGGGGTGCTCTACACCTATGCCAGATCACCAGTCTTTTTATTTTTTAATTTTTAGAAAGAGTCTTGCTAAAAAGTAAATAAAATAAAATAAAATAAAATAAAAATAAAATAGAGTCTTGCTAACTTGCCAAGACTGAGCTCTAACTTGTGATCCTCCTGCCTCAGCTTCTGAGTTGCTAGGATTATGGGTGTGCTCCACCATATCTGCCTGTGAATAATGCCAGGAAAGTCAGACAGCGTCTACTGTCATCTTCAACATCCTTCCACCACTTTGGTTTACATTTAATGAAGGATCTTGCCAGAACCACAGGATTATCTGAGGATAACAAAACTACCCTCTTTCTACACAATTCTTCAGCTCACTCAGAGGAAACAGAGTGGTATCTGTGAACAGTATCTTTATCTTCCAGCCACCGAATATTAACTCCCTGAGTCAGCCTATTGAGAAAGTGTTATTCAGGATAGGAAATTTTACTGTATGTGAGGTTTAATGAGAAAGTAGACTTATCAGGCACATCATATTCAGGAATTTTCATTCCATCCTGACAATAAATACCTAATTTAAATATTGCTTATGCCTGGTATTCTATTCAAATCAAACACTAAGAACAGTCTAGCAAAAATTTGAGTTGAAACCATGTCAGCAAAACTATCTTTTATTTTAATAAACACTTTTTGGGCTTGAGAATAAATCTTACATACTCAGATACACTTGGGAAAGAGGAAGTAAGGGGTAGTTTTCCTTTTTAGCCTCTGGATACATACAGAAAACAGAAGGTTGGCTGCAGACAGACAAAGAAAGTAGAACTGTGTTAGTAGAAATGTGTTAGTGGTGCAGAAGTCAGGGCCCGTGGTTTGAGTGGTTCTGACACATCAAAGGGCACTGTTTGCAGCAGAGGGGAAGAGAATTTCTGGAGAATGACAAAACCATTTGAGAGAGCACAGCTAAAGCCTGGCTCACTAGTTGATTATGCTGACAGGTGGCCATGTTCTGCTCCTCAGAGATCATGGACCCGAACATGCTTTATCCCGTCTTCAGGACAAACCAGCTTCTGACCCCAAGCCAGCCTGCCATCAGGAACCTTGTCAGTGGAGCAACTTCTTGCGCAACTTTTGACCTCAACAGCACTGTAACAACTTTAACATAAGAGATACAAAAATTTCTATCAAACACTGTTTAACAAGAGCGAAATTATTCACCAAATAGGTTTTTGGAATATCTATTTGTCTTCCCATTTCCTAGCCAGCAGATTATAGAGTACCTGAAGCCTAAATTGAGCTGTAAGTTAAGACAGTCATGAGAAAATTGGCTTCATGTAACACAAAATAACTCCGTGGTAACAAGACAAAAACACTGTTAACCAAATCTTAAGATTTTGTGTTCAGATAATTTATTTTAATTTTATTTTTATGCTTTCCTAAACAATAGAATCATACTGAATATATAATGAAAAAATACAAGTATCTTTCTTATTGTGAAAGAACACCTTGGACAGCAGAAATATTTTGTGGATGAATATTCAACTATTCAAAATGACCTGTTCCTTGAGAATTCAGGTGTTTAAAGTTTTATCATAATTCAGCATGTGATATAAAGGGAAACTCAAGAGACTACGTAAGTAAGACAGTTTTACTGAGTTCACTAGATTTCCCACTAGTAATGAAATTTTTAATTACAGGTGAATGTGTGCCTTCACTAAGGATATGGGCAGATGAGGGATATATAGTTCATTTTATAATTATATATGTGCTGAGAAAGTCTTTAGAAATTTCAACAGAATCTGATTTGACATCCTTAAGGGGAATTATGAATATAATCTTAATAAAAATAAAGCTGAACTGATACCTTCACAAATTTATATGACCCAAATTTAGCAGCCTAGCTTATCATGCTGTGTGCTGCATAGACACTGTTAGAAACAATTTCATTTCCACTCAGATTCTTAAACCCACACCTGACTTCCTTTTTCCAGAAGGTGTCTTGCTGTTTTTACCTATGGAGAGGTTATTTGCAGCTTTGCAAGTTTTCACCTCCTCAGTTCATTTTCAAGTTTCTTGGCTCCTTTCCTGGTGGAAAAGGAGGGTCCTCCTTCTCACTAGAGTTTTCATATACTTCTTGCTCTTTATTCAGAAACTTCAGCAGTTATCTCATTATTTTGATTTCTGACCCTCATTGTCTATTGAAAGGCAAGCCACAACATAACCATAAAAATGCTAGAAGAAAACCCTAGTCACATAAAGCTTTGGAGTATGAGGCATCTTCCTATTTGTGGCATGACATCTGCAAAGGAAACCTATTAAGGAAGATATCAATAAATTCAAAATAGTTTTAAGATCTCAATTGAAAATCATAAATCAAAGACTAATCACAAACTGATAAATTATTTTCAAGCCATATGATATGATGATTATATCCTTACATATTATATAACATAACACTAATTCATAAGCAACAATTACAAATAAATACAAAAAGAAGTTTGATAAAACATGGCTGATACCTTAACTGTTGAGAAGCAATATTACTTGTGTAATGACATCTAAATTAGTATTTTATAAATTATATAGAATTTGAAGTGACTTTTCCTCCACGATGCCCCTATGCCATGTCCTCTTGCTTTGGAGCCAAGAGACTTTGAATGAAACCTATACAAACAGTAAGCCAAAATAAACTCTCCTTCCTTTAATTTGCAGGTGCTCAATATTGTATTTCAATGACAAGGAAAGAGACTAGACAAATTTTGATACCAGAAATGTGGTGTTGTTGCTTGGACTGTCCCTAATCATATGGTTCAGAAGCCTCTTTGGAACTGGTTCATGGGAGGAATTTGGAATGTTTTTGAGATGCAGCTGTAGAAATAGCCCTAAAATGCTATAAACCAAGCTTGAAGAAAGATTCTTCTTGAAGTTCCTAGAAATGCAGATGATAAAGACCAGGCTCAGGAGATTTCTGTTTGGAACAAGTATTCCATTTGCATTTGGACTCAAGACCATGCATGTTATGGTCTGGCAGACAACTTGATTACATTTTGCTTATGTCCTGACCTTGTAGGAGAATGAGATAAAGAACAATGAACTAATAAATGTAGTGGAGGGAATTTCAAGACAATCTAATGTTAAGGCTGTGGCATGGGTACTGATGGGGGGCTTTTAGCTAACTCTACTTTGAAAATCAAGATCAAATGGCACAGCTGAATGATTTAAGAAGTTTTGAATTTGAGTAGAAGGGAAACTGTAGTAAAGCTAGGCCCTGTAAAGTTGGACTAGAGGAGAGCTTATTTACTAGAATGAGTAACATTAAAAAGAAGCCAAGTTCCTTACAGTAAGAAAATAGGAAAAAATGGCTTAAAACTATGAGCTGAACCAGTAAAGCACCACTCTTTCATATTCAAAATTCCAAAAGTGAAAGACTGATTTGAGCAGAGAGACTCAGGGCACCATACTGGAGACAGTCTAGGGAATTTGTTCCTCAGGATTCCATTTGTAGTGGTTAACCCTCAAGGCACTCACAAACCCCTGCTGTCATGATCCAGGGAAGCCTGGCTGCTGTTCCACCTGGAGGCTGATCTTAATGTCATTCTTCCATATGGTACTGGTCTATAGACATGCAGAGTAGGAGAGATCTGGGGGGGTCACAAATGCTTCTATCCAGATTTCAGAAGAATGCCTGGGAATCCAGGCAATGTGCCCCTTGAGACAGCAGTGCATGGAGCTGTGAGACAGAAGGTGAAAGTGCACTGGAGAGCACAAGCAGTTGTAGGAGTCTGATGTGGAACATAAGAAGAAAGTCACAAGGACTAATCAAAACTACCCCAAGAGTAAGCCATGGGGTTGTAACCATTAGCAATGACATACGGGTGGGCTGTCCAAGCCCTTTAGAGTTAACATCTCATCACAACTTGCTGTGGGTGCTGGACAATGAATTATAGGGTTGACCTATCCCTCCTCATCCCTCCCTTTTGGGATGGAAATGTTTACCATTTTCAATGTTCATTGGAAATGTTTAACTTTTATTTTTACAGGGCTTACATGTCTTTCCTTTGAATTTCAGAGGAGATGTGGGACTTGGACCTTTCAGCGATGCTGAAGCTGTCAGTACTTTGGCAACTCTTGGAAATAGACAAAACATATTTTACATAAATGGACACAAATGATGCTTTTAGGCGATAGGGGTGAAACGCTATGGTTTATATCCACATGTCCCCCAAGTTTGGTGCACTCACAGGCAGGGCTACTGGAAGATGACTGGATTATGGAAATGGATAGCTGGTTTTCTGTCAAGAGTTTCAGCCTGATTGGAAGAGGCAGGTCTTCCGGGGGTGTGGCCGGAAAAGGTTTCTCTTCCTCCCCAGCTTCTCCTTTCACTCTGCTTTCCATCTGCCATGTTGTGAGCAGCTTTTTCTCTGCCACTGGTGGTAGGATGTCCCGCCTTGGAGTCAGCTGAGCATGCAAGGACTGAGACTGCTGAAATGTGAGTCAAATAAATCTCTCCTCCTTTATTTTTAAATATTTATTTAAAATTTCTTTCTCTGTTGTCTCTATTTGTCTGTCTCTCGCTCTCTCTTCCTCCAGGTTCTTGCTTTACACCCTAGGCCAGCCTAGATCTTGCAGCAATCCTTCTGCCTACTCTCCCATGAACTACGATTAGAGGTGTTTGTTACCACAAAGGGCCCAAACCTTTCCTCCTTTCTATTACAGGTGTTGGGTGTTTTGACCTAGCCATGAGAAAATTTACTATACATTGACCATGATTAACATTGCTATACATTGACCACCGATATACATTTACTGTTTGAATGCCATTTTACTAAGGTTTATGGCCAAGAATTGGGACTACATCTGTGGTCAGATCAGTAGGTCATTTTGGAAAAAAAAAAATCTACAGCAATGAATAAAGATTTTTTTCTCCTGCTCAAGATGTGGTTTATTAATTGGTAAACTATGATCCTGCAAGCCAAATTCAGTGCACCTCTTGTTTGCACAAAGAACGTGCCATTGGAATACAGCCCATTTATCTGCATGTTGTCTATGGCAGTCTCATACTAGGACAGAATTGAATAGTTTCAAACAAACAAGATGGTATGGATCTGCAAAACCTGAATACTTATCATTTGGTCCTTCACTGGAAGAAAAAAAAACCCATTCACTAACTAGAATATTTAGTGTATACCATAACACAGAAAGATTGACTGAATATCTTCCAGGATTTTCCAGAAAATTATATTCTACAAGGTAATGAGAAGTTTTCTTTCTTTTTTTTTTTTTTGAGGAAATAAATTCCTTAGCAGAAAGGACTTAATACATCCATATCACATTAGTTGAATAACAGAACAATAATCTTCCTTTCATGCATAAGCTGTAAAGCAGCTTTTAAAGACCTTCAAAAGAGTTAAAAACAACCATAACAGAATTGAGTAAAACAACCACAAAACTGTTTGAATAGATGGAATGCTGTGATTTTGTATTATCTCCCCCAACCAACACTCACAGATCCTGTGCTCTGTCTCTTAACTGCTAGATTATGTAACTGCCAGGAAAACAGAGTTCTCATTGGGTAGATTCCTTAAAACAGACCGGGCAATAATTTACAAAGAAAACTTCCTGTCTACCAGTGTAAACTCTCATTGTCTGCATCAAAACCATAGTCTGAAAGACTGACCAGGGCGACTGCTGCAGAAGGGCTGATGGGTGGGGGAAGTGCCAGATTCTCAGCCCTCCAGGAGGGTGAGCAAAAGAATGAGAGAAAAATTCTTTGTAATGTAGTTAAGCAATTTTTCCTATTCTTTCTAAATTTGGTTCTCTGGAACAGAAGGTACTAAGGAGTCAAATCTTAAACATACTGGAATTTGAAATTGAGCTTTTAACTAAGAAAAGTAGGATCAATGAAATCCCTCAAATGTCCCTTGAGTGAGAGTACATTCATCATATAAAAGTCATGCTACAAGCAGATTGAAGTGTTGTTTTCATTGTTTTGTTTTAACTACAGATCAGATGTCTGATCAATCTAAGATATGAGAGAAAAAGGTCAGATCATTTACCTCAGAGAAGAGGTACTTTATTTTTTTTTCTAAAATCCAGAACAAAGACCTAAGATGTACCAAACCATTAATAAGAGTTAATGGTGGCACACAAACCTAGCGAGTCATTCTGTGGTGTTAGTCGACACCTGAATAACATTTCAGCTGAAGGTAACTTCTGTATAGAGACAAGAATGATTTTTGTTTCTTAAAAGAATAATTAAAACAAGAAAAAGAAACTAGAATACAAGTGATATAAACAGATACTAATTATAAAACTAGGCATATCTTTATCTCTTTTTATCTCTAGTTATGCTAGAGTTTTATGACTTTAAGATATAAAAATATAAAATATCTTTTCAGGTAATACAAGTCTTTATTCTCACAAGAGCGCTGCTCATAGTATAATATAGTACGTGGTAGCATAAAGTGATGTGTATAATATGTTGGCTGCCCAAGGTGTAATCTCAACAGTATGAACAGTATGAAACAATGGTGTTTTGATCAACATACAATATATGTTTAGAGGTATCACTGGAGCTTGTTTTAAGAGGATCGCTGACAAAATTTCCTACATTGCCTAATTATACAGTAACATGTTCAGTTACTTGACAAATATTTATTGAAAAATTTGCAAGGCTAAGTGAATCTTGACAGGTTTTTCCCCATGTATGGGTTTCTTTGGTGCTGGACAGTGCCTCCCTACCTCCTTCTCCCTTATCGGCAAGTCAAACCTCCCACTATTCGTGCATGCACAAAGGCTCTTCCAATCAGCTGTCACTATGTCATTCCCCCTGGCCCTTTAGCTCTGCCCCTGTCAAATTCCATATAAAGCCTCAGTTTTTCCCCAGAGCTTCCAGAGGGTGCCTGCCTCTCTTCAGCAGCCCTCCTGATCCCTCAATAAAGGCCTTTTTTCCTTTCCTTCTGTTTTCCCTCTTGCATTACGGAAAACCAAACAAATCTTACACTTCCTTCTTAAAATAAGGATTTATGACCACTATCAATCTACCCTTGGTGTTTTCAAAATTAGAAGAATTTGTCTATAATTGTTTACCTATAGGTGAAACTAGCTAATAGTACAAATATCAATGAAATCAATCTCTTTATGTAAATGAGGACCAGTGAGGAGGGAATATTTTTCATTTTTTTTAAGATTTAAAAGATTCACATTCTAACATTCTTTGAATGCTAATACCTTAAAAGGAATGCAGCATTACTTCTGTGAGAACAGAAGTGAAGATGGAACTTCTGTTTAAACAACATTCAGTATGAAAAGCTGAGCTGTCTTCACCTGGTAGCTTGTACTTTAGATTGTTTTCCAGAAATGCCTTTTCATGTTAGCTGAAAATATTTAGCCTTCATTGGAGAAAACATTTATTTATCAGATATCTTGATGTCTTTTTCTGAAGATAACATTAACTGAGAGTTTCTATTTAAATAAGCATAGACTTTCATTAGCCTAGCATGTTTGACACAGGAAAACTGAAATGTTAACTATACATTTTTCTTTAGATCTGGGAAATATTATGTCTCTTCTAGAACTAATATACATCAAAATTCAGAAAAGGAATAAAGAAAACATTCATATATCCATCAATAAGTGTTTATTAAGACCTCCTGCTGAAGTAAAAGATGAGAGAGAGGAGGCTCTGAAAATGAATGAGAACCATGATCTCAAGTAATTCAGTGTTTAGGGGACCAGATTTAGAGATCTAAGTAATTATGGTATAGGATGATGATTCATGCTGTAAGTGGGGGTAAAAAAAAATTTCCCAACACAATTCATCAGAGGAAGTGACCAGCCTTAAAGTTTGTACATCAGTAATATTCTTTCCTTTGTCTTTAATCCCAGTACACCATAGTAAGTTTTTCTATGGAAGATAATATGAGTGTAATAAAAATTGCTATTGAAGGACACATAGTAAAAACTATTCAAATTGTGTTACCTCTCTGTCCTGAAGAAGCCATCAAGTTTTAGTAATACTCATTCATGTGGCTACCTAGAGTCTTAGGGATGGATACTCCCTTCCAGATGGGGCTTATCAGGCTGCATGGGGCTGGGTATGACAGATTTAAAAGTTGGTTTTCCACCATTAGCTTGGTTAGTTGCTTGAGACAAGATCTCACTAATTAGCCCAATCTGGCCTTGAACTCTCAACCTTCCTGTTTCAGTCTCTCAAGTGCTAGGACTGTAAGTGTGGGCCACTGAGCCTCTCCATGAGTTGCTAATCATTACCCTAATGGCACAGTGGAAAGTGCAGCCCTAGTTTAATTTAGCTCAGCCTTCTCTACTGTAAAATGAGGGCTTTGGTGAATAGATTCTTGCCAACCTCCTTTGTACAGCTAGGTGAGTAAGGCAACATTTATTATCACCAGTTAAAAGGTAGGAAAACTGAATTCAGGAACCTTAAGGAACTTGTCCAAGCCCCAAGGTAATAATTAATATCCAATGTTCAAGATTAGACACCAGACCTATAAGGATAAAGCATATTTTTCTATATCGTACTAACAACCACACCTTTGTGGTAAGAGTCCACATGCAGGCCCACACAGCCTTATCTCAGTACTTAAGTTCTAAATCAAGATAAGAAACTGTGAAAAATATGATCCATCCTTCCACCTTATGAAACAGCTCTCCACAAGAACCTGGATCTCCAAGAATTCTTGGATCTCCCTAAGGCAGTCTAGAACGTATAAGGGAAGATAAAACTGACCTCACTGACACTTCTTCCTGCACTAAAGCACGCAAGAGGGCATACCCCAATAAAAAGCCATTTCTTGCACAGGGGGTTGAATTCAGAGTCCCACACAGATCTGAAAGTGAGATTGGCACCATGGAATGGGACAAGCTTTTCAGAGTTCAGAGTACCTGGACTCTGGTCTAGAAGAGGGTTCAGCATCTATATGGTCATTTCCTTGCCCCTATGGGAAAGGCACTGTCCCATAGGGGCAAGGAACCAGAGGCTCCTGATAGACACAGGTTCCTCTCGCATGGGCCTAAGAGCCAGTCTGATCATATGCCTCTAGGTTCAACCTAAGAATAAGTAAAAACGAAATTTTCTTGTGAGCAGGTTGGATCAGTTATTGCTGAGAGCAGGCTCTGCAGCCAAACACTCCTTTGGAACCTAAACTCTGGCACTTCCTAGCTGGGGAATCTTAAGCAAGTTACTGAACATTTTAGGGCTTCAATGTCCTGTCTGTAAAAAGTATAATGTTAATTGATACACATTAAACATGGTAAGATTGGCCGGGTCCTAGCCAACTACAAGAGGATTTGCCTCCGGGAGATTTTTCCGGAGAATTATGTAAGCATGATGATATCCAAGCACTATGATAGTCAAGGTGAAACCCTTGCTGCTCTAAAAGGCAGGATAAGGCACAATCGAAAGAATCCCCTTCGGTGCTCAAGGCGGAGGCTGCAGCCCTAGTCCTGCCAGTACCTCGTTCTAGGTCACTTCCTTCTGTGGAGTTAGTCAGGGGTTTGGAGACAGTGACAGGGAAACGTGGCCATGAGTCACGGTGGGACTAGGAACTGAAACGCAGTGTCAGCACTTCTCAGGGTCCGTCTCTCGGGTCCCTGAGATGAAGACAAGGGCTGCATCACCAGAAGCAAACGGCAGGTCACGAAGCCAAGTGGACGCTCCCACCCACTCGGTGCTCACGCTGCCATCGCCGCCTGCAGACAGGTCTTGACATCTCTCCTAGTGGGGAACCGGGGAGACTCAGAACAAGTCAAGGCAGCTCCCTTGCACCTCCTGCAAAAGTGAGCCAAACCCAGGAACTACTGCCCAGCAGCGTAGACAGTTCCTGAAAAGGCAAGCCTGGGCATTGCCCCTCACTTCTCCAGGTGAAACGAGTGCCAAGTGGCTCATTTCTCATCTGGTGCCCTCCCCCACCCTTGACCAAAAAAAAAAAAGTAAAAAGAAAGAAGCCCGTGGAAACTCCATTTCTTACAGACCAAGAACTAATCAGCCCGAGCTGCTCCCTTTAGGGGACAGTCGTGACTAGGCACCGAGAAGTCAGACTCTCTCTAAAGCACCAACAAAGGACTATATTTAGTTCTGAGTTCTCCGCCTAAATTCCTCTTCTTTTTTTCACTCTTAGCTTCAAAACTACTGGGTTGGGGAAGTGGGAGGAAGGGGGCGGGGGAGCAGCGGAGAAAGAACAGCTGTGCCTTTGCCTCCCAACTCAATCTCTATAAATAACCAATCCTGAGCGGAGGCTACTTTTCAGCCAATGAAGCAACCTAAACTGACAAAACCTTGGCTACAGCCAATGGAGAGACACTAGGGGGTGTGAGACTCGCGCCCTAGGACCAATGAGTTCAGAGTCTGGGAAGAGGTAATTTGAGACTCAGTGTGGGTGTGTGGTGCAAAAGCTTCCTACTTCCAAGCCCGAAAAGCTGCTCTGCCGTGTGAGCATTCCCTGACTGCGGGTGCCCCGAGACTCCGGGATTTATAAGCTGTCCGCCTTTCCGGGTTTTGGCTAGAGCCTCGTGGGGAGGAGGACGGACCCGTCCTATTGGAGAGCGGGCGGGCACCAAGGGCCACTCCATCCCTACTCCGGACAGTGTAACAGGCGTCGCCCCTCCGGTTTCCTTTGTCCCAGGGGTGCTGAGCAGGAGCGCCGGCCAGCTGGGGCGCAACACCGCTTCGGTGCCGGAGGTTTAGAGCGTGGGAGCGGGCGCGTCCTGCGGCACCCACGTGCCCCTGAGCTTGGCGGCCAGCAGACACACACCCGCCCGGAGCTCGGACCAGCGTCCACGCTCTGATGACCGCTCCGTCCCGCGGCGCCGCCGCGCTCAGCACGCACCCCATCCTCTGAGCTGTCCCAGCTCCCGGTGCACAAGCAGCTCCTTATCCAGCTCTCGACTCAGCGAACACCGCTTCTACCTACTCAAATCGCGAGCCCTGCCTCCCGTCCCGCCCCCTCCCGACCCAGCAGAAAACCAGGAGCGGAAGTTCGGGCGGGGCGCGGCCGCGGCGCACTGGGCATGCTCGCCCCGGCGGGCGGGGAGGGGACGGGAGGGCCGGGCTGCGCGCGGCGAGTAGGAAGCCCCAGCCCCGCGGAGGCTGCAGGCGAGAGTGCGATGGGCCGAGGCGGTGGGCGCACGATCCGCGGGGATCCATGCCACGCGTGGCCCGGCCCGACGCGCAATTAGCTGCCGCCTCCGCAGCGCGCCGCCGCCGCCTCCCGACCGCCTGGGCTGCCGCGGCGAGGAGCCCCAGCCGTCGCCGCCCGCAGGCAGCCGGCATTGTCCTCCCTCCCTACCCGCCACCGGGACCAGCGCCGCGAACTGCTGCGGGGCCCCAGACCCGCTCCCGGGAGCCCGCCGCCGCTTCCGGCCGGCTCGCCCACACTCTCCGGGTCCCGCGTGGTGATCGCTGCACCCCGCGCGCCTGGGCCACCCTGTCCTGGGTTTTTCCTGCAGAGTGAGGAAGGGCAGCAGTCCGGCGGCGAGTCCAGCCTTCCCGTGCGCGCAGCCCCGACGGGGCCGCGGCAGGCGTGGGGAGCGCGCCGACGGAGCCATGAGAGAGTACAAAGTGGTGGTGCTGGGCTCGGGCGGCGTGGGCAAGTCCGCGCTCACTGTGCAGTTCGTGACGGGCTCCTTCATCGAGAAGTACGACCCGACCATCGAGGACTTCTACCGCAAGGAGATCGAGGTGGACTCCTCGCCGTCGGTGCTGGAGATCCTGGACACGGCGGGCACCGAGCAGTTCGCGTCCATGCGGGACCTGTACATCAAGAACGGCCAGGGCTTCATCCTGGTCTACAGCCTGGTGAACCAGCAGAGCTTCCAGGACATCAAGCCCATGCGGGACCAGATCATCCGTGTGAAGCGGTACGAGCGCGTGCCCATGATCCTGGTGGGGAACAAGGTGGACCTGGAGGGCGAGCGCGAGGTCTCCTATGGCGAGGGCAAGGCCCTGGCCGAGGAGTGGAGCTGCCCCTTCATGGAGACATCCGCCAAAAACAAAGCCTCGGTGGATGAGCTGTTCGCCGAGATCGTGCGGCAGATGAACTACGCGGCGCAGCCCAACGGCGACGAGGGCTGCTGCTCGGCCTGCGTGATCCTCTGAGGCGCCCGCGCCGCTGAGCGCTGGCCACGCTCTGCGCACAAAAGCCAAACGCATCCGACTCTAAATGTGATTTCTGTTCTTGCTTTGAGATTGGAGACGACTTTGCATTGGTCGGGGTGTCCCGGGAGCCCTACTGGCTTCCTGGGCCAACATCCCCTGCCTTCTTTACCCCTTGTCTGAGGGGCTTGTCCGGTCCTGACCATCTGAGACCCTGCTGGAAATGTGGCTCTTTGCAGCATGTACGTTTCTCATTGATTTTTGGTTGACGCATATTTCCCCATTTAAGTAGCCGTTAGGGGGTTGTATTGGCAGCTTGACACCCGGCAAGCAAAAAGTTTCAGCTTGGAAAAAGAGGGGGTTGGGGAGGTGGGGGAAGTGGAAGGGAACAAGATGGAAAGGGAGGGGACCTCCCTCCATCTTTTGTTGTCAACAACGGTTTTGTATTTCTAAGTTTTAAATACCTGGAAGGAAGTCCGGGAAAAGCATATGAAGGAACAGGAGGAGAGGAAGAAACTTTTGGGGTTTTTTCCTTATTTTCCAGGAGTAGCTGGAAATTAATATCGGGTTTCTTTTCTACCGGCTTGGAAGGGCGACCCTGTGACTGACTGGATTCTGAGGATGTCTATGCAAAGTTGGATTCTTGTTACAGTGTATCCAATCTGAAGTATTGCACATCTGAACTGGGACTGTTAACACTGATGCCAATACAGTGTGGGGTGCCAGAAAGTGTCTGCTGATATTTGTGGAAAAAAAAAATCTATTTTGTTTACCTACTGTATCAAAGGGGAGTCTGGGGGAAAATGGTAGTATTTTTTTTTATCAGCTGTGAAAAAAAATGTTACAGATCTGCACAATTCTGTGTGTACTATTGTGTGTGTGCGTGCGTGTGTTTTAAGTTTAGTTTTTTTTTTTTTTCCCTTTTGGTTGGTAGTAACAGAATTTTAAAGACTAGCTTTTAAAAATACAAAGACTGTAAATGTGATTCAGGGCCCCCAGCACCCCTGTGTCTGCAGAGTGCCTTCAAAACTCAGCTGTTCCAGCCGGTGCCAACCTGTGAACTTCCCACTGTATCCCACAATCTGCTACCCCCCACACTACCCAGTTTCCTTTCCGTAATCTTCCTGAAGGAGCCCGGACAATAGGGCCTGCTGTGTAGTGAATTTCTTTATCATTTTCAGCATTTTAAAATGTCCATGTCTTGCAGTATTTGGGTTTTTTTTTTTTTTTAAGACCTTCATTTTGTTCAAATTTCAGGTGTTTAGTTCCCCTTTTATATTACTTTTTAAATGTGTTGATTATCTCTCAAAGGGTGTTCCTCCAGAAGCAAAGAGCAAAATGTCACCATTGTGATGTATCAAGAGAATTCTAATTGTAATTTTTAATTCCACTCCTTTAATCACTGTCTCTCCATTTTAAGATTTTAATACAAATGTCATTTTTAAAGAACCCCAGAACTATTGTTTGTGTTTCCATAGTTCATATTCAGTGGTTTACAGTGTCAGTAATAAGAGTGTCGTGGCTGAGGTGGACAGGGGCAGGTGAGTGATATCCTCAGAGAGTTGTCAGATTTTGAAGACACAGCTCGCTGACAGGGTGAGTGACGTTTCCAACTTCCTACATAGGGAGAGAATCCTCAGTGTGGAGAAGCTCTGAGTATGACTGTACAGTCTGAGCACAAGATGAGAAGGTGCATTTTGATTCTGCTCTGCTGACATGGAGCAGTTTATTGCACTGTAAGTGGGGAAAGGGAGAAACCAACTTCCAGTGCTGCCTTAGATCTGGGAAAGTAACCATCCATCTGGCAAAGCAGGGTGGCACTTTTTGTTTTTCCGTTGTGTATGTCACACATCAAGTCTAAAGTATGGGAAGCATAGTTTCTAATCCTTGAAATCATACCTTGTAGTGTTTTTTGCAGTGTATCTGTATAGATGATAGACAATATTCCAACCCTTTCAAGGTTTTCATATGGAAACATTGTTAAATTATTTTTTAAAAAAAGATAAACGAAACTGCTGTTTATGGACCATAATTTGACCTTATAAAATCTCCTCCTAACAGTAGGAGGCAGTGTGAGCTTTTCTATTTATTTTTCTTAAAGATGTCTTTAGTATAAAGTAGGAGAAAAATCTGTGTGTGTGTGTGTGTGCGCGTGTGCATTTCCACTACTGGGTATCGAACCCAGGACCTTCCAACTGAGCTACATCCCTGGCCCATTTTTTATTTTTCAGCTTGAGACAGTGTCTCACTAAATTCCTAAGTTGCTCAGCTGGGCTGGAACTTGGGATTCTCCTGCCTCAGCCTCCTTGAGTTGTTTATATATGAGTACTTGATATAGCTTAGGTTTATGAAGTGTAACTGAAGTCTGACAAAGGGATTTATGCCCTTGGCAAAGCCAAAAGACATTTACAAGTCACCGTTTCTTTGAGCTGCATTAACATATCTTGCCTTAACATACCTTTCTTTTTCCCAGGAGGCATTTCAGTATTCCAGTGTGAGAATGACTGGTGTTGCCTGTAATGATCCTAGTGCCATTTTTTTGCCATTCTGAATTCACACTTAAACATAATTGGAAGGCAACAGCATACATATTCTAAATATAGAAATTGAGGAAAATTTCTTAAACATATGCCTTTGTAAAGATTCATTCCAGCATTTGAGTAAATTTAGTGGCTTAAGTACATCTAAAATGTTGAAAATTCAGAAGCTGTCTCAAGTACTGTCTGAAGGATTTCTTTGAATAGGTATCTGTTGACTTACGTTTTTGGAAGCCTTTTAACAAAAATGCTGACAGGTATACAGTTAATTTAAGAAATATATATACCCCTGACAGGAAATATTTGAAAGTGGGTAATTGGAAGTAAAATAGATTGCTGTATGCATTAATCAGCTGCATACAAGATTTAGTCACTTGTAGGACTAAATTCTTTGTAGGTATAGGATGGTCATGCAGATTTTAATGTGTCTTTAACTACTATAACACATGCTTTTCTGATTCTTAATTACAGCAATTTCATGTATACCCGGGGCAAGAAAATAGTAATTCCAAAGTTAGGGGTCTTTTCTCTGTTAATTTCTTGACACAATTGAAACTTAGAAATTTCAATTATGAAAAAATGTTTTTAAGAATGTCAGCTGATTTGGCTAGAAAAGCCCTTCTTGTATTGTGGTTGAAAGAGATAAGAGCATTTGTTTCGGTGAACAAGTTGGGCTGAGGTAAGAGTGTTAAAGAAGTGAATTTAGGAGGGAGGGCTTTGTTGCAAGGCAATCACCTGTCAAAACAGAAATTGGGTGGGAAAAGAGCCTTCTTGAGAAGCAAAATTTGACTATTAAGCTTGACCCCTGCTGTTTTTTAACAACTTTTCCTTTTGGTGGGAGACAGTTAATCCAGGTTTTGTGCTGTTTCAAAGGATTATTTTTTTTTTCTCCTTTTGTAGTAGCCTCAGGAAAGTTAAGGTATCATCTCAAGTCTAACCCTTTCATCTTTGGGAATTGTGGTTCTTAGAAAAAACATTTCCATATTGTTAACTGTTGAAATAGACTTCATTAAATCACGTTTGGAACCAGCTCTGTTTGAGATTAGAATTCATTTGTTTTCTGATGAGTTAAATATTTCCTGTAAATAGAATCCTAAAATGTCTCATCTGTTTGAACCATATAGTTCTGTTATAGCACAGCCTTTTGAATGATATCCCAGTATTTGTCACAGCAAGGGAAAAAATGAAAAAAATCTATGTGTAGTAACCAATTGCATGAAATAGATGCAAAATGTCTGCAGCTTAACTGTCAAAAAGCACAGTTATTTGTTAGAACAGCCAGAATAAATTTTCACATTATAAATGTGAATGAAGCAAGATTTAATGTGGAAATTACCACTATTAGTTAATATGATATCAAACATTTGTCACGGTGTCTGCTTAATTATAAAAGGCTTGGTGAGTTCAATTTTGTCTATGAAAATGCAAACTTTTAAATGTACTAACAGAGGTGCTATTCTTGATTATAGCATTTTATTTAGACTATTGAGATGGTTGAATGCATTCAGTTGAACGTGGGGCTCATTGTAGATGAGGTGTTTGATCTAGTCACAGTAGGATTTTGATGGGTTGAGAAGGCTTTAGGGATCATCTAGTTCAGAGGTTCTAAAAATTGACCACGTATACCTGAATTTCAACACACGTGTTGCTGGGCCATTCTGTTTCTTCCTCATTGGATCTAGGATTGAATCTGGTAGTTTCCATTTCTAGAAAATTTTCAGGTGATGATGCTGTTGCTGGCCTGCAGACCACATGCAGAGAACCAGTGGTTTGGTCCAAACTTCCAAATGAGCACTATACTGACAGCTAGCCCGGTGTTTGAACAAAGACTTAAGACCTATTTCCTTTCTTTTCATGTATTTGTGTGTGTGTGTGGTTTTTTGAGACAGAGTCTCACTAGGGAGTTCGGGCTGGCCTTGAGCTCGCTTTGTAGCTCAGGCTGGTCTTGAACTGCCAAATGATCCTCTGCCTCAGCCTCCTGAGTGCTGGGATTACAGGTATGAGCCACCACACCCGACTGTTTAAAACTCATTTCTACATTTCAGAGGGCTCTCTGCACAGTCATAAAATAAGGGCTGGGAGGTAGTTAAGTAGTAGAAACTTTGTTTAGCATGTGTGAGGCCTTTGGTTTAAATTTTTTTTTTTAATCTCCATGGAAATTTATAGGTAAAAGGGACATAATCAGTTGATCATTTTCACATATAAAATATATGAATAATTTGTCTGGTTTCAGTGTTAATTCAGAATTGGCTAGAAATGAGAAAACAATTGTAAACAGAAGCATAGCTTCATTGATTAGAACCAACACACCAGCCCTAAAGGCTGAAAAAAACAATTTTGAAAGTAGTATCTTTGACAAAAGGGAATACTTTAAAGTTGTCTTCTTTTAGAACTTAAAAATGGAATGTTTTAATTTTTAGTGAAAATACGGTGTGTTAGACAATTTAAGTTGTCAGGTTGTACTGAGCACATGTGTATGTGTCGGATTTCCAGGCACAAGTTAGTGCAGTGTCCTGTAGTCCTGCTGGTGTCTATTCTTAAAAAAATTCGTACCACAAAACTACCACACTTCTTGTTTTGCTATTCATACCAATACATAAGGAAATTCCCAAAGCTCTGTCAACAGTTCAGGGTTTTAGTGGTACTTTGGGGACCTTCCAAAATTTTAGTGAGTTAAAAACCAGTAATAAATAGTGGAATCGCTCAATTCGAATTCCTTATTAAGATTTCCAAGAGTTGAGTACAAGTTCTTAGGTTGAAGGAGTAATGGCTATGTTTTAGAAGTTAGAAAAATGACATGTTTGAGGATGGAGAAAGGACGTTACTCAGATCTTTTTCATTTTTAATATTTTCTGCACTTGATTTGCTTGCCTTTACAATAATAATAATAATAGCTGAGTAATTATTGAGTGTGATAGGTTTTTGTCTAGCACTGGTTGTTTTTTAAAATACACATAAAATGAAATAATTGTGTTTTTTTAAAGTTTAGTTTGCCCATTTGGTAAAAGAACATTCTTAAATGTTGCTCTGAATTTCAATTTTACTTTAAAAGTTACTTATGACTGATACTTTGAGATCTTTCATAGTTTTAGAGGGCTCCGTAGTGAAAACCTACTGCTAACTACAGTGTGATGAAACTCTTTGTTCTATTTTTATCTTGGCTTCCATTTTAGGCTTATTTCTACTATTATTTGGATTACTACTATTTGATTTTGTGAAAGTGTTGAACTTTTAAGATTATATTTATTTTGGGGTAATATATTTTGAAAGTGTCCTGTATTATGAACTCACCACCTCTGAGACAATCAGAATTATTTTATAGTTCATTCTAATACTGGTTAACATTTATTAGAACTGAACTATTTTACATAGAGAAGAGAAAAAAATAAAGGGATGCCAAGTTCTAAAGCCTTAATTAGTGAAATTATTTGTCTTGAGAACAAATAGTTAACTGGCATAGAGAAGAAGAACAAAATGGCCTTATTGCTTTTGGAATTGTTCTGTGTCCGTCTGTTTGATAAATTGCAGAGAATACCTGTTTATATTCTATTTTGTTCGGCTGAGTAAACTTTCTTTAAAATGAGTTTTGCAAGATTATGTGAGACTGAGTTTACAAGACTTCCGAAAATGTGATAATTGTGCAAAATTGCAAAAGCAGTGAAAAAAAATTTTTAAGTAGGAAAAAAGAAAGATTATTGATGCATTGGAATATAGGTGTTAACCTAAGGCCTGAGATTGTTCCTTTATTAAGAATGTGGTTGCAATGGAAGTTGGAAAACGTAGCTGAAATTTATTCATTATTTAACAAACATTTACTGAGCACATGTTACGAACTCTGGTGTGAGGACTGATGCTTACCTGAATATAAGTCTTTAGTGCTTAACAAGCAATGACTGTGCTTTTTCATTTCTAGCTTGAGAGTAACATATATTAAATAATAATAACATATAGAAAAGCACATCTGCATGTGACATCAGTTATGCTGTGGGTCTGTCTGGCAGGCGATAGAGTAGATAAATTTGTTGAAAATTGGACCTTTTCTTAGCCATGTGGATATTGTAAATAAAAATTGATCCCATGAAATTTAAGTAACTAATAATTGTTTTTTTGTATGTGGGACTGTATAATGAGACGATCGCTATTTAATTTTGAGTGCATTTCCAACTTCCTTTCAGAGATTAAGTCAAACTGAACACCTAGGAAGTCATTTTGCATTCCTGTGATCATGTCAAAGGCAAGAAGGAAAAATGGAGACACAGGACTTATAAAATTTATTTACTGTCTTTAAAATATGGAACTCAAAGGAAAGGACAATTTAGGTGATAGTCTCAAAGCAAGAAATAATTATTGGCATAACATCTTTGGTAGTTCTTTGTGTACGGAAGACTCAGGACAGATTATTCCTTTTGAAATATACTCTGTTGCAAAAATAAGCCAAAGAATTAAGTTGACATTTTAAATCTTCTGTGCCAATGACTATTTCACATAAAAGTTCTTATTCTCAAGACTTGTATTTACTAGAAGGCAACAAGCTTAGGGAAAGATATTTGGAATCATAACAAGTAAAAATAATAGCAATTATTGGGAAATCATGTGAATTGAAGGGTGTTTGATTATTAACCTCCTGGAGTTTGCAAAATGATTCCTAGTGATTGCTTTGTGTAGATTGTCTCATGAATTGAATGACATATTTCTTAAATATGGAAAGCTGCCGAATTACAGGAGTCGAATAGTTCATATAAGGATATTGTTTATTTTCTAAAAATCAGATTACTATGGGACCATTTATGAAATTTAAATTTATTAGTTTTATATACCTTCAATAAGGATTTCAGTATTTTATATGCTCTGACCATTTATAAAAAGTTTTTAAAATCTAATTTTAGTCATGAACTCAGAATATTTTAATATTAATAATATACATATACGTGATACAAAAGTACAATGTACAATGTAGAATATAATTTATTCTCTTTAGAGGCCAATATTGTATTGAATTGTAGCTCATTCAAGAAAAAAGCCTCTATGGAGATCTACTTAAGCATAATTGTAATCGAATATGTTAAAATATATTTATATATGTATATGAAAAGATATTCTAGATAGTTTTAAATTTTACATTTTAAGCAGGTACTAGAGTTACAACAGTATTTCTTAATTTTAACATTATGCGTCACTTAGTAGAAAAATTCTTGAAATTGGAGTTCTTTTTGGTTTATTTATTTTAGCTTTACATAGTCGTGTAACCTGTTATTTTTCCTTTTGTGTATCATTTCATTCATCTACATCTAGTTTATGTTGTTTTCTCTGTCACTAATGTAATGTCCACTATTGATTAACAAAATCTAAGAGCCGCTTAAGTGACGGCTATATAAGTATGGTCTTTATGTAATAGTGTAAAGAACTAGTTTCAAACTATATTTGAGGTCCAAACTGAGTTCCTACATGAGACGATTGTCCATAAACACATTTTTTTTTCCAGTTTGGGGCATAATCTTTGTATTTCTTTTTAAAAATTGAAAAATGAAGTCTTTAAAAAATGAAATAGATTGTAGAAATGTTTATTTTGAAATAATTAGAACTGCCAAAAATATTTCCAAGCCATTTTTTCTTTCTCATTACTCTTGAGTGACCTAATGGTTAAAAAATTAGAAGTAACTTTTTTTTTTTTTTTTTTTTTGGTACTGGGGATTGAACCCAGGGCCTTCATACTGAGCTATAACCCCACACTTTTTATTTTATTCTTTATTTTGAGAGCGGGTCTTGGTTTTTCTAAGTGATTAAGTTATCCAAGCTGGGCTTGAATTTGTAATCCTCCTACATCAGCTTTCCATTATGGAGATTACCAGCAATGTCCAGCTACCGTTCTCTTTGAACACGTATTGCGTTATGAAAGGCAGAGTCAAAAACCTAAAAAGCACAACTGATTTCCTAAGTTTTTGTGCATACCAGCTTTTGTTATTGAGAAAGCATAAATACTGACAAGAGTAATGAAAAATGTTTTTGCATCATTTTAGTAGTATTCATTTAGTGGATGGTTTTGGTACTGTTGGTAAGGCATAAGAATAAATAATTCCTTTAGAGAATAAATTGGAAACCAGGATGAAATTATTATTCTGCTCATACCCCAGTCCTATTTTCCTCTAGTTCTAGAGGAATTCCTGTGTTAAAGTTGTGATCATTGTGATTTAAGATTTACTGAGGCCCAGGGTTTCTACTAGCCAAAGGCACAGGATCCTGTGTGTTGAGACGTAACACTGTTGTAGTCAATGAAACTCAACACAGGATTTCTTGACCTCGGCCATAATAACAGGTAGGGCTGGGTGATCCTTTGTTGTGGGGGCTGTCCTCTGCCCTTCAGGATGTTCAGCATCAGCCTTGGTCTCTGCCCACAAAATGGCAGAAGCACCCTCCCCACCTGAATTGCAAAAATCAAAAATATCGGCAAACATTGCTGCTGGGGGGGGGCAAAGTAGCCCATGGTGAAGGGCCACTGTTTAAACCACTAGAGCTGTGTGATGGAGGAAGCATAAACTAGCATAGAGGAAGACTGAACCTCGAGTGAACTAGGAGGAGTCAAGACTTTCTTCTTTCCAGAGCATTGCAGTTAATGATTTTCTTTTAAAATACCAAAAACGCTTGTGCTTGAGACAATATCTTTTTGATCAAGTCATCAAATTCACATCAAAGAGAAATACATAGCTTTCAAGGATTGCTATTGGGTGTGGGTTTTGCTTACCTGGACAGAGAAGAAGATTCAAAAGCAAGTTAACATTACTTAAATTGTGTTCTGGTTGCTGCGATGGCCAGAGAGAACCTCAAGGCACAGTGATCACTACACAGATCTGGAAGTAGTAAGGGAAGAATCTGGGAAAGGAATTCAAGGGCAATTGTGGTGCAGTTTTGTTTTGGGGGTCCCTTAAATCTTCACTGGGAGACAGCTGGAGGGTTTTCATCCTCTACATAACTCCCTGCAGTTCACCTCATAATCTTCCAAGCTGAATCCAGGGCCCTAATTCAACAACAGACTTTATTACTTTGGAAAAGTAGCCCTTTAGAGCAGAGACCCTGTATATATTCTCTTCCCTTTTATTTTCACTTACAATCAGGTCTTTTCTTTCTTCTTTCTTTCCTTCTTTATTCTTTACTTTCTTTTTGCTTAGCTTTCTTTTCTTAGCTATTGCTAAACTGCACATACCTACCTATGCCCAAGTTCCCTAGCCAGACGCCAGGAATGGTAGCAGGAGGCAGTAGCATCTGCAATGAAATGAAATGCCTCTCTGAGCTGGCAGTCTGGACTTAGCACATACGCTGTGGCTGCCAGTCCCTAGAATTCAGCATTAAGTAGCCTGTCAGCAGGTTCATTAATGTATTAATAACCATGAACCTTTAATTTACTCAAAACCAGACATGATTGTTTTGGATGTCACATTTTAAATGAAGTAGATATTTAAAAACCTACATGTATATATGACATATCCATTAAAACTAAACAATCAGGCTATAAAGCACTTTTCTTGGTACAAATATGATTTTATATTTCACAGGGGGCACATTTGGACATCAAACATTCTTTGTACGCATTCACAGTTTTATGAATGGATAAGAGTAATCTTCAAGCCCATCACAATTTTCTACTTAGCTTGATGGATCTCTATAAAGAAGACAGGTAGACAATATGAAATAATCCTTTACAATAAAAAAAAATAGTGAAAAAGTGACGTGAGTAGCTGCAACATGCTACTCAAATTTAAGAATAATCTTGTGTAGGAATGGATTGTGTTATTAATATTTTATTCTCCATGGTATCTTTGCATTAAATTAAAAATGGAAATATTGGTAATTTGATCACAGTTAAAACAGAAAACAAATTTGTTATATCTAGGTTTCCTATTTTTCTTATACTTTGTTATCCTCTTTACAATCATCTGTGATGTTTCACAACTTTATTTTTCTCATTTTTAGGTTTTATTGGCTTTGAGAGAATGTTGTTTTCTCTGTAATTAAAAATTCTATAACAAGGGAAGTATTTAGTTATGAATCATTATGTCCAGTAGCCAAGAAAGTAGATGTATTCATAAATTCTAACAAAATTATTCAGGATGTTTTGCAATGTCATTTTTGCATTTAGTTTTTTTAAAGCATGGAAATGATTTTCATCCTTTGATACATTACCATTTGATTAATACTTTAAGTAGTAATTAACTCACCTAAGTTCACATTTTATACAAAAACACCACCTATTTCTGTTTAAATTGTCTTTACTCAAAAGACTAGCACATTTTGAACAGAAAAAAAGCATGTGTATTAATTACCCAAACATTACAGTTTAGATTTACCATTGCCATAGTGACTTTGGTAAGACATGTATCCTTTTAACTATGGTAATAGAATTGATTTGTGTTACCCTACAGGGAAACTTCAAAAACATTTGCATAGTGAAATTGGAGAGGCATCTTGCTGTTAACAATTTTGAATAATAGAGTAGATAATACAACAGAAGTAAACAAAATAGTCGGCTTCCTAGAAAATACATTTGCTTAGTCATTGCACATGCAGTTTTTTTAAGAAATTGTATTATGAAAATGATCAGTTTTGGTAAGAAAATGTGACACAACAAGAATTATCAATTTTCACATATTAAAAAGTTTAACTATGTAAATATCTTCTTTTATTATTTTTCAAGACAAGCCTACTTAGATTATTGAAAACACAGTCCTTTATTTTTCTGCCAGAAAATACGAGCAGATTTTGTCATCTGCAATGAATTCCAAGTGGAGTATAAAGTATTATGTATTAAAGTATTACATATCAGAGCTTAAATAGATTACAGGAACTTGATATTTACATTTTTTAGTATCAGAATGCAAGCTTTGTATAGAGTCGTTTCATTAAGTAGAGGAGTTTATCAAAAATAATCAAGTGGATATAGTTGTGATACTCTATGAACTTTATGATTACTATTGATACCAGTGTTGCTGAAATATAATTCCCTTATTTAAATTTATAAGACACATTTTCTTGGCTACTGCTTATGTATATTTTCAACCAAACATGAACTTAGTGTGTAGTTGCTGTCTTTAAAATAATCCACCCTTCAGCTACTTTCTCTCGATAATTTTTTTTATAATATAGTTTGCCCGAAGAGTTAAAGCTTTTGTACAAAATGCATACTAAGTTGTGGTTCTCATAGCAACCATTATTTACTCTTTTATATAATTTGCTGGTTCATATCATTGTAAATATATGCAATATAACTAATTAAATTTTATCTTTCCTTAGATTAAGTGTGTGGTTTCCAGGAAGAAAAGGTGGATGATGGTGGACAGCAATGGTGTGTGTTTGTACGATCTCTAGATTGAGAGTAATAGAAATATTTACTTAGGATTTCACTCATCTGTGCTGTGTTTTAAATCAGGAAAAATTATGTTAGCATGGACATTTAAATCTACAATGAGTAAGTAGTATATGTGACTGAGGTTTTGTGACTGAGAAGACATTATAGATTCTCAGCGACTTTTATTGTGGATTTTCCTCACAAGGCAAGGTCTCTAATGCACTCTTTTATTCCCAGTACTCAGAACAGTGGCCAGAGCAAGTTGCATTCATTATTAGTGGAAGTAATTAATAAACATTTATGAAGGAAAAGAGAATAGCTATTACTGCCACACTAAAAAACTAGGTCAGTTGCCAGAAGATTTGGACTATTTCAAAGTTTCGCATCAACTTCAAGCAAACATTATAGAAAGAAAAGCTGTGGGAAGTGTCTTTTTAATTTTTCAATTTTGAAAACCTTTGGCTTGGAATGGCAATGTTATTCAATGGAATTTAACTTTTTTCTAAGGTCGTTGGAAGCAAAGCAGAAATGTTTTTAGAACTTTTGGGAGAAATTAGTATCTGGTCTTATAAACCTGTCCCCTCTTGTGCATTGACTTTCCAAATGCAGGTATACTTTGCATGCCTTTAAAAAGCTCTAAATAAAAATTATATCATATTTATTACATAGTTAAGGAATTTGCTAAGAGATCCATCTTTTAATCATTTGAAAACATGCATTATTTTATAAACCAAGTCACTGCTAGTTAACCAAATTTATGGTACAATACATTGGCATTGTGTCCAGCAAACTATGCTTTTTAGCCATGATTGTCAAGGTGGGGCCTCAGGACCAATAACACCAGCAGCATCTTTTTAAGTATACAGATTCTCTGGTGTTGCCTACTACCTATTCAGTCAGAAACTCTGAAGGTGGTGCGCAATAATCTGTGCCTTCTGGGTGCTTTCGTTCATATTTAAGTTTAAGAACCACTGCTCTATAGATAATACGGAAGAAGAGTGTCTATTTTGTAGGAGAAATAAAGGCATATGCATAAATGGCAATACGAAGTGACAGTAGAATAAGAGTGATACATGCCATAAAATTGTCGCAGATAAAGAATATTGAGAATTTGAAAGGAAAATAGAATACTAGGAGAATGATACTTTTAATCATTCATTCATTCACTGAGGAATCCTAGGGGCTAGTGTCAGTGGGGAGCTGGGTCATAACACAGGAACGAATGGGCCCCTCACTTTGTTGGTTCTGCATTTTTTGTACCCTTAGTGAAATAATGCAGTCAAGACACACAGGCACCCATCCAAAAACAGAGATATAATCATCGTAAAGCAAATAGACAAGAGTGTCAAATCTTCAAGTCAGAAAGCAAGCAATGCCATGAAGGCATCTGCACTGATTGCAAGTGTGGGTATCTCTTTTTGCATACAGGAACTGCTCCTGGACTTCAGCGAGCTGAGGTAATTATGATGCATGTCATCTTTTTACCTAAAAGTCACTTTGGAACTGCAAAACATCTTTTTGTTTTTAGTCAGTGTTTCCTTATGAGTTTTAATCATTCAAGGAACCTACAGAAGAAATTCATGGAAAGAAAGTTTGTAATTTAAACTGGGTTCCAGCTCAAGGGAGGGGGGTCCATAAAGAACATCTCCTTTCATATTATCACTGGACTACAGGCTATGGCATCCAGGAATGCTATATGCCTTGTTTTGGAACTAGATATCCAAGTGGTCAGCTGACAGACAGATTGTACTGTAAACCTTAAAATGTCACTGTGCTCAGTGGGATTCTGCTAGATCTGAGACCAAACAAATGATTATAAATGTATTATACAATGACATCTTTGTTTCTTTACCTAATTGGTAAAGCACGCTATTTTGGTCCCCTCTCCCAAGCACATTGTGTCTCAGGCCCCCTCCTGTCTATCTGTCTAACACTAGAGGTAACGCACAGTGCTTAGCAAGCTCATAAACACACATACCTAGAAGATTACAAGCATTGGTTTTCACTTGAGGGGGCGTCAGATTTACTTGGCCAGTTTGTTAAGACACATACTGTTGGACCAGACCTGCAGAACTTCTAATTCAGTAAGTACATGTGGACCCTAGTGAGCAGCATCTCTGATAGATTCCCAGGAAACTTTGGGAGTACATCTACCAATCACTGATAGTGAAAATTTTAAGTTAAAAGTGATTGTGTTAATGCACAGAAATGTAATTTGCCCAACAGAGTTACATAATGGCTAAATTGGAAGTAACATGCTCTCAGTCTCTGTTCAGCATAACCCTCACTGCAATCTGCCTTTGTGACACCCCAAAACAGGATGCCTACTTGATGTGACAGTAATTCTAACACCTACAAGAGTAAGGAAATAGTAACTTGACGCTTTATCTAGCTCTTGTTTATACTGTATTTAACTTACTGCAAAAGCAGCCATATTTACAGTGCAGTTTTGTACCACTAAGCTACCTGTTTTGTGTCTAGAGATTGATCTGTATATATAAGTAACACTTGCATAACAATATTTCTTTTTAAAAGGTAGATCTAGCACATCCTCTTAGTCTTCCTGTTAATAAAGGATTCTGAGGACAGAGATCTTGTATTACAAAGTACTTCTCTGTAATGCCACTGTTAGATGATTTATTGTAGCTCTAACAAAAATACTGCGTTAGAGAATAAGGAACTAAAATATATCCTGAGAGACAACTCAGAGATAATATGCTACAAATTCTTTGCGTCTAAGGCACTCCTATTTTAGAAGTGAATGTGCTTTATCTATAAATCCAAGATTAGGTTCTCTAATTCTGTAAATTAGAGAAAATATATTAATCTCTTTTTTTTGAAGGGTAATAAGGATAGATTCCCCCAAACTTAATCAATCTACTTTGCTTTCTTGAATGACTGCATGAAAAACTCAGGCCCTTCAGCACAAATCATATAATGGCATTTTAAATTATTATCCAGAAAAATTGGACATGGGTGAAAATAATATATTCTGAATTGTATTATGATCACTTTTGATAATTTCAAAATATATTTTAATTGCTTTCCTTTTAAATTCAGTTTTAAGAAAAACTTTTGATTACCTGATGATTTGTATGCAGGAAGGACTAGAAATGAGGAAGAGTAACAGCCAGATGGGGACTCGGCAGTGGACGTGTTTTCACATTGAAGAGCTGATTTGGTTAATCCTAGTGATCAATGGCCTATCGGGATGAAGCATGTTTTAGAGCCTCACCATATATCTATATCTTTATATAGATATATATAGATATAGATATATACATATATAGGTATGTGCTAATTTCCTACCTACTGAATTGAAGAACTTCTGTGGGCAGTCTCTTCTCTCCCTGTAGTTAACCTCTCCTTTCTACCATTTTGTCAAATAGAATATAAAAAATACTCAGACTCCAACGCAGTTAAATCTTAGACACTTTCACTTGTCACAGTCATCATCCAGTCTCCCAAATTAAAGAGCAGCTGTTCAGATTCTCTTGGGTAGGACATGATGAGCTTTATTTCCCACTTCCTGTGGAGCTGTTTGAACTATTTCTGATTCTCTAGCACTTCAAGTCATCATCTACTCTTTAAATGAAGACAAGAACTCAATGTGATTTGGATGGCCATTTATTGCTTTCTTCCTAAGAACAACTGGTTTATTTTTTCCCCAAATATAGCATTCTTAGAATTGCATGGAAACGTTTATTTCGTGTACCTGTATTGTGTTGCTAGAAATAGCACAAACTTCTGCCTCATGTGAAATGAAGCTGTGTAATTGTATCATTTCTCTCTCTTTTTAATTTTTTTTCTTTTTGTACTGTGAATCGTGTATCATCTCTTTTTAAAAATAGTTTTTATTCCTTCAATAATCCCACTTTGGTAGAAAGGTGCTTTCTAATGCAATTTAGCTCAGTTTCTTGCAGTTGGCTTCCTTGGCTCTAAAAAGAAAAAGGAAAGTGATGGTTGAGTGAGAGGGAAAAGATAGTTTAAACTCAGGATGAAATATATCTCTATCAGATTATTTTTCCTCCTGTTGACTTCTGTGGGTGGTTTAGAAAAAATAGTTCTGAAGTTCCATTAAGCCCACCTTTCCTAGTTTTTAAGTGTATTGGTAATTTTGTCATAGAATCAACTTAATTTCCTTATTAAGATATAAAAATCAGATGTTTCTAATTAGGATATCAGTTTTATTGGTGCAGCTCAAATTTTAATATGCATGTGTGTCACCCAGGGACCTCAGTGAAATGCAGATTCTAATTGTATTGGTTTGAGGTTTCACAATTCTAATAAGCTCCACAGTGATGCTAATGGACCTTACTGCCATGGGCTTCACTTTCACAATCTGTGGTGTGAACAATACAGCCACTAATTGAGTTTATCACTAGATATCTTTATTTTACTCTTTTTACTTACATAGGGACAAACTTTTAAGATTAAATAATTTCTTGAGGCTTTCCTTGCAGGTATAAAGTGGTTATGAAGAAAAAAACTTTAAAATGTTTTTCAAGATAGAAAATTTGGGCTTAGGAGGAAATTTTTATTTTTAAGTAAGTGAAAGAAGACACTAAACTGAAAAGCTGGCATCTCTTGTAAATTAAGAAGTTTGAAAATCTGTCTAATTCCTAATGATTCATTTTGATCATCCTGAATTCAATTCTCTTTTAGAAATGAATATCAGGGCTTAGAAATTTTGTGTCATTCAAAATCAGGTACTAATATTATGAATGTCAGTGAGTGATTTGCAGGCTAAATTTAATTTTAGAATGTTGTATGGGTCAGTGCTTGTGGAATTGTTCATTTTTTTCCCCACCCTCGTAATAAAAATACATTGGGGAAATGGGCTCAGGAAGTAGAGTGTAATGAAAGGAATGCACAGTCTGAATTCAGTTTTTAATTAAATTGTAGTCCCAAAAGCCTAGCAGTGAAGATTATGTCATTTAAATTACCCTGATATGGTCTATGTGGCAATTCACACAAACATAGTGAAGTATCAGTGAAATCCTCCAATTCTCTTAAAGCCAAAGATAGTTTTTGTTTGTTTGTATTTTGTTTTGTTTGCAGTACTTAGTATCAACCCAGAGTCTCCTGAATGCCAGGAAAGTGCTCTGCTGAGCTACATGCCTAGCACCAAGGTAGTATTTTCATCATTACTAAAGTAATTTAAGTAATTAGAGTGCTGGAAGTTTTCATTAATACATTATACAAACTCTAAGATTTAGAGAATAAATTTAAAACATTTTTAAGGAAATTTTATGTTTTCATTATTTTAAATTATTAAATTTCATTTTATAATTTTTATTTAGAGAAAAAAGCAACACAGAAAAAAGGGTAGAAATAATACAGAATTTCAAAATAAATAACAGTAAGAAATGACTAGTCAAAAAATAACAGTAACAAATCACTAGATGATAAATTGCATATTGTTATCTTAGAAGTAATTGTTCAAGTTACAAAATCAAAGCATAAAAAATGGACAGACAAACAATGACAGTACAAACTATTCTGATTGATGAACTAACAAAAACTTTAGTAGTGTGTTTATCTATCTTGCACACTTAAACATACTTACAGTTATATCCTTTAGAGCACTTTCTTTCCCTTTCATTATCACAATATTTATTATACATTTTGGATCTTATTATTCTTTAATTTTTTTATTATTATTTTTATACTAGAGAGGCAATATGATATTAACAAATGTGAGTCTGATTTATTTCACTTATGAGGATAATCTCAAGTTGTCTCCATTTACCTATAAAAGCCTTAAGATCATTCTTTTTATAGCTGAGTAATATTTCATTGTATAAAAATACCACATCTTTTTCATTCACTCTGCGGTTGATGGGCATTTTGGTTATTTCCAAGATTCAGCTATTACAAATTGCACCATTATAAACATTGGTGCACATGTATCACTGTGATATGACATTTTCAGGTTTTCTGGGAAAATACCCAGGAGGGGAATAGCTGGATTGAATGGCACTTCCAATCCTCATTTTCTGAGGAATCTCCATACTGCTTTCCACAATGACTGCACCAGTCTGCACTCCCAGCAACAATGGAGAAGTGTTCTTTTTTCCCCACAGCCTCACCAACATATGTTATCAGTTGATTTCTTGATGGCAGTCATTCTTTGTGGAGTGAGGTGAAATCTCAGTGCTGTTTTAATTTGCATTTCTCAAATGACCAGTGATGGTGAACATTTCTTCATGTATTTATTTGCCATTTGTATATCTTCATCTGAGAACTATGTGTTCATCTCAGATGCCCATTTTTGGAGAGCATCTTTGAATTTGAGGGGCTTGATGTTTTTCATTTCTTTGTATGCTCTGGATACTGAGGGACTGCACACTAAAATTCTTTTCCATCCTGTGGGTTTTCTTTTCACTTTTTTGGTGATTTCTTTTGAAGTGCAAAAACTTTTTAATAAGATGAGATTCCAGTTTATTGATTCTTTGAAGTACTGCCTGTGCAGTTTACATTTTGTTCATAAACTCTTTGCCTACCCCTATATCTCCAAGATTTCTACCTACCTTGTCTTCTGGTAGATTTAGTGTTTCTGTTTTAATATTTATATCTTTGATCCATTTTGACTTTCATGTAGTGCATGGTAAAACACATGAGTCTAGCTTTAGTCTTTGGCATGTGGAAAGCCAATTTTTCCAGCATCATTTATTAAAGAGGCTATCCTTCTTCCAGTGAGCATGTTTAGCCCCTTTGTCAGATATAAGCTGGCTGAGTGTCTTTGTAGTACTGCTTGCAGCTTCTAATCTGTTCCATTGATCCTCAGGTCTATTTCTTTGCCAGTATCATGCTGATTTTATCACTGTGGCTTTGTAGTATAATTTCAAGTCAGGAATTGAGATGCCTCCTGCCTTGTGCCTTTTTTTTGCCCAGAATTACCTTTGCTATTCTAGGTTTCTTCTGTTTCCAAATGAATGTTAGGAGTGTTTTCTCTATATCTGTGAGGTATGTTAATGGTATTTTGGTTGGGATTGCATTAAATCTGTATAACAGTTTTGGGATTATGGCCATTTTCACATTGTTGGTTCTTCCTAACCAAGAGCAAGGAATATTCTATTTTCTAATATCCTCTTCTATCTCCTTTTTAGGAGTAGTTTAATTTTCAGCATATAGGTCTTTTACATTCTTGGTTAGGTTAAGTCCTAAGTATTTCATTTTTTTAGATACTGTTGTGAAAGGCAATATTTCCATAGTTTCTCTCTCAGTCAGTTTTTTATTTGTATACAGGAATGCTATTGATTTTTGAGTGTTGACTTTGTATCAAGCTACACTGCTAAGTTTGTTTATTAACTCTAGTAGTCTTTTAATGGAGTTTTTGAGATCTTCCATGTACAGTGCCATGTCATCTGCAAATAGTGATAATTTAATTTTTCCTTTCCTGTCTTTATTCCTTTTATTTTTTTCTCTTGTCTGATTGTTCTAGCTAATGTTTCCAGAACTTTATTGAATAGGAATGGTGATAGTGGACATCCTTGTCTTGTTCCTGATTTTAGAGTGAAAGCTTTCAGTTTTTGTCCATTTAGTATAATGTTGGCTGTTGGTTTGTCACACATGACCTTTATCAGATTGAGGTAGATACCATCTATTCTGAGTTTCTGTAGGGTTTTTATCATGAACAAGTATTAGACTTTATCAAAAGCTTTTTCCACATCTATTGAGATGATCATGTGATTTTTGTTTTTGGCTCTGTTGATGTGGTGTATTACATTTATTGATTTGCATATGTTGAACCATCCTTGCATTCCTGGGATTCCCACTTGGTCATGATGTATAATCTTCTTGGTGATTTTCTGGATTCTATTTGCCAGTATTTTATTGAGAATCTCTGCATCAATGTTCATTAGTGAGATTAGTCTGTAGCTCTCCTTTTTGGTTGAATCTTTCTCTGGTTTTGGTATCAAACTAATACTTGCCTCCAGAATGAGTTAGGGAGGATTGCTTCCCTTTCAATTTCATTGAAGAGTTTGAGGAGTATTGGCATTAAATCTTCTCTTAATTTCTTGTAGAATTCAGCCATGAGTCCATCAGGACCTGGACTTTGTTGGTAAGTCGTCAATCATGTTTTCAATTTTAATAGCTGATATTGGGTTGTTCAAAATTGCTATATTTTATTGATTGAGCTTTGGTAGTTCATATGTTTCTAGAAATCTGTCCATTTACTCTGTGTTTTACACCCTATTTGAGTAGAGATTTTCAAAGCTGGTATTCATGATCTTTTGAATTTTCATGGGCTCTGTAGTAATTTCCCTCTTTTCAGTGCTTATTGCATGAATTTTGAGTTTTTTCTTTCATTTTCTTGGTAAGGTTGGCTCTCAAAAAAACAGTTCTTTGATTCATTAATTCTTTGTATTACTTTTTTTTTAGTCTCAATTGCATTAATTTCTGCTCTGATCTTTATAATTTCCTCTCTTCTTTGGGCTTTGGGTTTGATTTGCTCTTCTTGTTTTAGAAGCTTGAAATGTACCATTAGGTTGTTTATTTGTGCTTGTTCCATTTTCTTGATGTGATTATTTATTGCTGTATATTTCCCCTTTAGTACTGCTTTCATTGTGTCCCACAGATTTCTGTATGTTGTGTCTGCATTTTCATTGAATTGTAGGTATTGCTTAATTTCTTCTTTATTTTTACCTACAACCTATTGATTGTTCAGGAAGTTGTTATTTAATTTCCATGTATTTATGCAGGTTTTGTGATTTCTTTTGCCATTAATTTCCAATTTCAGTGACTATGGTCAGATACTATGCATGGGATAATTTCAACCCCTTTACATTTACTTAAATATATTTTATGAGCTAATATATGGTCTATTTTGGAGAATGTCCCATGCACAGCTGAGAAGAATATGTATTCTGATGTGGTTAGGTGGAATGCTCTGTAAACATCTACTAAGTCCATTTGCTCACAATTTTGATTCAGTTCTGTTCTGAACTTTTTCATTTTACATTTTTAATTGACATAAAAATTGCATATATTTAGGGATACAAGGAAATAATTTAATATATGCAGATACTATGATGATTAAAACAGGACAATTAGGATTTCCACCAAGGAAATTATATGTTAGATAACTATGGTCCATAGTAGTTGGATTTTACATGGCCTGAGCAATACACTGTTTATCATATTCTCAGGGAAAACATTCACTTTTCATAGATTACTGAAAAAATAAACCTGATTATGTTTTATGTAGACTTTGTATTCCATTTGAAGGTAAATGTGAAGATGTTGATCGCTCTAGTATTTGTAGTCTAATTCATTCAACTTAAGTTTGAATTAAATCTCTCTTCACAATATCTGTATAGTTTTTACAAAATGTTTTATACAATCTTTATTCTTATCATATATAATTCTCAGTTTTATCAGTAGAAAAAAATTTTTGTAAGTCATTTAAATTCTGAGCACTCTTCTGTGCTCCCCTTCCTAATATCAAGAGAGTTGTTGTTTTTCTAGGTTGGTTGATAGACAACTTTATCTATCAACACTAATGATCAACAGTAATAGTTACTATGTACCAGGTATTTTATATGTGTTTGTATAATCTCATACAATCTTCAGCATAGTCATATACATAGATAACATTTCTTCTTTTTCAATCCCAGAGAATGTAAGTAATTTATGAGGTAGTTCACATGGAAAGAAAATGAACTTATTTCTAATGCGTCCTCCATTTTCAAAGATCGTGCTCTTACTCTTAAGGCCTCCCATACTGCTGCTCCTGAAATGCCAGCTAATTTAAATATCTGTCTACAACACAGACATAAATAAGTTTTGTTACATGCTAATGCCAAATAATCATGATTTTCTTTTTCTTTTCCCATTCTGTTTGTTCATTCTGTAAACTGAAGGTAACTGAAGAACCTTTTTCTCTTATTGGATGGCAATCAGAATAATCGTTTTTAAAATGCTAATATAAGTTTGTAGTTCATTAAAGGAAGCATGATAGCTGTTTAGAGTTATTAAAAGAAGCATCACTTTCCTAGGTAGAATTGCTGGTATATTCTCATAAAAATTTGTTGCCTTTTTTATTGTTATAGTAAAACAAGTTCAATGTGAAAATAATTCAAACAATTTATAAGTAAATTGAATCAGTTAATGTTTAGTTTCTCAAATGAAACTTTTTTCTAAAGACTTTTCACAGCTCTTTGTTTCTCTGGTTTCCTTTGCAAATAGTTGCTAGAAAATGTTTGGCCTTGTCCATTTATAAAATAGATATGAGAATATTGTTAGATAAAAAGAAATGCAGCTTATATGGTGAAGTTACTTATATTTTCCCATTGATTCCTACATTCCATTCATATTCATTTAGCATCTTATCACAATGTTTGCCAATAGTCAGAAAATGATAAATCGATTGATTCATTTACACATACGTTTTTTAAAGAAAAAAGAGGGTAGAAATAGTACATAATTAAAAAAACAGTAAGAAATCACTAGTTGACAATTACATATTTTCTTCTTAGAAGTAGTTGTTCAAGTTACATAAGTAAAGCATACAAAGTGGACATTTAAACAGTGAGACTGCAACCACTTCTGTTCACCTATCCAACAGAAACTTAATAATTTGGTTATCAATCTTACACACCTAAACATACATGCAGTTATATCCCTCAGAATACCTTGCTTTCCTCTCTTTTTTTACGATAACTATATTCAATTCTTGTAAACTGTTTAGAAGTTCTATGCATGTGTGAATCTCTACATGTATTCCTATCCTTTCTGTATTAGAGGGAAGAACAAATCAAAACAAAACAACAAAGCAAATTTCTAGAAAAACATGAAATAAAAATGTCATATAGAACTACAATACTAGGTGATCTATAGTAGTTACTATGCTGTCTCTTGTTATTTTCAATAGAATTGTCTATATCATAAGGCATAGTATAATTGGACATAGCAGTACATAGCAATATTAATAAAAACAAAACATTGGAGACATTATATGACTTCAAAAGCAGTTAATAGTCCAATCAGAGTGGGTATCCTATTGAATCTTGTTGTCTTCAGAATAGTTGCTTCTACTCTCAGACTTGATGCTATCAAGCATACCATATTTGAATAAAACCAGTCAAGACAAAACAGCGATCTAACAAACCAGATTCAAATAAGATCAGTCATAGTAAGACAGTGTATGTAATACAGGGCTTCAGTTTAAGATAATAGGGATTTAAGGATATTTACTGTAGTATTTCCTGCTATTTTGGGGGTACCTGTCTGTGCTTTCAAATCTAGTATGAGTAGACAGACTGGAACAGAATAAAATCAAACTATAGCCAACTTTCTCTGCCTCACATCTGCTATGCTATTTTTCTGTCATTGTTGTTTACTTTTCTTCTTCACTCAAATGTCTGCCCCATTCATTGAGGCCTTTCTGCCATTGTTCCTGGAATCTTGGTGATTTTCTTCTCTCTTTCTAGAATGTCCTTCAGAATTTTTTGTAGGGTTGGATTGGTGGTCACAAACTCCTCCAGTTCCTCTTTGTCATGGAAACATCTTGTTTCTCCATTAATTTTGAGAGACAGTTTTGCACGGTACATCAATCTGGGTTGGAGGTTATTTTCTTTCAGGGCTTGGAATACTTCATTCAGCTCTTTTGATTTGATAGTTTGTGTCAAGAAGTCTATTGTGATTTTGATGAGTTTTCCTTTATAGGTGATCTGTTTCTTTTCTCTGGCCACTTTTAATATTCTGCTCTTGTGGTGAATATCTGGCATCTGGATTATTATATGTCTGGGTGTAGATCTGCTTTGGTTGTAGCTGGCTGGAGTTCTGTATGCCTCATATATCTGAATATCATTTCCTTTACCTGTGCTTGGGAAGTTTTCCTTAATTATTTCTGTGAATAGCCTTTTTATTTCATTTGTATTTAACCCTGCTTCTTCACTCACGTTTTTTATTCTTAAATTATAGATCCTCTTGTCATCTTCTAGCCTTTGTATTGTTACTTCCTGGTTCCTTGTTATTTTTAAGAGATCCTTCCTTTCACAATCATGCATTGCAAATCTATCTTCCAGTTTTGAAAGTCTGTCTTTAGTTTCTGTCAAGAAATTTTGCCAGCTTTCAATGGAGTTTTTAAATTCCTGGTATCCTCTTTGGATCTGTTTCATGTATTCTAGATTTTGTTAATATTCTTCATCAAAGGTTTCGCTTCTTTTTCTTGGTTCCTCCATCTTCCATCTGTGTCTTCTTGAGAAATGGTTAGCATTTCTTTTATTAGTCTTCTTATATCTTGCTTCACTTGAGTAAGAATTTCAGATTTCAATTCATTGATGAGGTCACAGAGGTATTTCTTTATTTCTGTTGAGGTCGTGTCTGATATTGCATGTTTGCTGCCCTTTATCTCCTCTGTATTTACCTCTCCTGGACTTATTTTCCCTGGGTCAGTGATTGGAGGCTTTTTGTTGTTTTTCTGTCTTGTCATGTTTCTGGTTTCTTTCAGACAGGTGTATGGTGGAGGTCTCAGGTCATTTCCATATTGCTTAGTTTTTCTGAAGTGTGCTGGGTAAGGGATTGCTGCCCTCTTCAGTTTGCTGTTGATCTGTGAGGTGCAAACAGGGGTGATGTGGGCTGGCCCCTCTCCTCTACATCAGTCAATCAGTGAGTGCCTTCAGCAAGTTAGTCTGTGCCCTGCAGATGTCACAGGTTCGGGACAGTTTCCTCCCTGGCTATTGGATCCTGACCAGAGGCGTGGCCCAGCCCAAACAGATCCCACCAGTCAGCTGTGGGCCAGGAGCAGCCAGCTGATGCTGCTGCAGTTGCTTGTCCTGCCCAACTCCAATATGTCATCAAGCTGGTCACCCCTTTTGTGGGACCCAGTTCCCAGAACTCACCATGAGTCAGTGCAGCTGTCTTGCCAGTTCTGCTCCCTGTTGCGGCACCTCCTCCCGCCAATGGTCTCGGGTTTACCAATCCCCGATTTCGGCAGGATTGCGACCTCAGCTCAATCGTGAGTCACTTGACACCAAGACACACCCAGTATAGTGCAGGACCAGGTTGATGGGAGTGTGTCCAGCTCCACCTCTCCTCCCAGTGAAGCACAGGACCAGCTCCAGCCCTCTGTCCATGCTTTTTTCCCCCCTTCTTTTCTTTCTTTCTTTCTTTCTTTCTTTCTTTCTTTCTTTCTTTCTTTTCCCTCAGTTTCTTCCTGGGTCATGAGAATCCCTCTCCTTTCATTGAGTCTTCTCTATAGTGTTAAATTCCAACATCTGAGTTTTTGTCTCACAGAGGTTCTCTACCGTGCCACCTATCAATCCGCCATCTTTTTCACTTACACATACTTATAAGTAAATTGCATTGAATTATATGATTGTATCTCTAACACAGATTTTGAAGCAGACCAGTCATTGGCTAAGGAGGAATTTCTGTTTTCCTCAAGAAGCTTTTCCATATACTTATATAACTCTCACACAAATAATGTGGTTCAAGTTATGCCTAGAATGTTTCCTCAGAAGTATTGGCTGCTTGATAAATACAAAATGATTGCATATCTCCCTGTAGTTGTAGAAGGAAGTTGGAATTCAATGTTATTAATACTGTTCAGCAAATTACATTTGTTTACTCACCATCAGATACATTAATGTGATCTTTTTTTAAAATTTTCTCACATATCTGTTGCCGTCACCATCTTCATTAAAGGAAAATATTATCTGCCACATGTTCATGGAGACAAAGTGATCATATTTTGGTTCTGAAAATCACTTCACCATATGAGGATTTCTTCCACATTTATTAGAGAGATTTTCCTACTTCTGCTTTATTTAGTAATTTTTTTACTATGTGACTAATGGGATTCTTGTTAGACTGAAATTATTTCTGTATAGTAGAGTCCCATTGTCCTGTTTGTATGCTGCAAACACAAACTTCTAAAAATGACATTTTGGATGTCTGCCATCAACAAATGCCCTCCTTTAGCTACAGTCAAAAGATAAAAGTCTTATTTTGTTTTCCAAATACTTTGGGTAGATGTTTGTAAATGTGACTGAGATTTTTATTTTATTGGAAAGGATTTTTCATTTATTCTTTTGTTAAGTCAAACTATATGCAGTGTCTTAATTAGGGCATAGTATCAGATACAGTTTAGGTTTAAAAGAGTAGTAAGAAATAGCTTATAAAATATTAATTTTAAAAAATTAATCCATTTAAGCATTTCAGATTTTTAAGTAATTGGTGTCAAAGTCAGGTGATGTTGAGTGTCATGCAAATGGTAGACATGACCTGAAAGAAGATAGTGAAATGAATGTTGCAGGCTCAATTTCTGAGAAGAACAACTGGATGCATTTTCTTAGTTTTTGCATGAAAACTTAAATACACTCAGGGAAATCATATATTAAAAACATAAAATATGATTTCACAGTGTGTCAGTGTATCATATGTATTATTAACCAATAGCAAATTATATTCTGGAAGTTTGAGAAATGATCATTCTCCTTACAACACAGAGTATAAGCAAGGTTAGCCATTTTACGAAGTCATAATTGTTCTCATTCATTTGCTGGACTTCTTTTTCTTTTTTTGGTTTTTGAGACAGGGTTTGACTATGTAGTTCAGGCTGCCCTTCAACTCACTATGTAGCCTTGGCTGCCCTCAAACTCACAGCAGTCCTCCTGCCTCAGCCTCCCGAGTGCTGGGATTACAGGCGTGTGCCACCATGTCCAGCTGTGGTGGACTTTCATGAAAGAAAAAAAGAGAAAGTTAGAGAAAACATTGTAGGGTGTGTGCTTAAGATTGATTCTGCAGTGCAAGCATCTTCACTTGTGGGAATTTCATCAGGAAAGCAGCAGTTTGTTGCTTTTGCAGGACTTAGGACCACAGTGAAAATTTCTTTTTAAAGTGTCTTATTCTGTAGAAAACAATAGGTAGAAGGATGTACTTTATATGGAGAAAAAAAGTGCTTACCTTTTGTTTTTGATGTGTTTTACTTAACCTAAATAGACTCAAAACATTTCCATTTTACTTTGGATAGTAAAAGATGAAACTTGAATAAAAGAAAAGCCATATATATATATATATATATATATATATATATATATATATATGTATGTATATATATATAATTTGTTGGATGAAAAATCAACAAAAATTCTGGAAGGATGAAGACAATTGTAAGTGAGCTACCAAGCTACTAAGCAATAAGGGGAAATAGTTTTGAATTCTTTCTTTTCAAGTATATTTTAGATTTTGGAGAGAATTATGTACTTATATTACAAATATATAATAAATCTTCAGAGCAACAGAACAAAGAGATGAGCCTTTTTATTGTGTTTATGAGAGTGTATATCCATATACTCCCTAGTATTTTGCAGTATGCAACATTGAAATTAGATTTCTGGACAAGGGAATCTTATGGGAAGGGGTTGAAACAGGGTAGTGATATTACCTTTGGCTTTGTTTTGTGAGAAATGAGATCTAACTTCTGGCTAATTTAGGGAGTTGAGGGAATTAGCTTGGGCTTCTTTGCTATTGGAGTCTTCATTTGCTTCTCTTTCCCTTATTGTTTCTCAAATACGCAGAGAGATTCAGGGTACAATGCATCTGACTCCATAGGGAGTTCCCTCAGAGATGCATATCAAACACAAACCAACCCTAACAATTGATAGAGGAAGCAGCACACATTATTTAATTACTGAAGATGATTTATTCATAAGCATTAGGAATATGAAATAAATTCAATTTAAGAAGATTGGTTTTTTACTCTGTGATGTTATATGCAATAAAATATAAGGTTAAGTGGCTTATCCTCAGTGACCTGACCTTTCTCTTTATTTTCATTATCTTAACGATTTGATTTCATTAAAGAAGCATTAAACAAGGCATTTTGTGGTGAATAACTCAGGCCTGGCACTTCAGGATTCATCTCTTTGGCTTTAGTTGAAAGCAGAGTAAGCAATACATCAATAATACATGTAGCAGTAAGTATTTCCATTCAAAAAATTTTAAAGAGTTGCTTCATATCAAAGTCGTTTGTGCTTTTAAATTATGGAGCATTGTCTATAACTTTTTTATAATTATAGATAATAAGGTATTTAGAAAAATCTGGATTATTTTCTACATTTTATATTATCATTAAAAGGAAGACAATGAATAACTGATGATCCTTGTCCTTTAATGCTAGGGGACAAATAATATATAAAAATATCTAAGGTTACTGCATCCTGGTTTTTGTTTTAGAATGATTTTCTGCACAATAACCTACTTAAGCCTATTTCCCAGACAAAATTATGTAATACTGAATTAATAAATCTAAGTTTTAATATTCACCTTAATTTATTTTTTCTCCAAGTATTCCCATTATTTTGTTTTGTTAAATATTAAGTGAAAAATTCTGGTTAGAATCTAGGACTTTACTATAATCCTTTACCTTCTGTTGTTAACTTGTGTTCTATTGTTTCCCGGGTCTGTACCTATCGGGGTTCAGTTTTCAATCCATGGGCAAAGCGGCAGATAGGTGATAGCAGCAAGTTGAAAAAATTGATTTAGGGCATGGGAAGTAATAATGTTAAAAAATTTTCAACACAAACTAAAGTTTTAAATTAAATTAATGTTTTCAGTACTGTCCAATCCATTTATTGCATTGTCAAGGTTTTTTTTTAAGTTGCTGCTTTTTAATGTGACTTCATTTTTAAGGGTTTTTTTCTCTTTTCTTTTTTGCACTCAGGAATATCTTCACTGATAGTTTGCAGATCAATTTAAATTTTTTTCTCTATGAATTAGAGAAATAATTATAGATTATTCATTTATCTTTTTCCTTCCTTTTTTTGTTTGTTTGTTTTGTTTTGTTTCTATGATACAGGGTCTTATGATAGTTTCCAGGCTGGCCTGGAGCTCACAACCTTTCTACTTCAGCCTACCAACTAGCTGACTACAAACACGCTACCACACCAGGCTGGTACTAATTTTCTTCATCATTACCATTAAGCTGCAACTCGGGATTCTATTATATTTGTGGAAGACTTTTTATGTAGATTTAAGTATCAATAATTATATTTCCCCTGAATTTTTAGTTCTTTGGACTGTGATTTATAGTTATGATAGAGTTCACATAGTTAGGTATGAATGATTTATCCCAGTGGAAAAGTAGTTAGGAATAACTAACATGGTATTTCTATGGACTAACTTGTCTCATCACTCTTAAATTCATGTATTAAAGTCCTAACTCCCAGTGCCTCAGAAAGGGACTGTATTTGGAGATAGTTTTAATAGGTAATTAGTTAAAATGAGGTCCTTAGGGTGGGCCCTAATCCAATTTAAAGTCCTTAGAAGAGAGGAAAATGAAGATGGAGATGTATAGCAGAAAAACTATGTTCAAACGCAGTGATGACTTCTCTGTCCCCCAGTCAAGGAAGAGGCTGTGGAGAAACCTATCCTGCACCACTGATCTAAGGCTCAGCTCCACAGTTTTCAGGAAGTAAATTTCTGTTCTTTAAGCCACACAGTCTCTGACACTTTGCTATGGTAGTGCTAGCATCAGAGACAGGCATGTTTGGGACTAGGAAAAAATAGCCACAATTAGAACAGAATTTCAGTTTAAATACTTTCCTTGTTTGTTATTTTTGTCACATAATTATCCAGCATGAGTAAAAGAAGGGTTCCAAGCTCAGATTTACACAAGAAGCATGAGTCAGAATTTAAACTTACAATTATCACAGTCTTACAAATGGGTAAAATTTATAATTCCTAGGTGAATATACTTTTCTATATCGTCTATATTCTCAAGTCTTTACTAGCAGAGCACCAGAACTGGAAGAAGTGGGTCATCTGCAAATTAATAAACTCAAACCCCTGAAATACAATACTTGGTTATTCCAAATATGAAACCCTCTGGAAAAAGAAAAGTCATGGAGTCAGTAAAAGGATCACTAGTTGTCACAAGTTCAGGTCAGTAACCCCCGATAGAGAGACAAATAAAGATGCAATAGAGAATATCTTTGTTGGAGGTGTCAGGGACGTCACTGGAATGGAGGGAAGCCCTGAGCTGCAGGTTTATTGAAGAACAACAAAGGCAATGGAGTTTTGCCAAGTGCAGATGTTTGTTCTAGGTAGCAAGGTAGGCAAGCAAGGATAGTTTTATCTGATTGTCCCACCAGAAATTTCCTTGTTTTCCCCATAAGGCCCATCTCTACTCAAGCTGGCAAAACATACTATCTTCAAAACATTTGAATCCTCAGAGTTAACAGTCTTCTGCCTTCTGAGTCAATTCTAGCAGACATTGACCAATTGAGTCACAAGGTATTATCAGGAGTCCACAGCGAGGGTGGGATGAATAGGTAGAGGATAGAGGCTATTTAGGGCAGAGGAACTATTCCATATATTATAATTTCTAATGTCTCTATAGATGTGCCAAAACCCACAGAATATACACCAACAGTGAGCTCTAATGTACATTACATGCTTTGGATGATAATGATGAATCAATGAAGGTTCATTCACTGATACATATTACTACTTTGCTGGGAGAATTGTATAGCTGGAGAAGCTGCAGGGCAGGGGATATGTGGGAAATCTCTACCTTTACTCATTTTGCTATAAGCCTAAGTCTAAAAAAGTATGTGTGACAATCACACAGATACATGCATTTGATTCATTTTTTCCTCTTGATACAATCATTAATTTCAGTTGTTAAATGACTGCCTACTGTGCACCCAAGCATTTTTTTTAAGTTTACAGATACAGCAATGAGAAAAACTGCTCAAACCTCTGCATTGATAAAGAACAAAAGGAAGATAGCTAGATTGATAAATACATAAGCAGTGATAAATACTTCCAAGAAAAATGTGACATTTTAAGTGAATGCAGAACAAGGCGGTTAGTGGGGAGATGCTGTTTTAGGGAGAAAGCTTCTCTGAGAAAGGGACTTTCACAGGTTCTGGAAAGAAGCTCATGGGTGATGAGATAAACCATCTGAGGTTAGAGTAATTCAGGCAGGGCAATCAGCAGAAGAGGCCCTGAGGCTAGGACATGTGTGGTACCTTTGGAGAGAGTCAGTGAGCTTGTGAGCCTGGTAAGCTCAGTGAGCAATGGGAGTTCTTTAGGTGAGAAACTTAGAATCAGACAACTGATGTTATGGCTTGTTTAAATGTCCCCCCAAAGCCTCATGCAGTAATGCAGGTGGCTGAATCTAGCATCTGTGATTGGTTCATTGTCTAGTGCTGGAATTGGTGGTGTGAGTGCTACACCCGCTCAGGGATGGGTAGTGGCATACAATATAAGGGAGGGAAGACAAATTGTTTTCTCTCTTTTGGCCCTTTTCACTCTTGTTGTTTACTGCCACCATAAACAGCTGCCCCTTAGTCACACCACCCTGCCTTTGAGCCAACTGAGTATGAACGAGAACCTCCACAAGTTGTAAGCTAAATGAGCCTTTCCTTCCTTCATTTTGGGCATCAGTTATTTTGTCTCAGGAACATGAGAAAAGTAATCAAGACAACTGGTTATACAGAGCTTGGTCTCTGGGGCCAAAGGTGGGATTTTCTTTTCACTGATAAAAAGCCAATAGAGGGTTATGAACTGGAGTAAGAAATAATCTCACCTAATTTGGACCATGGGGAAGGAGTTAAAAGCAGGGTGCTGTTAGAAAGTAGTGTATAGGATTCTACTTGATGTCTAGTTGAAATTAGTGCATTGCAGTTGATAGGAAGCGAGTTGAGAATAAGAGGTATAATGTATTTTTAAGGTACATGTAAAAATAGTAGCTGGTAAAGTGTAGATACATTGAGATAAAAAGTCAAGAATGTTTGAAGGCAGGTTCAGATAGATGAAAAATGGTATCATTTATAGAGATGAAGAACATAAGAGAAGATCAATTTGGTTCAAAACTCGAGTTTGGTTTTAGTTAATTCACGTGGAGTTGTTGAGGGAGCAGTTAGATATTTGAATGTCACAAAGAGGGTAAGCTTGGAGATGGATATTTGAGATTCATGTTTGCATGTTTGGGGAACTCCTCAGACTCGGTAAGGGTGCTTCCAGACAGCTTTGAGGACACAACTCCATTAGCAGCAAAGGCACAGGACTGTACCCCATAATTGTATAACCGTGACTTAGCAATGGACAACTAACTACACATGTGGCAGTAAACCCAGCATGAAAGAGTAAATAGGTGATAACAATATGTGTAAGAAATATGAAATTAAAAAAAAATGGTGGCTCTTGCATTCTGCTCTGCTCTATGCTGCTTGCTGTTGATGTTGATATCTTACACCTGTGCTTTATCCCAGGGACCTCACCTACAAAAATCTCCCTTGAGCCCCCTGAGTAGGCCAACAGCATTATATAGACAACTCAACTACTGGAGTGTGAGCTCCAGTTTTCTCCAACATTTAGAGGAGCAGGATCCAGCAAAGGAAAACAATTCAAGTTGCAAGGAAGAATTCAAGTTTCAGGAATTATATGACATTAAAAAATGTTAAAATAAGAGACTGAGAACTTCCAGATTGTGAATTAATTTATGTCTGAAAAAAAAAATACCCTCAGTCTTCTCTGTTCTGTCCCAGGGTATAATTAAATGACTGGCTTGTCTCAACCAGCAGATAAACTATGAAAGCCTGAAATATTTTGAGGTTTAATTGTGGATGAGATAAATACCAACACATGAAGAACTTGTAATTATGTGAATATGCCAAAAACATGAATACTCAAATGTACTAAAGTGTCAAATTGTGAATATGTGAAAATGAAATTGTTGTTGATTTATTTAAGAGGCTTCATTTTTAAAATAATTTTAGAGCTTCTGTTCATGCTTAAACATTAGTATCACCTTGGGAACTTTACAAAAATACCAAGGTCTGGGCTCTACCCCCAAACAAATCAATTTTTGAAAATATCAAGATTTTTCTCATTTTTTCAACGCTCCCAAGAAGTTTCTAATATGTAACTAAGGCTAAAGTCACTAGTCTTCACTTTACATAACTATAATTATTACAATAAATGTGTGATAGTTGATCAATTGTGTTAACTTGAGTAAATAACGCCCAACTAAACTGTTTCAGGACAGTTCTGAGCATGGAAGAACCACTCTAGGGAGGATTATCACCAGGATACTGTAAACAGGAAATGAAGAAGGAAGGGTTGCTTGGGTCCTCCTTCCAGGAGCTCCAATCTTTACTTTTACATTGGACATCATCTCCTGGCTTCCAGGTCAGATTCTTCTGCTTTCAGCTCCAACCCTTCAGCCTTCCATTGCAGATCTTTCAGCCTCCAGATGCAGACTCACACTGAACACTACATGGATCTCCAGGCCTTCAAATAGATTCGTCAGGGTCCCCCATGTGCAGATCCTCTGTGCTTTTCAACACCCGGCTCTGTGGACAGCCATTGTAAGCCAGTCTTGTAACTTCTTACATTCTTATTATATATCTCGTATTATGCCTGTTTCTCTAGTATGCACTGACTGATACAAAATATAATATTGTTTTGATTCTTTCCATGTAATATATTATAAATAATACCTTCTGTGTTATCTTTGTAATTGAGACTAGCTTAGAGTTATACTGACATACTATTATACACTTAGCCACTGTACTATCGTTAAGATTTGTTACATTTAATTTTTGAACACATATATAACATTACAATTAACACTGGTTTTAAACCTGTCACACTGTATCTTTAAACAAAATATTAGCACATTCTATGTAGCCATTGTAGAGGACTACCCGGATGAGGCTCCTATTTTGGTTAAACCTGGTTCTATTTCCGTGTATTGATATGTAAAGAGCTGGCTAAGACTTTTTCTTGTCTCCTCAATTGGCTTTGAGTAAAGCAAATTGGTCTAGCTGAGGGGCTGATGTGTAGTCTTTGAAGCAAGAGGACAGTTCAGTGGTGCCCTGCCCCATAGCTCCCAAAAAGTATGTGGGAGCAGGGAAAGAAGGTAAGCCACATTCCACCCTGTCAGCTGCGAACAAGCTTCTTAATAAAAGGCTATGACTTTCCAGGGCATAAAAAATTATGCATCACAGCTGAAGCACTGACCCCAAAACATTAGCTAGTGCCTTGAATTGTGTTACGCAGATTACTCTTTCTGCATATCCTTCTCTGCATATTTCGGAGATGATCTCAGACCACCTACCTAGGCCAGCTCATGCTCCTCAGGTACTTTACTCTCACAGTTACCCTGAGGCACTCACCTCTTCACAAATTAATAAAATCTGCGTTTGGCCCTGGTAGAGGCTTTTGTTCTGGTTAGCTTCCATTCTAGCTGGCCTTAGGATGCCCTTGACTCCTCACAACTACGAATATGCCTTAATGCCTTTATTCTCGCCATGAGTTGCACTGGAAGTGGTAGATTGGAATTGACTTATTGGAATTCCAATAGCTTTTCTTTGGGGTTATAAATTTAAGCCTCCTGAACTGTGATGAGATTGAGGAAGGGCTCTCTATAGCTCATTATATTCATACTTCTGCTCAAACCCTTAAAATTATTTACAATACACTGTGGTATTTGGGGAATAGGATTCATCAAAATGTTAAGTTGATTATAAGAACTTTTTATTTATATGCTAGAGTAGTGGATTGAATTATAAAGGAAATTTTTGCTTGTAAGCAGTAGGAACCAACATGAAGCCCTTTGAAAGAAAAATAGAATTAGTTTTTGTGTGACTAAAAAGAGATGATCTGAGTTTGTGCTGTGATAGAAGCAGGTTGTCAATATTGCTGGCTTCTATTCCCTTTGCTAGGTTGGTCCGTGGTGTACTCCTCTTGATTAGCTTTACTCATGGGCAGCTTCTTTTTTGCAAAACACCAGTTTATGTTTGGGATTCATTCTGATTGGCACAGCCTAATCCAAACACTTGGTTACTACATGCTGGGAAGAATTCTCACATGTTCCTATCTTGGGCACACATTGGAGCTCCTCACACTAGAGAGACATGGATTCAAAACTAGATGAATGCAGTACTCTAGAGTAGTACAGAGCAAACAAGAACTATGTCTGCCACACAGATTTGATATGATATTTGACTTTCCTACTAACATGCATTTGTATTAATACCCTAATATGGTTTTACTAGAATGTTTAGAGTGATGAGATAGTAATACATACCACATTACTTAAAAATTATATTTATTTAAATAAAGAGTCTTGTTAGAAATGATGGAGTGTATCTTTAATCCCAGCACATGGGGAGGCTGAGGTAGAAGGATTGCAAGTTTTGGTGTGGTTTTTTTTGCTGCATCTGGGATGGAACTCACAACCTCATGTTTACCAGGGTGGGCCCATAGCCAGCTGAGCTAAACCCCAGAGCATGGATTGCAAGTTTTAACTCAGCCTGGGAAACTTAGCAATTTAGTGAGACCCTGTTTCAAAATAAAAATGCCTATAGATGTAGCTCAGGGCAAAGGGCCTAAGTTCGATTCTCAGTATCACTCCCTCCATGAATTCTATATTTAATTTATGAATTCACTTAATACAGAGTCCTATTTTTGAAAAGGAAAAGAATTATTTTAAGAATAGAAATTTTAAAACTTTTTCATTTCATTATTTCTATACATCTACTCCTTTCCAACATTGGTAGGTCAGAGTTTGACTTAAACACTTACTTACGAAGCTGGAAATGTAGGATGCCCATCATATGTGTGGTGTGCTGTTTCACAGTTATGTTGAACATAATGTGCTTCCATACATGAGGTCTCCTGAGTTTTGGGAGTAAGGGATTAGTCAGCAACTCCCAGGCAGGTACTCTTCTTAATCTGTTGGTAGCTTATCACAAAGATAAAGCATTTTTCCAGTTCATCATCATAGGTAAAGAAGAACTATTAATCATTTATTCAAGGTGTTAGAGCAAAGCACTCACACCTAAAATATTTTCCTTTGGAAGATGAGATGAGAAAGTAATATAATAATCTTTCTGGAGTAAGATCACTTCTATGGCACAAATGCGTAAGAGTAAAAAGAGAGCTTATTTTTGTTTTTTGTTTGTTTGTTTTTTGGTATTGGGGATTGAACTCAGGACCTCGAAGGCACTTGTGCCACTGAGCTAAACCCCTAGTTTATGTTTGTTTTTGAAAGTGCACTAGTACATTAAAGTCCAAAATGTGTTTCGGATAACATTATATCAAATTTTCTCCACGAAATCACTGAGACACCTGATTATATGAGAGAAATATTATATGCTGTCTTATATTTTCTTTTTGTTTTTGTCTATTAAAATTAACCTGGTCTCCTATGTACAGAACCGTACATAGGAAAAACGTACTGGAACCATAGGCAACTATGATCCAGTTGGGCAATTTAATTTTTTTTTTTAGGGGGACAATTTAATCCTAAAATAAGATAAACCACTCCCTGAGTGGTTCTACTTGCTAGTTATTTTTCTGAGTACTTTACTTGAGTGTTGGTTCCACTTTACAAGGGAAGAAACTGAGTGAATGCAAAATAAGTGTTTTGCCTAAGAACACACACAGGTGGGAAATGAAGATATTCTGGCTCCTGAGTCCCAGGCTCCAGCAAGTGGAATCACCTCAAGTGGCCACGTGCAGTGATACTACAAAGAAGTTAAAGACCTGAAGAGAGAGTTGAAGTTTTCTTCCTAGGACATTGATCAGTGGACTCTAAAGGAAGGTGTTTTTGAGTTTTGGTTAAATTTTCCATAAAACATGAAATTCAGAAGACTATTTAAGAAGTCAATATTGAAATTAATTTATGTACCACATCATAGAATCTTATAAAGGTCATCAAATTGTCTTCCTACCATTGTTTTTACTGTGTAAAGAATGACATGAGTGGATCCAAGGATTTTGCTCAGTAGTGTAAGTGCCTGCCTGGCAAGCGTGAGGTCGTGAGTTTGATTTCTGGAAGAATTACATCAAAGTCACTATATTGAAGACTGAAATTTTTCCCCTTTCTGATTTTTGAAAAATTCTAATGACTATGACTATGACAGTCAAGGATCCCTTGAAACTTTTTTTTTTATTATAGCATAGGTGATTTTCAAAATGAAGACTAAACCATATAATTTTAATGTAAGTGATACAGCTGGGGATTTAACTCAGTGGCCTAACTGCCTGCCTTGCAAGCACATGGTCATGAGTTCGATCCCTGGTACAAAAAACAAAGCAAAACTATGCTACTAAAACAGTAAAAATTTCAAAAGAATGGGATTGTGTAAAAAATCATCATGTAAATCATCAAACATGGCAAATTTCAACTTTTTTTTTTCAGAACACATTTTTTTGCTTTTAAAAATTGAGACACACAATTTTTCTATTTTTGTGGCTTTGTCTATTAGTAATTAACATACTAAAAACAACAGGTTTTTTTCCTTTGGAACAGGGTCTTATCATGTATTCCAGATTGGCCTTGAACTCATAAAGTAGGCCAGGTTGGCCTTAAATTCACAGCAATCCTCTTGCCTCAGCCTCCTTAGTATTGGGTTTGTGGGCATGATTCAGTACATTTCACTGGAAAAAAATTTAAAATATTTAAGTAATTTAAAAATAATATATTATTTAATGTTAACACCTATAAAATGTCTTCATTGAGAAATAACATTTTATAGAACAGTATAAGGAGCCACAAGAATCGTTTTAGATTTTTTGCTATTCTCAAGAGCTTGAGAAATGAAAGACATTTCGGTTCTCTCTGTTTCTCTATTCAATCGTTTGTGATAATGTTTTGATTGAAGAAAATCTGACTTCAACCTCATATTTAGTTGGAAATAGCTATTATTTTTAAAAGATAATTATGGGTATTCTTCTTTGATATTACCCCATGTTGTCATGTGGTGATTTCTTAAATGTTTACAATGTTGATCTGAAACCATATCAATGGACTTCTTATCTCTATTATACTAAAAATCCACTGGAAATCTTGCACTGTAAATGAATCACTACCCTGGCTTGAGTCTGTAACATCTTATTTTGGTTATTTAGAAAATAATGGTTCCTCAATTTTACAGACCTTGCAAATATTTACACATTCATTGCATAATATCGTTATATTATGTAATATATATCATTACATAATATCAAAGAAAATCAGATTTCTTACTATTCATAACAATGTTTTCTGAAAAGTCTGTTAGAAAACTGACACGCTTCTAGTGGCAATCATAAGTTTTCCAAATTCTAACCTTTGTTGGAAAGCTTGAATTTTATTGCCAGTGACATATACTGTTTATTTTTCTTGAAGTGACAACAGAATGACCAACTTGCCAGTTTTGCACAAGACCTCCAGAGGTTAGCAGATCTTCCTTTGGAAACCACTGATCTAAAAAAATATTGCTTATACAAGTAAATATCATAAATACTTGCTATTTAAGTGCATATTACGACTGTGCTTACTTTTCTGCTTTTTCACTCACTGTCAAGGTCATTGTTTCTGTTTGAAACCATGTTCTGTGGAAAAGAACTTCAAATACCACAGTGAGCTGGATGGCATGATCTGGATAATTTGCATTATTCTGTGGCTCGGTTTACTAGAATCATCTTGTTTTCTGGTGCGGGTGTAGGTAACTGGGTCTTGACACATGCTATGTAGCAAAGGAAGTGGTTAACTTAAATTGGAGATTGATAACCAGAGAAGCACTCCCAACCTAAGACTCATGCAAATGTGTATGGGGGTGTGGTTTTACTTGAACTTGTCACAGTTGAGGAGGGTTCACTGCCATTCAGAATCCAGGATTGGGGATACTCCATGATTTCCCAATAAATAGTCCTACCTCAAAAACAAAAGCACTGTCTTTGGAAGTGTCAGATGATTACTGCGGTTCTTCCAGTAGAAATCTTTATGAAGGAATAGTAAGTTCTGTGTCAAAGGAGAAAGAAATATAACAACATACTGCTGGAAGGTGCATGTGTGAAAGACACGAAGGCTGAACTAGCTGGGCTTATTGGCAGAATTTTTAAGGATGAAAGTGGGGAAAATGATAGCCTACGTGCAAGTATCAGATCTTCCTTGTCATGTACGTTCTCTGTCTCTTGTTCCAATTAGGATATCATAACATCAAAGTCAATTTTTAAACTTTTATTTATAATGCAATTATATACATATATATCGCATAACTCAAAACATATCTCACCTATATTTCTTTATCACACAATAGAATAGTTCTGAATCAAAAATAAAACACTTGTTTTTCATAGAATCATAGACTCAGAACGAAACTGAGTGACTGTCTTCAGAATTTTTACCTACTTACTTCCTGCTGTTTTCAAATAGGAAATTTATACTCCAAACAGGGAATGGATTTTGTTAAAGTCACGAAGCAGCTAAAGAAAACTGAGTATCAGTAAATAGAGACAGTGAAGTAAAATGGCATGGCTGGCTTACATATTCAGAATGCATTTGAATTTTTAAATTCTAATCACATAATACTTTTTAAGTTTTGGAAACATATCAGTTCAGCTCAAGTTTCCTTTTTCAGCTTCAGTGTCTTACAGAACTTAGCTTTTTATGTTTCAGTGAGTATCAGAAGGAAGTATTACTGGAAACAAAAGGTCTTAACAGTTCTTTATGCAATTTTTCCATAGAACAATTTCAATTTCTTATGGACTAATTTTTTACTTCTGAGTTTTCAGGAGCTTCGACTCCTACATTTTTTTGATGCAGTATTTTGTGTTTTGCAAGCCTCCAAAGACATCATTTACTGAAAGATAGAGAAGTGCCCATAATGATTACTTATTTCTTTTTTATTTCTTGTTTGTTTGTTTGCTTTTGAAAAAGGTCTCGATATGTTGGGTTTTTCCCCCCCAAGACAGGGTCTTGCTATGAACTTTCTGTAGCCCAGAGTGGACTGGAACTCATGGTGATCCTCTTGCCTCAGTCTCCCAGCTGAGATTACAGGCACGTGCCACCAAACATGGCTTTATTTTCTACTTCTTTGGGTAAAATCAGTGATTGAAGAAAACAGGTTTTAAATGAAGAACTTTCACCCAGTGAATTATCAGTATACTTCCCAGCAGTGCTGCTTCAGACTGTGTCTTTCCTACTCCTGTTTCAGTTTTTATAAGAATTTATAGATTCAGTTTGCCTTGAAAATCAGAACAAATTAAATCCTAGTTGTGTCTCCATCAGCCCTGTGATTTGGTCAGTTTCCCTAAGCTCACTGGGACTCAGTTTCTTCATGTAGAAAATCGCTGGCATGAATTATAGTTATTGTGAATAGTAACTTATGCCCTCAGTTTGTAAATCGCCTTGTGTTTAATTCTCTCTTTAAAAAGATTTTTAAAATTACAAACATATAATAATTATGGACAGCTTTCCACTTCTATAACAAACACATGTAATAAATAAACTTTGAAAAGGAAACTATTAGTTTGTCTCAGTTTGGAGAGTCTAGTTTGTGATTGACTGTCCTCATTGAAGCCAGTACATTTAGGGTGTAGGATACAGCAATATTGGTCACCTCATGGCCATCGAGCAAAAGAGGAAGACAGTGCCACCAGGTTTTATACCTCCAGTACCAAGGACCTTTCTAGGCTCTTCCTCCTAAAGGCTCCACCACCCTTCCATAGTGCCACCAGCTGGAGACCAAGACTTGGACTCAGAAGCCACTGAGAGATTTCCATTCAAACTGTAGCAGACAGAAACTTAGTTCCTATTACACTGAATTTTTCTCTACCCTACTCTGGGTTCAAGCTTCAATTTCTTTTCAATGCTAATTTTTAAAAGATACTGTAGATCTTTTTAAATAAAAATACATTTCAACATTTAATGTCATATTTCTAACTGTGTGGTTTTAGGACAAATATTTGAAAACTGCCTTCATTAGATCTGTACTTTGGAAATCAAGTTTTTCTACTTGAGGCAAAATGAAATTTTACAAAAATATTCAGAATGGAATTTTTGGCAGTTTTAAGGCATATACAGTTCCTAAGAACTCAAAGAATTGTTATGACTCAATTTTTAAAAATTTGAATATTTCTTTGCAAATAGTAACATTTTCACAATATAATTTACTCAGATTCATGTTAATAGCACTTACTGAACTACTATTTTATGAATTAGTAAACTGAAGAAAACTTTGAACTTATTCATCTTGAGGATTAATTTTAGTTTTTAATCATTTCCAAGTTTATATCACTGTCTACATTTCCTCCTCCCTAGAGGGGAAATAGAGTTAAGGGAGAGTAATGCTCCACTTGTTTGACTCCAGGTTTTTAGCCCAAAATCACTGTCTACATAAGTGATGTCAAACCTCATTGTACCTACTTGTTAATGTGAAGACAGACAGGCCATGACTGGCCAGTCTGGCTATTGATTTCTGGCATCTTACTCCAAAGGTGATGGAGACTCATCCTGATGATGTGAAAACTTTGCCACATGGAACTCTGTGGCCAATATTAGGTTGAATGAGAACAGTGCTTTGAAAATATGTACAAAGACTTCCTAGGGCAAAGCAAGTACAAGCTGTGAAGACAGCCCTACTCAGCTAGCATTTGTTACCATGTTCCAAATTCAATGTTAAATTTTAGAGATCACATTATAAGCTTTTGAACAATAGTAAACCATGAGAAGGAAAAATTATCTTAGAGTTTTAAACAACTGAAATATTTGCCACTGAAATTCTAAATTTGTTTCCACTATGGCAATAATATCTGTTTCCTGAATTATCTAAAATCTTGTATATCTTGACATGCTATCTTCCAACAGTTTGAATGCTTTCAAGGGTTAAAAGCTGAATCAGCCCTTACTGCAGTAATTTTGTGACTTTAATTTGTCTTGGAGATCTTTTAAAGGTCCTAACATAGTTAGTAGCTCATCCTATGTAAAGAAACAACAGGTGTATAAAAGGCAGAAGATAAAAAAAAAAGAGAGAGAAAAAAATGAAGTATTGTAATCCAATGGAGCAAATATATCTAAAAGTGTACCTACTCTTAGTACAATTGTCTTATATATTTCACATGTTCTTTGACTTTATATATTCTTTGGTTTTTATCCTGCATATATGATAAACTTTATATAAGTTCTTATAAGGTAAATGAATCTGATGATGGAAAAATAAAAGACAAGTAAAGGGAAGAGGGAAACATATCGAAATGTGCTCTGTATGTATTAATCCCCTACAGTGAATGTATTCATTCTGTACTGCAAACATGTACCAATAAAAGTTTAAAAATTAAAAATAAATTCTATAAAAACAGCAAAAAAGAACAAGTATACTAGGCTTTATACTAAAAAGGATTTAATACTAAATTTTCATTACTTTCTAATGTCAATGTCAATCATTATGTTTATAATTAAGTCCAATTTTCGTTTATTATCTAAACCAGACAATCAGTAACTTTACGCTTTTCCTCCATTTCCTTTAAAAGTATATGTTGTGAGTCTTCAGTTCATTCATCTATTTTCAAATGTCTGGATTTATTTCTCAGTATGCCCATAACTCATGAAAATGGGCATGAATATAAATAATGTGAGAAAAATTGATGTTTGTGATTATAAAGAATATTGATCCTCTGAATGGTATTTTTAGATGATTCATCTTTAGTTTCTTTTTACAGTTAAAGATTCAAAAGCTGAATGAAAATTTGGGCCTTGCTTTTCATCTCTTCCACACAAAAACGCTCAGAAGAGCAGCTTTGAACCCCTCCTGTTTGTGAAAACAAAGGAATGCAGGCCCATTGTTCTCTTGGTTAAGGGATTCAGGAAGCTTGCTGGAGGAATGGGCTTTTTTCTGCTTTATTATCCCTTCTGCAGACTGTTACGCATGGATTGTCAAAAACTTGAATGTAATAAAATGAATAGCATTACATCTATAATGAATATAATTTGGTCCTTCAGGATGTAGAATTTTCAGTGCTGCAGACATACGTTTTGAACATCAATGATAATGACATTGTAGCTATAAAAAATATAGGAAATGGACTGAAACGGCCTTCATCCTGTAACACTTGGTAAGCTATTTTATAAAGTGGAATTCTCTCTGTCGCTTACCTTGTTTCCTTCTCATAGAGAAGATGGAAGATGAGGGTACGGGAGATAATGTGCGGTGGGTACATTGGTGTGTGAGATGTTAGGTTTTTGTCTTTTGTTTTTTTTATTGTCTTTTTGAGACAGGGTTTTGCTCTGCAGTTCAGGCTGGCCTTGAGTTCACTTCGTAGCCCAGGCTGGCCTGGAACTCACAGCAATCCTGCCTCAACCGCCCAAGTGCTGAGATTATAGGCATGTTCCACCACTCCTGGCTGAGATGTTAGTTTTTATTTTATAAATATATTATAACATCTAAGAAACAGTGTTATTAGCCAGCTTTGACAAGGATCCACTGTAAATGTAACAGAAGCAAACACAGAGAAGATACTGACACATGTTGTATGCTTCCAGTGATAGCACAATGCCACCTTGTTCTCTTTTTTGTAGAGAGCTCAAGTCAAACAATAAGTGGAAGAGTCTCAAGCTTAGTCACCCAGGTCATGACTTGAAGATCAATTTGATCTCTCTCTTCACTTCCTCCTACCCCACAGGGAGTCCGGTGTGCCTCTCAGAACTCTGCTCCTCAGATCGTGGAAAGATAGACGCCCTGCAAGTTTCCAGTTCAGGGCTCAGTGTCAGCCTGAGTCACTCCTGGCTTCCTTCAGAGTGGCCTCCTAGGAATGGAACAGGCAGTGGGCCAATGCACAGTTTTCCTCCTCCTCCGCCTTACCAGTTAGGGAGGCAGGAGCCAACGTTATAACTTCTGGTTCCTCTGGATCAATTCTTCCTCACTCTCTTTCAAAATGTAATGTTTACTCACTGCGTTCCCAGCATTATTACTCTTTTGAGCAGGTAAATCAGGTAATTCTTCTCACAAGCAGCAGCTTCCTGGTAAATTGAGTTGTCTCTTCTGTTGAAGGACTGATGAAAAATGTGGCTCCCACTACATCCAGCTAATCTATGACCCTTACAACTGAGACCATTTGCTGCAGGAATATTTTCATCAGGTACAACATTCTCATTGCAGTAGGCTGCAGTCTCCTTGAGCACTAGAAGAATTTTTTTTTTTTTTTCTTAAAAGTTCTGTCTTTTCACCAAAAGGAGGAGGCTTCCTACTAAATGACTCAGCAGGTCCGGTGCAGCTAACCTTGATCCTTACTAGCTGGTGTCTTATTGCTGCTTCCTGCCCACTCTCTGTTCTGTTTCTTAATCTGGCTCCTCTTTTATATTCACTTATTTCATTACTTGAAAGAAAACAGCAGGACCTAGAAACTGTAGTCCAATCATTCTCCTGGACTCTTGTCTTGCTCTGCAGTCTCTTTGGATCTCAATTTCTTTCTCACAGTTACAAATGTAGCAACGGAGAAGCCTGGGGAATTTGCAATAAACTGAGGGATTGCAGGAGACATGCATGTGAGTGTGGGAAGCAAGGTGTGTCTTCTGTATATCCACGCCTGACCTCATGTTGGCTATGATGGCAGATGTTGCCACCCTCTCCTTAAGCCGAGATTTTATGGTCACACAGAAGTGTGAATTCCTACATTTAATTACAGCCTATGGTGAGTTACAACATGCTTCGGTTCTGGTTTTAGCACTTGCAAAGTAATTGGAGGATTGTCCATTCTTAGATATTTAATTGCCTGGTGGCTGCAGAAGAGGTATTACCACAGCTGGTTTTCACAATGAGAGGCTTCCACCGGCCGCTATGGTCTTTGGCTGGCCCGCTGTTCTTGGGGAGAAACAACATGAATTCCTGCCTTTGCAATATGATTTTTTAAATCTATATTTTCCATTTTCTTGGCTGGCTTTTAAAAAATTATCAAGTTTTAAATGAAATGTTATTTAAATTGGGCATTGGCCACATGCTACTGAGATATGGATGGCATATGTGCATTGTATTAATGACAAACCCATACATTTTTATTTGAGTTCTCATGATTGGTTACCTTTTTTGTAAATCTGTTTAATTCAAGAAAAATGTTAACATCTAAAATACACTGTGCTCTAAGGCTATACTTTCAGGGATCATTTCTATTGTGTGTTAAAATACACTACTCTGAGTCTTAGATGTTGTATTGTTTTCAGATTTTATATATTATATTGTACATTTCAAATGCTATTTTGCATTTATGTTCGTATACTATTTTCTAGCTGAGCTATTTTCAGTTTTTAAAGAATTGTAAGATATAGTTGTAAGAATTTTCATTTGCGTTGTAAAATGAATCTAAATGATTATCAAATCATTTAAAATGTTAGGTTTTTAATTGAGCTAATTCACTTTGTAGACTAATTTTATGTGGTAATTAAAATATTTCTATCATCGTTTTGTTAGTATGCATTCATTGCTCATATACTTCATAATCTTGGAAAAATAATTTTAAAAATAATGGAATGTTTCCATGCTGAATGACCTAAAAGCGTTCTAGTACCGGATTGTTTCCTACTGAAACCAGAAGCTGTGTTTCAGAAGGACGTGATTAATATGCATGATGTGAATTTTTAAAATCAATTGGCCTAGATAAGGAACTATGACTTTTCAGAGAAAAGCTGGTTCCAGGACTATGACAGGGAAGGCATGGAATGAAACTGGGATTTTAAAAACAATTAATGAATTATTTTTATTCTGGGAAGTAAGGAAATACACACAGAATGAAGACACATCGAAAAGACAGAGAAGTTAACTTTGTGAGTTCTATTGACCAAATCTGGAACAATTAGAGAGAGACAGAGAGACAGAGTGAGAGAGAAACAGAGAGTTACTAATGGATTATAATTGAATATAATAAGAATTCATAGATCCAAACTGTAAGGAAAATGAAAAACTGTTTCTTGCAGTAAAAGTGCTGGCTAGTAGTAGAGAAAGCTAATACAAAAAATGCAGTTAGAAAATTACCATTTTGCAACCTTCACAGTACGTAAAATTGATCACAGCTAGAAATATCAAGAGATACTCAGCCAAGCAAAAAGAAATTTGATGAGAAACAGGAATTTCACAGTCTCCAATTATCTCTCTAACAAATTACTTAATAATCATGAAAGGACAAATAATGTAGAAATGAGATGACATATTATTTAACCAATAGAGAATCATTAACATCACTAATAAGAGGCAAAGAAACAGCAAGTGCTTTCCCCTGTGATATCACAAGAAAGCCACATTAGTCATGCAGCAATCCAGCTCAGAGTGAATCATCTCTTTTTCATTGCGAGAAAAGAGCAGAGATCTAAACTTTAACAGACACACACTATGGAATAACTGGCCTGTGTTCATCAGAAAAGTCAATGGCATGAAAGCCAAAGGGAAGCCCATGAGGTATTCCAAATTAAGTAAGACTAAAGAGCCATGACAACTAAATACACTATGTGATCCTAGACAGTATCTCATACTGGAGAGAAATTGTATAAGGGGCAATTTTTTTTAACAACTTGGAAAATGATAATGGAAGTTAAAATGTTAGATTAATGTAAAATGTCCTGAATTTAGTCATTATACCATGTCCTGGTTACTTTTCTCTCATTGATGAGACAAAATACTTGATGCCCAAAATGAAGAAAGGAAAGGTTTATTAAGCTTATACTTTTTGGAGGTTTCAGGCCATACTCAGCTGGCTCCAAGGCAGGGTGGCATAGCTGAGGGGCAATATGGTGGCTGCAGCAGATACCAGAAGCCACAAGAGCAAAAGGGCAAAAGGGGAAAATCACACCTCCTTCCTTCCCTTATATTGTATGCTGGTTACCTGCCCCTGGGCTGGGGCTGCACTCACACTGCCAATCTCAGCACTAGACAATGAAAACTATATTCAGCCAGGTTCATGACTGCATGAGGCTTTGGGGAGACATTTAAACACAAACTATAGCATACTGTGATACTGTAAAAGAAAGAATATCTGGTTATCAGAGAATTAAACTAAAATTTTAAGGCATAAAGAGGCACAATTTGTCCAACCTACTCTTACATGACTCATATGTTTTGAATTTTTATATATTTGAGATATATATATATATATATATATATACACATATGAAGTAGGTAGGTAGAGAGGTAGATATGAAGAAAAGAGAGAAAGCAAGTATTAAAGCTTAGTGAACCTGGGTAAAAAGCAATCAGATTTTTTTGTATCATTCTTGCAACTTTTCTGTAAATCTGGAGATATTTTCAAGCACAATCTTAAAGAAAAAACATAAGGAAACTGCATCAGACAATGTTCACTACAGAAACATTTAATATATACATTACACTGTATATAAGGATTTACAAGGTAAGCTTATAATGGCTATGAGAAAAGAGGAGAGAAATCCGAACCTTAACAGATGAACTATATGGAGTTACTAAGCAGAGTCAGGTGTGGAAGAGTGCAAAAGGGCTGCCTGAGAGAGAGAGAGATCTGAAAGATTGAGTCAAAGGCCCGGAGCTTACTGTAGTGCCTCATCCAAGTCCATCTCAGGAAGCTGAAGGGTCTGTGCCGGAGACTGCAGTCTGCACTGGGAGCTGGGAGGCGACATCCAAGGAGAATATGAAGACTTGAGCTCCTCTGAAGAAACAGAAGCCAACTTTCCTTCACTTCCCTTTTATTCCATTCAGGGGACAAGCCTATTTGTTGTTGCCACTGACACTAGGGTGGATCTTCTGTCTTCAGTAAATTCCTCCAGACAACCCAGAGCTATGCTGATACAAGTTAGTTGAGCATTTCTTATTGAAACTGACAAAATCAGTTGCTGTCACAGAAACAATCAGTGAATTTATTTTTATTGAACACTTAATAAAGCCCTTACTATGGTTTGGAAGTTGGGTGTTCCCCAAGGATCCAATGGATTGGAGGCTTGTCCCCAGGGTGGTGAGTATTAGGAAGTGATAGGCTGTTAACAGACAGGGCCTATTAGGAAGTCCTGGGGTAGCTAGAGGTCCTCACCTAGAAAAAGGTGAAAGTCTTTTTTGTTCCTAAGAAACAATTGTTGTAAAAGGAGAAAGCTGCCCTCCTCTTCCCATCTTTTCATATAACCCTTCTCATGCGCTTCTTCCTGTCATGTGCTGTTAGGTCTGTGCCAGTCTACACGATGTTGCTGGACTTTCATTCTTCAAAACTGCACATCAAACAAACCTCCTTTTCTATGAACTTTGCTGTCTTAGGATTCCATTGTAGTGATGAGAAGCTCACTGGTACTGCCCCATTTCTCTGAAAAACAGAAAGAAACCCCCACCCATTCAATTTTACAATCTAGTTGAGAAGTGTATTAACATATGAAATAAAGAAACTTTTTGGTAATAAAATGACAATGGCATGCAAGCAATGGGATAAACTTGTACCAGTTGGGAAGTTATTTATTTATGTATTCCACAATACTTTCTCTGATCACATGCAGGGTTCTAACTTTTTTCTGAAATTATGTAAACAGTATTTATCCATGTAACAGAAAGCCATGGCCCCAGGTTCCTACGCCATCTTTGTCATTAAAAGCTGTGGGACTTTGTCAAGTCTTTTAACATAACAGGACCTCAGTTTTTCACTTGTGAAATGAGGGATTGGGTTAGGGAAAGCCCTTTAAACTTTAAAGGCCTACAATTCTCCATGGAATGGACACTGTATGAGCTGTGCAGAGTAAACAGCTAATGAAAACAGCGGGATATATCAAACTGCTTTGAGGATTTGCAGGTAGGATGCATAAGCAAATGGTTAATCTTCTATGGAAGTGATACACTTTGATCATTAAAAAACACTTCATATTCTAATGCTGCTTTTATTTCTTCACATACCTTTAATATTATTTGACATTTTAAGCAATACTGCTGTGAGATACACAGCGCATATATCTTCAAACAACTTTTTTCAAAAAACACAGCTGAAACACAGAGAGTTTACCTTTATAACATTAAACAATATTTCTTTATCTGCCAACTTCAAGAATTTGGATTCATAATCACATAAAAGAGTCAGGGTTCACAATCACATAAAAGAAGCAAATTAGTGCTCCATATGCTTCACTTTGTCTGTGTTCTGTCTACATTCCCCAGCTCTGTACTTGATCACATGCTTGCACATTAGCTTTATTCTTAATGATTAATTAGTCTATATATTGCTAAGTCTATATATTGCTATTAATAAGTCTATATATTGCTAATTAAAGTGTTTAAACAAAATTATTTCACATGCTTGTAATTACCTGAATATTACTACTTAAGACACAAAATTGCATATAGACCCAAAAAGGAAGTGATATAATCCATGTTAATAAATTTATATTACTTAAAGAATATTTCAAATAACTAGATCAAATTGATTCTTTTTTTCAGTATAATAAATATCATCCAGTATCATAGCTTGTTTTATAGCTAGGCTATGATTTCTCTATACATCTTTTTACATATTTGAAATTTATAATCAACTTTATTTTATTGTGTATGGAACTAAAATATGTTTTCATCTTGTGTTATGGTTGATACATTGTGCCAACTTGAGAAGTTTAGAAACTTAACTAAGACTCAGCAGGGGCTGGGATCCTTACTTTGTAAATATCCTCAGCCTGTGGGAGAGGAGGGCACAAGATGCTGTGAGTGCTACACCCACCCCAGTGGCACAGCCTGCTTACAATATAAGGGAGAGGCTTGTTCTCCCCCTTTTTTGCTCTTGTTGCTTTGCTGTCTTTTTTGCCCTGAAGTGTTGTCCCTGTGCTATGCCACCCTGCTTTGGAGGCAGCTGATTATGGACTGAAGCTTCTACACACTGTGAGCTAAATAAACCTTTCCTTCCTTCATTTTGGGTATTGGACATTTTGTCTCAGCAAAGAAAGAAAAGTAACCAAGACATCTCGTAGTAGATCACACAGTTTTTATTAAGAATATTTTCTACAGGAATATCTCACTTGAAGTCTTACTCTTCAGAATCCTCTGATTTCCTGTTACTATTTGGACTGTTGACTTTTTAAAATTGCTGCACAGCTCTCACCCAATAATTATTTTTCATAGATTTCTAGGTTAAGTTCACTTTTTTCTTGGCTGCCATAATCTTCTTTGTCTAGATTACTTATTTTTGCCTTAGTGTAACATCGGGTAGTTCTTTTTCTATTCTTCAAAAAGTATATATGTTAAGTAAAATATTTCTAAGCACTTGTATGGCAGATATCTTTTGAAATTGGAAAATAATTTAGATGTGTATATAATTCTTCTTTCAAAAGAATTTCTCATCAGAATTTATAAAGCGTTTCTGTTTCCTGTTAACCAAGTTTCCTGGGGAGGAGAGTGATACTGGCTCTCTTCCTCTCATTTCTTTCCAGATAACTTGTTTTATCTTCAGAGATTTTTGGATCTTATCTTTCACATAGTAGAGTTTCAGAAAAGGTACCCATGTTCGGATTCATTTTTTTAAATTTTTAATGTAACATTTAGTGATCTTCCTAATCTATATTATTCATGTAGTCAACAGAATTAGAGGGTTACCTGTTATGTACCAGCACCTCAAGAGGAGCTTTAGGCAAGTTGTTCAACTTCTTTAGAGAAAACCTGCTTAGTTTTAGTTTAACTGAGGGTACACATGACTCAGCATGTGGCGATGGAGAAGAATGCAGTGCAAGTGGACCAATATTGCTGGTCTCTGTCTTACTTTCTTGTGGCATTCTTGCTAATTCTAAGCTTTAAAACAGCAGCCTTCATTTGTATGTGATTGGCTCTCTGAGTCTGTGAGTGATACATCTGTGGATTCAATCGATCACAAATTGCAAATATTAGCAAAAAATTATATCTGTACTGAAAATGCACAGGCTTCTTTTCTTGTCATTATTCCCTAAACAAAAGTTAAACAACTATGTGCTTAGCATTTACATTGTATTAGGTATTACAAACAATCTAGAGGTGATTGCAAATGTATGGAGGATGCATTAAGGTTACAAATAAGTACTAGATCCTTTAAGGTTCTTGAGCATCTACCAATTTTGGTGTCTGCAGGAGTCCTGGAAACAATGCCTCATGGATACCCTGGGATGATTATAATTTCTTTGTTGTAGATTTATTTGGCTTTGATTTAGAATAATGTAATATAACTTTTATTGAGCAGTATTCCAGGAAGTGTCATGTTTATTGTGTACTAACTTGTGTACTATAAGCTCAGGATTGGCCAGCTGTCATTTGAATCTGAGAAATCTCTGATTCCATATTCTGCTTATCTTGGGGAAGTATATAGTGATTTGTGATTCTCCAATCCTCAGATTTATTTTAGACTTAATCCTCTTCACACATGTTTTTAAACAGGCATTTCAGCAGAATGGAAAGTGAAGAGGCCAAAGGAGAAAGGCATGTGTTCTGCTTGCAATACTTCACTATAAATTATCTGTGACTTCTGAATGCCAAATTCACAAAGTCTGCTGGCCAAGTCCAGATATAAGTGGTTCTCATGCTCTGAATTTATGTAGTATCATGATGCAGACAATGAGTGGCCAGAAGTCTAAGGCTTCTGTGGGCGTTTTTTTTTTTTTTGTACTGGGGATTGAACTCATGACCTCACGCTTGTCAAGCAGGTGCTTATGCCACTCCATTCCCCAGACCCCTTTTTTAAATTTTGTTTTGTTTTGTTTTTTGATGGGGTATTCTTTCCTATTGCTGTAACTATCTCCTACCATCACAGATGGAACGTCTCTTGTTGATAAAGCCACTTAACTCCCCATTACCCACAACACTCATTTTTCTAATTGGGTTGTGGTAGTGGTATCCAAGAAGGCAGCAGTAGACCTAAAGGACAGAGGGAGGAGGGAATAGAATTTCTATGGGAACCTAGGCTAGATTGTTGCTTTTTGCTAGTTATTATATTCCTATAATGAATCATGTGTTCTCGTAGATATTTTATATATCATTGTATTTCACTTTCATAATAGCCCTGTAGCAAAAGGATCATGCTCCATAGATAAGGATGTTAAGGAATTTATCTTAGATTACACCGGAAGTATATTCCTCTGATTCTGAAGCCCATGTCACTTTCACTCTGTCATGATGCCCCCCCAACTCTTTAGGACAGCATCCGAAATTCAGCTGATGTTCATGCATGTTTACTCTCCATCCCACTCTATCACTACCCTAATGCACGCACACACACACACACACACACACACACACACACCTCTAATCATGCAGCCAACAGGTAAGAATGGTTGCATGTTGGTATTTGGTAGAGTAGCGGGATTCATGTATTGTTTTCTGTGAGTAAATCCTGCATCTCACACACACTGCAGTGTACCTTTCTGAGGGGTGGGAATGCAGGGAAAGGTGTGGAATTGTGTTCAGAATGATGGCTGCTTTTAGGTCAGGCAGCAAGGGCTATAGAATAACACCTTTGCAGAAGAACAGCTCCTCCTGTGCAATGAGTCTTACAAGTCTGACCCTGGCACTCAATTCCCTTGAGGTGAAGTATTTTGACATTGAAAAGCAGATTACCTTGCTAACAGGCCTTATCGACTTAATGAGGATGAATGTTGATGCTATAATATTAAGTGAAATTAAACCCATACACAAATTTAAATATCACATTTTCTCTTACATGAGAACTAGAAAACAAAGAGAAAAATAAAAGGTAGATAATAGAAATGGAAAGAGTTTTTACCAGTGGGAAAGGGGATCAAGAAATGGAGGTATTACAGACAGCTAAGTTAAGTGGAAATAGTATAGGCAGTCAGGCAGGACTGGGTCCTTGAGAGGTCAATGCAGAAGACCACTGTGGCTGGAGGTGCATTCACTGACAGCTGGGCTTCAAAAAAAAAGAACTGCCTACTCATACGTCCCCCAGGGATGAACAGCAGTGATTGGTACTCTAAATAGGCATCAATCACCTTGGGATGGAGGACCAAACCTCCTGAACCCAACCCTTCCAAGAAAGTCTTTGTCTATCCCATGTGACTTGTTTCCCCATTTGATCCCCATGTAATCAGTATTACCCAAGTGACTACACTCTGTTAGTATTTTCTGGTGCAATAGAGAAGCAAAAAGTATAAAAAGAAAAGGACACAGTTATTGAGGACATGGAAAGGGACACACAACCCATGGAAGTTGAGCTATCTCCTTTGACCAGATATGGGGGATGAGAGCATATGTGACCTTTGTCTGGATGTGGCGCTTAGGGTGGGCATTTATGATGTGCCAGGAGCTGATTGGAATTCTCTGCACATGCACAGGGAAAGAAAGGAGGAAGTTGTAATTAGTTGAAGTGGAAGAAGGAGGAAGTGGCCCTCAGGGTCCCAATTTGGCCTTCCACCATATTAGACCACAGCCATAATGTCCTATAATTTATTCTAGGGCAAAATTCTTTCACACTTTCTTTCAATAAATGTAATCCCATTTATTGAAAATAGTTTTGTCCCACCTCACACTCATCCTATGATTTGCCATTGGATCAATAGTGCCTTAGTGACTCTACTAGTAATCTGATTAACTTGCTATAGTTCTGACCCATCTTAAGCCTGCCTCAGCTCTTGGTGGCTTTGCTCAACAAAACACCCTTGAGAAGCAAGGTCAGTGGGCAACTCACTTTCCAGACCCCCTTCTACCCCTCTGAGAGAGGAACTTTTCCTTCTCTCAATGAATTCTTCCTACTCTTGACCTCTGTTATTCCTAGAATTTATTCCTCGATTTCAGAGAACATGAACTTGGTGTTTTGGACATCTTAGAGGTTGGGAGTTTCTTTCCCTTATATCAGAGGGAGGATAGAATGGTGGGCAAGGGACAGTAAAATGAATTAAGCTGTTTTATGTACATGTATAAAATCCCCATGATGAATGTCATTGTGAACTGCAAACATTTACTAATAAAAATAAAAATTTGAAAGAAAAAGAATTTCCTACTGATATTGATTCCTACTATATGTCCCGAACCAGTTTGTATTCTCTAAAATTGAAGAATGAATTTTAGGAACAATGGAGGTTAAGAGCAGGAATATTTATTGAGAGAAGGAAAGCTCCTGTCTGAGAGAGACAGAAAGGGTCCCGAATGGGTTGCCAAAGATTCTGTATTTTCTTGGGATTTTTATAGAGTAAAGTCATGAGGTGAGGCAGGTCTAAGGTGGGGAAAACTTGGAACTTGAGAGGTAGATGGCCACGGGGTGGGACAGAGCTATCTTTAGCCAATGAGATTAATAGCTCAGGTAAAGTTGATTAAATTGGAAACAAATGGGGAAACGAGATACCTAGAAAGTGGGCATTCTTAGAGAGCAGTGACTCTTCCCTAGGGATTGGAATGGTGACTCCTGACTTCAAGGTGATCCAGACTTAATCCCCAAGAATTATACTTAAGAGTGTGGTTGCATTTATTTTGCCTTCTGTCCCAAGATCTGGCCCACAGCAAGATGTGTGTGTCCCCTCCAAGGTCATCAGACAACTGGTCCCCTGTGCAGGCTTCTTGAGGGCCTAGCCCTGTCTGACTGCCTATAATATTTGTAACTAGCTCAGCTGCCTGTAACACTATCACCTTCATATGAACTAAATTTATGAAATTTATTTAATAAGATAATATAATAGATCACAAAACTATGGTAAATTATTAATATCCCTTTACAATAGGTTTTTGCCATTTTCCCATCAAAAGTTTGAGTTTATTTCTTTGTCTTCTAATGCCAGATGTGGCCAACTAACTTGCTTTGGGAAAAGGGACATTAGAAAATGTGGAGGAGGGTTTGAAAGAGCTTGCACTAGAGTTTGCCTTTTACTTCTGAGCACCTTCTTGCCACCCTGTGAATTAGCCTCCTAGAGAGTGAGAGACCATACAAAAAAAGCACTTGAGCACTCTTCCTGAGCTATAGCTGCAGATTTGAGACCACTTTAGATCCAGGAGCCCCATAGGAAATGGCCTAACCCAGAAGCAGGAGCCAAATCACCCACAAAATTGTGATATTGTAAATAACTGTTGTTTCAAGGTACTAAACTTCTTTTTTTTTGGTATCAGATATCAAACTTACAATCTTGTGCTTGCCAGGCAGGCATTGTGCCACTGAGCTACATCTCTAGTGATATTACACTTTGTGGTGTTCTGATGTGAGACAAAAGGAATCACCTCACACAGCTAGTTGAGGAAGGTTGCAAGAGAAGCTGCCTGAGAGAGGGACTTGGATTATCATTTGTTCAACTTAAGGGTCCTGAACATTTGACTAGGTGAGGGGGAACCCCTAGGAGAGAAAAGTACAGAAAAGTGGGGAAGGGAATAAAGTCCACATGACTGACCTTCCTCATGAATGACCTTGTTAAAGCTTCAAGAAGAAACACTGGGGATGCGAGTATTTTTTCCCGTGTTGGAATTTTGCTGTAATTTGAACAATCCAAAGTGATCTGACACCCTTGTTTACTTTTTATTTAATGGGCTATTGAGTTTCATCTTGACCCAGAATTCTAAAGTCTGTTTACTCTGAGAGGCATTTTTTGAAAGTGGGAAAAATCAGAAGCAGAAAGCAGAAGCCATATCTCTGCATATTCTGCCAATCTCCTGCCACCTGTTATAACATTGCACTGTTAAAAACATCAGACCCTAATGCTCCAGTTCAGAATTATAACCAGCTTGGTCACAGGCTTTTTCCCTGTACTGTGGAGTAGTATTTGAAGGGATGTCTGTTGTCTATGGAGACTAAGCTTTCTGCGAGCAAGAATCTTGTTTTAGTCATGCTTTCTTTTATTTGTGCAGAAAATGTTCACTGAGTAATGGTTCCTGCCTGATTTCATGGATGGCACTAAGTAGAAGAGAAAAAAAAAGCATAAATCTGTTGGGCTTTTGTTTGTTTTGTTTTGTAGTGCTGAGATAAAATCGAGGGCTTATTCATGTTAGGTTAGGTCTCTGCTACTGAGCTATATCCCCAGACCCATAAATCCATTTAAAAAAAATTGTGTGTTAATATCGAGTAGTTTCTAAACATTGTGTGCACACAGAGAAGAAAGACTTGATTTTATTCATGCATCTGTATCATAACTCATCTTACTTGACCTCCTACAATTCTCTGTGCACCAAATAGCCGGAATGACTTAGTAAAATATGTTAGGTTATATGTTTTCAATTTAAATTCTTACTGCTTTTCAAAGTAAAAGGGAATTTCTTCCTAACTGTACCTTAATTGTTCTGGCTTTGATTTCTTAGGTAACTCTTACCTTGGGCTGTCTGTTTAGCACTTTTGAATATGTGCTTCCTGCTGCATAAAACAGTATTGATTCCTTGTCATTCAGAGATTAGTTTAGGTGACTGGATCCCTGACAACTGATAAACTAGTGACTGACCCTACATAACTCAACCGTGATATGCTTCTTCCCTCCCTTCTTTCTTCTTTTTCTCTCTGTCCATCTTTTTCCTTTCATTCTCTGATCCTGCGTTTTCTCTTCTTTTTTTTTTTTTTTTTTTTTTTTTGTATCCTAGCTTTGTTTCTCTGCACCAGAGTCCAAGCACCACCAAAACCACGGCTGTATTCTTCCTCACTCCTGTGTCTGCTCTCTCCTAGGTGTTCCATAGGTGCTTTGGGGGAGATAAAAAGAAGAATCCTGCAGGTACATGCTGGGTGATTAAAAGGGAGAAATGGCACTTTAAACAGGGAACATATCACTGTATTCAAAGACAGGAGATGACAGTGCATTAGGAGAGCTTTTGTACTTTTTCTTGCATTTTTTAAAAGTTTTATTTTTATTAGTACATGTTTGCAGCATATAATGGTTACATGTTCACCCTGGGGAGGTGAGCTGGTCCAAATTTACATCTCTGAATTCTTTCCATTCCTGTCCCTCCCTCAATCACTTGGTTCCCTTTTGCAGAAGAGCTATCTCCCTGTTTCCCGTTATCCATCTTTTATTTTTATCTGCATTTTGGGCTTACCACATAAGAGAAGTCAGGCGATATTTAAGCTTGAGGGTCTTATTTGACTTACCATTATTATCTCAAGGTGCATCATTTTTTTCTGCAAATGACTCAAGTTTATCCTTTTAAAAAACTTTTTCAAACAAGGTGTCGATGAGGACCACTCAGTTGAATTATGTCAAGCCTGCTGTTTCCACACTGACAAATGACACAAGGCCAAGGATGGAAGAGAAAGCCCTTGCATTTTAACCCAGCTGTGACTCTTGGCCTGCTTGCGTCTGCGGTTCTGCCGCTCAAGTCTTTGGGCGCAGGAAGGAAGGGCGGATCTGCTTGAGATTTCCTGTCTCTCTGGGAGCTGCTGATACTGAACCCTTTTCATGCCCTTTGCAGCCTACTATCCGGAGAGCAGGAACGCAGCCCCCAAATCGGGCCGGAACCGCGGCTGGCGGGTGATAACTGCCTGCTCCCTCCTTTAAGCAAGCTGGTCACGCTCTTTAGCGGGGCCCCTTGGCCTGGTCAGGCCTGGAAAAGGGGCCCTGTGGTAGGGGGCTGTAAAGGGAGAGAGAAACTCAGGAGGATGGAGACTGGCTTTGGAGCTTTCTGGAGCCCAGCAGGAGCTTTCTTCCCATGCGGCCTGGCTGGGAAGGTGTGAGGCTCACAGCCGCTTCTTCCCTCCACTCCCTGGCTGCCTGGTTCCTCCTGGCCAGGAGTGTGCGGCTTTACTTTTAAAGTCATTCTTACACGTGGAGTGTAATGTTGCTGAATAATTCTACCAAGAGGCAGTGATGACAGCTCCCCACTACCTGCCTTCTGTGCCCCCCTCTATTCCACGCACCCTTGCAGGTGCCCTCACCAGCTCTCTACTGAAGTGAGAAGATGTACACAAACAGCGCTTCGAAAATCACCTTAGTCATTAGGTAATGGTAAGAACTATAACTGAGGCAGCATTTCAAGAGTAACACTGAGTTTATTAAGAAAAGCATGAACTTTGGAGGCACACAGCACTAAGTTCGAATATGTGATTTCTCTCTCCTTCCAGCTGTAGGGTTACTGTTAATTCTGTGGATCTCAGAGTTCCTCCCAAGACGGGTAACATTGCCACACACTGCTTGGGATTGTAGTACTTAGAGGGATGTGGTGAAAACTCTCCAACTCTGTTTGACCCGTAGGAGACTCACTGCAAATATGGGCTCCCTTCCATTTTCTATTTTTCTTATAAATATGATAGAATGGAATCATAGGCCTATAAAGTCATTAACTGGGTGTTTGATCATTTTTCACAGTGCCTGCGGAAATATTAAAGAAGTATGGATGGAAGAATGAGAAATAGCATTACAGATAAGGCAGACTGCTGTCATGACGAAAATTGGTTGATTGTTCTTACAATGTATTTGAAAGTGACTGTATTACCATATTAAAATCTTGCTACAAAGATAAAATGGAAGATAAATTATTAAAATGAATTTTTTTCTTTACATATTGATTACAACGATATAAACATGATCCCCAGGCTTTGGGGGAGAAATGTAGTGAATTTAGTTATGATATGAGTAAATTAAAATTGCTAGCCACTAATCGGCTACATCAGAAAACCGGCTGTCATCACATGGGTTCATCAGAAGCGAGAGATAAAGTCGCACAGTGGTCTCCACAGTGCATTAGAGAATTAAATGTATTTTTCAGTATCTCTTTCTGTTCAAACAAATTAGACATTTCCTTTAATCCATAAAACCTGGGTCAACTCTTACAATGGTAAGTATTTGATTAAGCCAACAGCTCCTTTTCTTGGTCACTCCTGATCTTTACCCTATAGAGTAGAAAATAATAGTAGTCATGTTTTGTGCATGTGTGTGTGTGTGTGTGTGTGTGTGTGTGTGTTTTACTGGAAATTGAATACAGAGCCTTCACAATGAGCTGCATCTCCAGCCTATTTATTTTGAGACACGTTCTCACTAAGTCACTAAAGTTGCTTAGACTGTGCTCAGCCTCCCAGAGTGCTGGGATTACGGGTATGTGCCACTATGCCTGGTTTATATCAGTACTCTCAGAATGAGTTGAGACATTCTTTACTTTCCATGGGGACATTTTATAGATGTGGTCTTAGTGCATACAAAAGACTACTTGAGTTGCAAAAATAGATGCCTTCAGAACTATCTCAGCAAGCCCAAAACTTCACAATTCTCTGTGAGGAAAACTTTTCAAAGACCTTGGTACCACATTATTGTGTAAGGTAAGAAACTTACAAAACAAATAGTATTCTTTTCCCTTGTGTTGGGAGCTTAACAATAATTCCAAGTTTCTAATTACATCTTCGCAACTGAAAATAAGTACATTTTGCAAAGAAAAGACGTTAAGGCTACAATAATTTTTCTTACATAATAATATGTTTTTCACTCCAAGGTCTTCATTTCCTTTCATAGAAATATCTACTAACAAAATTCTGACCTCCACATACTTGTGCCTTTGTTGCTAGACTGACCCCAAATGTGGGCAGTAATAAGGTGACAATCCGAGTACGTGGTCCTGATAATTACCTTGAATATTTTGGCTTCAGTGGGTTCAGGGAGCTGTATTTCTAAGTAGTTGAGGATATTTATTGAATAAATATTTGACGAAGAGTTTAAAAGGCATTGTTCAGAAAGATGAGAAAGGATAGAGAGGGATAAAGAGAAATGAGTAATGTTTAGTGTATTCTTTTAGGAACAGTTTATAAGCCCTTCATATGAAGTGAATTTAATAGCAACAGCTTGTTGTAGCTGTTATTATTCATGGATGTCCTGAGGATGTAACTCAAAAGTATTTTAATGCTACTAATATTACTAAGCTTAACATGAGCTTTTCATCATGAAAGAGAAATTTCTCCTTGTATAGTTCCTTGTGATAGAGTTATGCTTGGATTAAAATATAAGCTGTGCATTTTTCTTTCATATTTTTATTATTTAAAAACCTGATCTACAGGACCCACATCTAAGGAACAGAAATTTGGTAGTGAGTCATATGGAAAATAAAACTGAATGTTTTTCAAAAAAAGGGGAAAGAAATATGATGGTGATGATGTAAAACATGCAAACTCAAATTTGTCTCATCTCTAAGAACTATTTTTTTCTCCTAACCTCTTAATCTTCCACATACATAAAAGAAAAGTAGAGAGGTTTGTGATTTACAAAATAATTACATTTTACTGAAGAAGCAACAAATGGCATTTTGAAAACTAAAATACTTTTCCTTTGCCATTTTTCACTGTGAAATTAGAAGTTCCTTTAAGTTTACAAATGCGCAGTTGAAAATTTCCCTAGGGTAGTTAAGAAGGCATATAGACCAAGGCCACAGTGGAACCGAATATAGTCAGAGAACTGTAGTTTCTACTGAAATCCTGAGCATGAACTTTCAGTCCTACTGTTAACTCTTTTACGCAATCATCTGTTCCTCCAATCAGAGAGCATGATCTTTCAGCTTACAAATGCTGCAGCCCAGTGCAGGACTTGCCAGCTGCCCAGATATGGTTCTGGTTCAGATCAGCCTTTTCTGCCTGGTCAGACACAGAAACAATGGTGTGCAGTGGCTTTCAAAATGGAACTTCTTGGGGACATTGTTTCAGCAGCTTTGTGAGGCTTTTCTTCTGCTGTCTTAGTGGGTCAGAGACAGTACATGGAAAGTAGCATTTCTAAGTTCTCGGTTGGCTGATATTGTCAGTCTGGGAGCCTCACTTGAGAAGCACTGGTATGATGCAAAGAGCCCATGAACAGAGAAGTAAAGAAACCATGCTTTCATCTGTTTTGACAACTTCCTGTCACTAAACACGTATATGTGAACTTCAGGTCTAGTTCATTTATGAAACAAAAAAGGATCAGCTGGTAAATCCTTGTTAAATTTTGTTCAGTGATTTTTCAGTTCATGTCATATGTGCTATCCCAGCAGTATACAAAGACTCATCCCACAGCCATTTCAAATTGTGAACCTGTCCTCTGAAGATATAGTTTAGTCTCACTGAAAGTGTTAGAGGAGATGGTGGCTAGAAAAAAACATCTAACTTATTTCTGAGCATGAAATAAAACAGTACAATTCTTAGACCAGAAGTTCCCCATGATGTGGAAAAATGAGTTAACAAGCATGCTGAGATAGTGGTTTTCTTGTAACTGGGCATCCACAGCCCCAGTCAGCCCAGTTTCAGAAGTGACTCCTTCCCCTCTGCAGCATGGACTTAGTATGATTTCCTACGTTCTGTCATATGAAAGAGTTTGAGAAATACAGTTAGGTTAAGTAAAGTGACTTTATTTTTGCATGTATTCAATAGTTCTGATATGTTCAACATCCAATTCATTTAGGAATGAGAGAAGTTTTATGAGAAAATCTAGTCCTGATATGATAATTCAGTCTTTAAAATGTCAGCAGAAATATTGGCACCATTCTTGGTGTATTTTACTTTGATGTAGGAATTTAATAGAATGTGGAGGAGATGGTTTGATTTCCCTGAAGCCACTTGAGAGAGACAGCTGTCCTGTTCAGTATGTTATCAATTTTGTTGTGTCATCACTGGGCATTACACTGCGCATACTAAGCATACACCAAGCATACTAAGGAGACAGTAGAAGGCTGGTTATTGGCATGAAGTACATATGTGCAAGTGTACCCGTGTGTGTGATGGCTTGAATTTGGAAAGAGAGAAATCCCACAGAAGTCTCGACAAATCTTCAGAGACTAGAAGAGCACTGAGAACAAGGTGGATACTCAGAATGTGTCATTCAATAGCTCTACAAGGTCTTGATAAGGACAATTACATTTCAATCTACTATTTAGGACCTATATTATTTGCCCTGCACATAGGAAAAACCATACAATGGGAAGATGTGGAACAGAAGGAGACGTCTGACTTTAGGATCTAAATAGACTTACTGTTCTAACCAATTCTCCCTCATCAACTAATTACAACTTGTTTCTAAGTAATTTAATTCCCTGTTTTTAGAAAAATAGAATTGTGTTTTCTTGACTACTAATTGGCCTTCAAAATTTGTTCCCACTCCTTTTTACATAATACATTTATGCAGGCTTTTTACTTGCTAAAAACCATCTATTTGATTGCTTATGAAATAGCTTAAGTTGGTCTCTATGCTTCTAAAATTGCTGTTCTTCACCACCAATGGCCTTGTCCATCATGAAAATTTCATGCCAAAATTAGCATTTTACATTAGAGCTAAAACAGTTTTACATAGCCATGAATATAATTAATTTATAAACATACATTTTTGCAGTAGTAACTAAAAAAAATCTAAGAGTGGCTTTTAAATGAAAGTGGGTGACAACACTGGGATTAGTCGTTGCAAAAAATAGATAGTCTACAATGAATGTTATTTTACCTTAGTTTTCAAATGAGAGGGGGAAAGATGACTTCTCTGGAGCTCAATTCTTCAAATTTAATTTCTCTGGTTTTGTTCATTACTGATAATTCTGTGAGCCTCCGTTTGGACATGAATTTGAAATGGCCAACTGTATATTATTTTCATTTGAATTTGCTTTTGGGTTCAAAGAGTCTGAGCATCACTGTTCTTTAACAGGAAAATATTCTAGATGTACATTCTAATAAATAGGAATTCTTCTGTCTCATTATTTACGTGTGTGCTAAGGGAGATAATCTTTCTATCATTGAGAGAGACAATCATTCATTAATACCATGCACATTTCTAATCTACAGAATATTTTTCTGGCTTTCTTAAGAATATTCGTCTTTTATTTTCTCAAATATTAAAATCAAGTCCACTGTCATACATTTCCTTGCTAATACACAACATACCACCCTCTATAGTTTCACTTGTCATTTTATAGTATTTCAGTCACATCTTGTCCATTTTATCTTTGAAGATTTGTCCTTATAAGTCAGGGACTATAGTAGTCATATTTTGCATCTTTCCCAGAAGCCGATGGGAAACTAAGCATTATGTGAGTGTTCAGTCAACTGCTTCTAAGGTAAAAATAGACAAATATACCCAACTGGGATGATTCTGCAACACAAAAAAAGTGTTAAACAGAGTGAAAAGATAACCTGAAGAATGGGAGAAAATTTGCAAACTGTATCTGATGAGTTAATACCCAGAATATATAAGGAACTAAACTCGATAGCAAACAATCTGATTTAAAAATGAACAATCCATCTAAATAGACATTTCTCAAAAGAACACATAGATAACAAGTATATGAAATGCTAAAAATCATCAATCATCAGGACAAATAAAAAGTACAATGAGACATCACCTTATTCCAGTTATTTAAGGAATTGTCTGTTATTTAAGGGACAAAAGATAACAATTGCTAGTCAAGATGTGGAGAAAAAAGAACTCCAGCAAATGGAAATTAGCATAGCAATCATGGAGAACAGCATGGTTACTCAAAAAATTAAAAGTAGAAATACCATGTAATTCACCAGAACTACATACAGAACTATATGTATGTATATCTAAAAGAAATTAGTATAGTGAATAAATATCTGTATACCTGTGTTCACTGCAACACTATTTTCAGTAGCCAAGAAATAGAAACAATCTGTGTGTTTATCAAGTAATGAATAGACAAAGAGAATTGTATGTATATACAATGGAATATTATTCAACCATTAAAATGAATGAAGTACTGTCATTTGTGACATGGATGGGATGAAGATTACTAACTTAAGTGATTAACAAACAAGATACAGAAAGACAAACACTATTCAATCTCACTCCTATGTAGAATCTAAAAAACTTAATCTCACAGAAGTTGACAGTGGTCTTAGTTATTTTCTTGTTATTGACACCCAAAAGTTATAGGAGACAAGGTTTATTTTAGCTCACATTTGTAAAAGTTTAGGCCTATAATTGGTGGCTCCAAGGTGGGGCAGCATGGCAGAGGGCATATCAGAGTAGAAACAGGCTGGCCTGCCTTCTTTCCTTATTTACTACATCCAGGCTACAAGGTTAAGGATTGGTGCCACCCACATCCACGCTGGGTCTTCCCATCAGCCACACCAAGAACCATACTAAGCCAATCACTGTATTAATCCAGTGCCACACACCCATAATTCAACGTCACACACCCATGACCCTGTCACCTCCTAAAACCCCAATTATGAGTGTAAGAGAATTTGGGCGATGTGTAGAAATAAACCCTAATAACAATAGAATAGTGGTTACTAGGGAACAGGGAGTTCAGCAGAAGGGAAGTGTGTGGAACAGGTGATCAAAAAAAAATTACAGTTAGATGGAAGACATAAATTCTGCTTTTACACTGCACTGTGGGGTGACTACATAATGGTAATATGGAAGGGTTTTGGATGTCTGTTTTCACTACAAAGAAATAGTGAACATCTGAGGAGACAAATATATTTGCTCTAATCTTTACATTATAATACATACATGTATTGAAATAGCCTATGGTACCCAAAATATGTGTAATTTTTATGTCTATTAAAAATGAATAATGAAAAATAAAACATAACACAATTATTGAGCCACATTGAATTGATTTAAAAATTTCCACATTCCCGACACTAATGAAAGAAGAATCAGTAACTACCTCTGCTCATTGCAGGCTGCTTCTGCCAAAAGGGTTGCCAGGCACACTAAGATTATGGAGGAAGAAAAGTCACAAAGAGAAAAGTTCCCCTTTGACCTAGTCCTCTCTCTGCTGCAGAAGGGAAGTATTGGCAAATGTCACACCACACATGATCCCTTGTGATTGTCACATGTACCAGCTGCACAGCGCGAAATAGCTTTTAAAACAATTACTTAGAGCCTGAAGTTCTAATCAAACGTTCTATGCTTTTAAAATCATTCTGTGCCTTGATTTTTTAGTGAACTTTTATATAAACCATGAAAATTACCTCTCCGAGGCCACGACTAGCTTATAAATACTAATTCAGTGCTTCAGATCCAGGTTTTCATTGCTTGTTCTCCTCCCAGCTGCAGCCCTGAGAGTGTCTGTGCAGGAATCAGTGGGAGGAGGGCAGTTGTGCTGGCTGAGCTCAGACCCCGTGGGTCCAGGCTGCTTGAACTCTTACATTCCTCAGAGGATGTTTCCATAGATATCGTCATTCTACCATTTAAAAGTAAATTTCTAACTCATTATTTTTAAAATTGTATTATATGTCTTCTTGCATTTTTTTTCAGAGTTTAGGAGTTTAAGAGCATATTTGTATTCAATGAATGACTATTGAGACAGGTTGAATGGAATTAAAATTTTAAAAATAATTTTGAAACACTATTCCTTGTTTCCAGTGTGGAACGAATTTATTGAAGAATCTTATAAAAAATTTTAAGCAATAGTAGTTTAATCAAAGTAGGATATTTCAGAGAAGCACAGTCAAGTCCTTGGCATTTCCTGAAACATATTTGACATATAGATTTTATATAAAGAACTATCTGGAAAAGAGTTAACCACATTAAAGAAGAAAAAAAAAACTAAGTGGAAAATTTTCATTATATAAGAATGCTTAGTTATTTCTATATGCGATCTTTTTGTTGTTCTGTTCTTGACCTTTGAAAGAGTAAGATTGATTTTTTAAATGTCTGTGGAAACTACATGGTGCATGATATATATTTGACCTAGAGATAATCTTATCTGCAAAATTGGTTGGTCATACCCCACATCCCCTTTAAGGGACACATTGTCATAATAAACTCTTCACCTTTAGGATGGAGCTCTTCTCCTTAGGCAGATCGTGGTATTTGGAATGAGCATATGTATACACAAAAGACTATAGAGAATAAAATTAAACTCATATGAAAGCTGGTTTTATGCAAATTACAAAAATTAGAATTTTAAAACAAAGTTGGTAATCTTCATTTTCTAAGGCTAAATATCTCCTAATACAATCTCATTGACTATTGCTCAATAAACTAAAGGAGTAATAATAGTCCTTTTTATTACACACAAGTATATCTTTATAATTCACTTAATAGATCATGATTGTCATTGAAAAACTAAACAATTCTGTAAAACAGTTATACTGGAAGTTTGGTCCTGCTTAGCAAAATATTAGGGAGTAAGCAGATGATGGTGGGCTCATAAATCTGATTAATTACCTTTTTGTATAGCAGGACTGAAGCAGTATTTCTTAAGCTACAGCTGAGGATCATCTGGGAATCTTATAAACTTTTGCAGATTCCCAGGCTAAATCAGGGTCTCTGGAGACAGAGCCATGAATGTACATTTAAACCCTTGTCTGAAGTGATCACTGTATTATGCTCATTAAATTAGCTTCTGACCTTAAATCCACATTTGTTAGTTAAAAAACATCCAATTCACCTTTGGCAAAGCATACCTTGTGTATTTTAATGTATCTTTCCACTCTGTGTGTGTGTGGTACGTGGGGCATGTGTATGTGTGTGTGTGGTATGTGGGGCATGTGTATGTGTGTGTGTGTGTGTGTGTGTGTGTGTGTGTGTGCATCCTTGTGCATACACTGCTGGACAGCCAATCCAGGGCTTCACATATGTTAAGCACCCTTACCAGCACCACGTCAGACCTCTAGCCCTTTGGTATTATTTTCTACTTTGTCTTATTCTTCTTCCACAATATTAGAACTAAATATCAATGGAATTATTTGGTTATAAACAATAAAATCTAATTCTAGATGAATTACATTGTACAGGTGGACCATCATTCAAACATAAATGTGAAGGATCAATGTGAGGAAAAGGGAAAAAGTAGAATAGATTCAAATAATGCAACAAGAAAATTTCAACCATATTTATTTCCTGTGTAACTTTATTCAAATTTCAAATCACTTTTTAAAAGCAACATCTTGTCTGGCCAGTCATGTGCTCATATTTTGGCCAGAAGAGAAGGTAAAACTAATGGAAACTCTCCAGAATTACTGAATTATATCCAGGTCACTCTCTAAAGAGGAGTGGCAGTACTGCTACAAGAAGAGCTTCTATATGGTTAAAAAAAAATCACTGCAATGCAAAAGAACTTTAAAAGCATTTCTCACTTTATCTGAAAATCAGCTAATCTTTGAGAAATAATAAGTATTATGTGACTAGTACTGAATCAGATGCTAGGATCAGCCTTAGGAAAATAGCACTGAAACTACTGGAAGTTAGAGGCAACAAATTAGGTAAAGAGTAAGTGTGTTAGGGACCCAGGGAAATAACATTTTACTATGGTAGGGACCAGGCCATGTGACTGGGGTCCCTGGTCTCAAGGCCAGTGTGATCTTGTTTTAGAACAGAGCAGTATGCAGAAGCCTGCCTGCTTTCAGGCTGTGCAGAGAAGTCTCACAATCACAGCATTCCTAAATCAAGATAACATCTGCAGAGGATAAATGAAAGAATTCGAGCATATTGATTTGGAGGACTTGTTCTCCACTCCTTGGTCCCTCTTTTACTACAGTCACTGTTCTAGGAAAGTGCACTATGCTTTCCCTTACACTCCTCACCTGCTAAAAAGCAGTGGACTGACCATGGAGATTGATATGCTAGTACCTTGAATATCGTCATTATTCTCTATTGTTCCCCTCTTAGGTATCCAGGGCTCTGATTAGGCCCCAGAAAGGTGGGATGGTTTAGATGGAATATGTTTGCCATAGAACCCCTGTAACCAGCACTCAGTAGGAAGACCTTGTTTAAATGAATAGGAAAGGCTTCAGGCTGCCTTTGAATGATACACATTTCTTCGGTCTGGTAGGCCTTCTTGTAGATCATGCCTTAAAAAATAGGATGTAGAGCTAGCTTATAATTTGGGTAATATTTGGATCACACAGTTATTGAATGAATAAAATTACCTGATCACAAGATTTTTCCTTCCTAACTAGGTGATTAATTAGGAAATTATTTTGCATTACATTGTATTCTTGAATAGACACCTTCATTTTAATTAACTAATGTTGAGTACCTAAGATATGCTAGCTACTAGGTATAAAGATGTTTCTGGAGTTCAGAGAGCTCCCATTCATTCTCAAGGAGTAATTTTCTTCAGAGATAATGGAAAAGTAAATTTTAAAATGGTTTTACACTAACCCAGTGATAGGAAAAATATCTCTAATACCCTGAATACCAAAGAATGAATTCCAAGGGACAAAGAAAATCAAGAATGGAAAAACTTTACAAAAAGAAAGCTTCTGAGAGACAATAGGGGTTCTGAATTGCTACTGAAACCCTTTATCAGGGGTAATTTATGCAGCACAGCCATTGCGTAGGTACAACATGGGTCAAACTGCAATCAATTTATAGGTTTACAAGCATAGCTGCTTATCTAATATTAATCCAATGGAGAAACGAGTCATGTATCAAGCATTTATGGAAAGAAAAAAGGCATTTTTGGGAAGGGAGGAGAGCATGGATCCAGATAATGTAGTCACCTATTTGCCTGCTGCCTTGGCCCACTGGACCAGGTGGTGTGATTTACAGTATTATCTCTAGTTTCTGTTCACCTTGCAGGTTTCTATCCTGAGGCCTGGCTCTCTTCACATTTGCTGCTTCCAGTCACACTCCCTATGTCTCTATTTTTTATGCTGATTTCTTTAAGGCCGTACTGCCTGCCTGACTGTACATTAATTTCTATCCAGCTTAGCTGCTTATAGTATTAGCACAAGTTCCATTTTTGACCCTTTTATATTTTGTCTACCCAAAAGTCATCCTTCTGCTAGGAGTGTTCCACCCTTGACTTTCTTTATCCACCTACTAAACATTAAGTCATCATTCATATTTAAGATCAGAAGACTACCTGGTCAGTTTTCTCTAGCTTTTCCTGGAAACTGTGGCATTGTGTGATAATATTTCTATCTGGTATAATTGCTGACCTGCCTTCTTTCTCACTTAGCACATTGCTTCAAGTGTCATTTATATACTGAAAATTCTCAAAGCAGTGTCTCTAGCTCAGAAATGTCTTTTGATTTCCAGATTTATTCAGCAGACCACAAAGTCAGAATTTCCAGATATACTCACATTGACTTTTACTTCAAAAATCCTGTTTCTTTTTCTTGAATTCCCAATCCAGATAAAAAGTAACACTTACTTTCATTACATTACCCAATGCAGATACCTGGAATGTTGACTCCTCCTTTTCCTTCTTTTGTAGCTCAGATCAGCATTTTTGTCAGATGTACATCATCTTCTAAATGAAATCTACCTGCCCCTAATTTAGACCCCAGACAGCAGAAATAGACTTCATAAAACCAAATTTCTTTCTCTTACCTCACAAAAGAAATTTTAGGAGTCCCCATAACATTTAGAATAAATCTAAAATCCTTGTTGAACATTATTTACTCCTCTCCCTAATAGCTTAGGTTTTGTTTTGTTTTGTTTTGTTTGTACTGGGAATCAAATGTAGGACCTTGTACTTCCAGGCAGGTGTTGTGTCACTGAGCTAAATCCCTAGCCAATAGCTTAGTTTTGTAGTTGTACCATATGTGACAGTCATTTTAATGCTGTCAGTAACTTCCACCTCACAACTCCAACCTAGATCTTATCATTTTAGCAATACTGACTTCCAATTGCCAGAGCTCTTTTTTTTTTGTCATCAGTCTTCACCTGATGAGTGAAAAAGGTTGTACATAAATATATACTCCAATTCCCTTATCCTTGATTAAATAACTCAGGGCTATATTCTACAGCAATGCCCAGAATCCTTCAGTGTAGCTAAATTATATTACTCACAATAGTAACAGGCAAGCTTGATATATAATTCCTTTATTGGCTGTGTTTTCCTTACCTAGATTAATTCCCCCTACCCTCATTGCTTTTGGGGCTCGCTTTACTAATAAACTGAACTTAAATCCTTATTACTGCTTTAGATTTTGACGAAGCCAGAAAAGATGCTCAATATGTAATCATGGTTTTAGAAAAAAAATATAATTAATATTATGTTAACATTTTTCCATTTTTCCTCTGCCTGGAATGGTTCTGACTCTTACCTTTCTTCCCAAGCTGAATTTTGCTAATTGTTAACAATTATGCTTAAACACTACCTCTTTGAGGGAAGCCTTCAACACTGACCTGTAGACTAGAAGCTTTACCTTGCCATGTCTAAATAGACTTGTATGATAGCAGACACCTTAATCTCTGACTTTAGCTCCCTTCTAATCTTGCGGGGAGGGATCCAGATATATTTGTATTTTCAGTATAGTCCTAAAAAATGGGGATATAGCATTGATTTTAAATATTTACTTAAGTGAATAGCTTTTATTGCACACATTTCTTAATGAATAAGCAAAAACTGAAAACAATGGCAGATTTTATTAGAGGCGAAAAAGTTAATTGCTGAATGTAAATTTATACAACTAAATATCAACATTCGAGTTAAACAGTTTTTGGTATTTGAATCATTGTTCTTCCTAGTAATTGTGAGTAATAGTAATAATAAAATAAAACACTTTACAAATATTACACAATTCAGCTTTCCATTGTATCACATTATCCTTGTTAGGTAGCATTTACTGTTGTAATTGCTAATTTATTTTTCACTATCTTTACTATTAGCTCCATTTTACACATAGAAAATAACTCTCATATTGTATATTTTAAAGTATTTCCTTTTAAGAAGACAGAGCCTCAGAAAATGCCCTATGCTTATCAAGAAGATGAGGAATACTAAGTTCAATAATAGGCTGGATTTGGGAACATCCATGGTCCTGCCCTCCCCAATAAGAGGGTTAAAATTACCTGTGGCAAGTTGCTTGCCTCATGCTGTTTTGTGACTTCATATAGCCAAGATAATACCCTTTTGAATATGGGCCAGAATTTCCTAAATTGTATTTTGCAAAAATATTCAAAGTACCAGTTGGTCAGAAAGTAGAGACATACACTTGTTTGACAAATACATACAAAACCATATTTCTACATGTTGCATATATTGTCAGTTTTTGTGGTTATAGATTTAATTAAGACAAGATTCTGACCATTGGCATTTGGTAGCTTACCTTGAGTAACACGTACTTTTATAAATCAGTGCCCAGAAGGTACTAAGTTTCTTCTGTTGTGACTAGAATTGAAAAGTGGTGATTGATCTTGGCTTGGTGTTGATAATTTGGTTTTGAGTTAGAGTATTTTCTACTACAAACTCTAGATGCTTATAGATATTAGTATATTTCTCTTGAAATGACTACTCCTTTTGTGTCATAATTGAACTGAAAAGTTCTTTGATTTTATCTATGAACTCTTTAAGACCTAGTTTTTAATTTTTGGATTCATTCACATTTTTTCTATAACAGTAAATTATTTGGGAAAACAGATCGGATCTCATTTACTTTCATATACCTAGGACTTGTCATGCAATAAGTTACTTCATAAGCACTGGATAAGTGTTTGTACAATGGATGAAAAGCAAAATCCTGTAAAATATTTAATATAATGGTTTAACCATAGAGAGAGAGAGAGAGAGAGAGAGAGAGAGAGAGAGAGAGAGAGATAAGCGTTTCCTTGTACAGTGTTTCTACTTGAATTTTATCAATGAACATATTTTAGTTTAAGTCCTATAAACTAATTTCCACTTTGTTGAATAATCACCCAAATATCCTTTCATTCAGACATAAAGTCAGTGATAAATCCAGTTCATAAAACTAATCTCAAATGTCACATCCTGTCTGCCTCATTCACTAATTTCCCAACAATAATCTGAAGTAGTCAGTGTGCTGTAATCAGGAAATCTTTATTGGCATGCTTTCAAGCCCAGTCATCTTTTATGAGCCTTACTGCTGGTAAGTCACATCAATTTAAGCAAAACCACATGAATGAAAAGTCTACCATAACTTAGCTACTACATGTAAGTCTACAGTTTACAAAGAGACTGTTTTTAGAAGTCCGTTTTCATTAACTGAGCACTTCCCTAATGTTTCCAAAGTATTCCACTAAATCCTCTTTAAAACTCATTTTTAAAATATCTAAATTATAAAATTATAGTTTTGGACCATTTGTCCTGAACCTCTGGTGAAAGAAACCAAGGAGTAGTAACTGAGAGGTTGTCAGAAAGGGAAAAATATGCTTCAGTATCCAAATAGAAGATTGCGGTAAGACTTCCTTGAAGCACCATGCAAGGTACAAATATTTATGTTACTTCTAGGTCATATGTATCTTTCCTATCTCAACAGGTAGAGTGTTAACTGCTATGTCTAAACCATGGCTTTTTTTGGACATTCTTGCTAACTTTCCTGTGAAGAGCCGGATAGTAAAAGTTTCATGCCTTTCCTGCCACACAATCTCTGCCACAATTATTCACTTCTGCCACAATAAAACAAAGGCAGCTAAAATGATACTTTGAACAGATAAGGATGACTGTGTTAGGATAAAACTTTCCTGTTGGATGTGAAACCTGAATATAATATGTTATTACATGTCATGAGTATTTTTCTTAGGATTTTTTTCTGAAGCACTTAGAAAGTAAGAATATTCTGAGTTTATATGCTGTACAATAGCAACATATTGGGTAGAGTTTGCCAATTCTGTTTTAAAGCCATCCATGTTTAATTCCAAATTTGCTACAATTTCTGTGTCCTGGTTCATCTCCTGCATAAGCTCTGCCTCCCCATTTTGCTCTAAATCTCTTTTAAGTATCATGGCAAGACTACTGTCTCTGTTATTTTTCACTTTTTTGATACCAAATACCCAACACCCTCCCCACTCAAAGGAGAAAAGGTTTATTTTGCTCCCAGCCTGTAGAAGTTTCAGTGCCTAATTGGCTGGCTCCAAGGCAGGATGGCGTCTCTGAAGAGAAATAGCTCATGGTGGGCAGAAGGCAGCAAAGAAAGGTACCTTAGCACCCTTTTTCTGCCCCTTTTATACTCTATCTAGGCTACTGTCATTAGGGTGGTGTCAAATCAGTCAGTGGATTGATTAGTAATCACACACTCTTAATTTTAAAGAGAAAAAACAATAAAAATGATACAGAATTTCAAAACAGTTAACAATGGTTAATATATTGCTTATTATCTTCAAAGTAGTTGCTCAGATTATAAGATACAGGCATGAAAAACTGATCAAACAGTGTAAGCACAAACCATTCTTTTTGATGAACTAATAGAAATTAGTAGTATAATTATCTCAGATATCTTGTATATCTTTTTCCTTCATTCTTTTCTCCTTTTCCTCATTCTACTTGTTTTTCCTTTTGAGCAGTATATGTTGTACTTTCACAATATATATTGTACCTTTTGGATCTTACTTACTCTTTCCTACAAGGGAGGTAATACAGTGTTTATACATGTGAGTTTGATTTATTTTGCTTATGAGTATGATCTCAAGTTGCATCCATTTACCCATAAAAACCTTGAGTTCATATTTCTTTATAGCTGAGAAGTATTCCATTGTATAAAAATATCACATTTTTAAATCCATTCCTCAGTTGATGGCCATTTGGGTTGTTTCCAATATTTAGCTATTATAAATTGTGCTGCTATAAACATGAGTACACATATATTGCTGTGGTATGATGTTTTTAATTCTGGGAAAATGCCCACAAGAGGGATAGCTAGGTCAAATGAGACCTCTAATCCAATTTCCACAGTGGTTGCACCGGTGTGCACTCTTGCCAACAGTGGAGAAGTGCTCTTTTTCCCCACAAGCCCTCCAGCATTTGTTATTGGTTGGTTTCCTGCTGGAAGCCATTCTTTCTAGGGTAAAATTGAATCTCAATTTTTCTTTTATTTAAAGGAAAAAAATGAAACAGAGTGTAGAAATAATACATAATATCAAAAAAACAGTAAGAAATCACTAGTTGATAATTACATATTTTCCTCTTAGAAGTATTCGTTCAAGTTACAAAAGACAACATACAAAGTAGACGTTTAAACAGTGAGACTGCAATCAGTTCTGTTCATCTATCCAACTTAGTAATATGGTTATCAATCCTACACACTTAAACATACATGCAGTTTTATACTTTAGTATACTTTCTTTTCCTCTCTTTTTTTACAATAAATATAATCCATTCTCATAAACTACTTAGAAGTTCTACACATGTATTAATCTCTAAACGTATACCTATCCTTTCTGTATTAGAGGGAAAAACAAATCAAAACAAGTCAACAAAACAAATTCCTAGAAAAACATGAAATAAAAAAGACATATAAAACCACAATACTAGGTCATCTATGGTAGATACTATGTTGTCTCTTGTTATTTTCAATAAAATTGTCTATATCATCAGACATAGCATAATTAAACATAGCAGTGCATACCACTATTAATAAAAACCAAACATTAGAGACATTACAGGACTTCAAAGGCAGCTAATAATCAAACCAGAATGGGTATCCTATTGAATCCTGTCATCTTCAGAGTAATTGCCTCTACTCTTAGACTTTATACTATCAAGCATACCAGATTCAAATAAAATCAGTCAAGACAAAACAGCAATATAGCCCATTTTCGCTGTCTCATCTCTGCTATGCTATTTTTCTGTCATTGCTGTTTGTTTACTTTCTCCTTCATTCCACTGTCTGCCCCTTTCTTTGAGGCCTTTCTACCATTGTTCCTGGAATCCCGGTGATTTTCTTCTCTCTCTCTCTAGAATGTCCTTCAATATTCTTTGCAGGGTTGGATTGGTGGTCACGAACTCCCCCAGTTCCTGTTTGTCATGGAAATATCTTCTCTCCATTAATTTTGAGAGACATTTTTGCAGGGTACATCAATCTGGGTTGGAGGTTATTTTCTTTCAGGGCTTGGAATATTTCACTCCAAGCTCTTCTTGATTTGATAGTTTGCATCGAGGAGTCTGCTGTGATTTTGATGAGTTTTCCTTTATAGGTAATCTGTTTCTTTTCTCTGACCACTTTTAATATTCTGTTCTTGTGTTGGATTTCTGAGATCCTGATTATTATATGTCTGGGTATAGATCTGTTTTGGTTGTAGCTGGCTGGAGTTCTGTATGCCTCATATATCTGAACATCACCTCCGTTTCCTATGCTTAGGAAGTTTTCCTTAATTATTTCTGTGAATAGCCTTTTTATTTCATTTGTATTTGTCCCTGCTTCTTGTTCACATTTTTTATTCTTAATTTATAAATCCTCTTGTCATCTTCTAGCCTTTGTATCTTACTTCCTGGTTCCTTGTTAAAGAGATCTTTCCTTTCGTGATCATACAGTGAAGATCTATCTTCCAGTTTTGAAAGTCTGTCTTTAGTTTCTGTCAAGAAGTTTTTCCAGCTTTCAGTGGAAGTTTTAATTTCCTGATATTCTCTTTGAATAAGTTTCATGTATTCTAGATTTTGTTTATATTCTTCATCAAAGGCTCCTCTCCTTTCTCTGGTTTCCTCCATTCTTCCATTTGTGTCTTCTTGAGGGGTACCCAGCATTTCTTTTATTAATCTTGTATCTTGCTTCACCTAAGTTAGAATTTCAGTTTTAAATTTGTTGATGAGGTCACAGAAGTATTTCTTTATTTCTGATGAGGCTGTGTCTGATATTGCATGTTTGCTGCCCTCAATCTCCTCTGTATTTACCTCCCCTGGACTTATTTTCCCTGTGTCAGCAGTTGGAGGCTATTTATTGTTTCTTTGTCTTGTCATGTTTGTGGTTTCTTTCAGACAGGTGAATGGTGGAGGTCTCAGAATCTTTTTGTATTTCTTACAGTTTTTCTGAAGCATACTAGCTAAGGGGAGTGCTGCCCTCTCCAGTTTGCTGTTGATCTGTGAGGTGCACACAGGGTGGTGTGGGCCAGCCCCTCCCCTTTAAGACAGTTAACCGGTGAGTGTCTTCAGCATGTTAGTGTGTATCCTGCGGATGTACTGGTTCAGGACAGCCTTGTTCCTGGCCACTGGGTCCCAACCAGGGGCATGGCCCAGCCCAAGCAGATCCCACCAATCCACTTTGGGCCAGGAGCTGCCAACTGAAGCCACTTTCAGTTGTCAATTCAAGCCTGTCCTGCTCAACTCCATTATGTCATCTAGCCAGTCATCCCGCTCTGGGGAACCCAGTTCTCAGCATTCAACAAAGTCTGTGCAGCTCAGTTGACTGGTTCCCCTCCCTGCTACAGTGCCTCCTCCCGCCCAGGGTCTCAAGCTCACCACCCCCTGCTCTTGGTGGGGATGCGACCTCAGCTCAATCTTGAGTTGTCTGACTCTAAGACACACCCAGTACAGCAATGGGAGCGTGCCCCAGCTCCAACCCTCTGTCCATGCTTCTTCTTTTTTTATTTTTTTCTTTTTCCTCAGTTTCTTCCTGGGTCATGAGACTTCCTCTCCTTTCTTCTGGTCTTCTCCATGGTGTTAAATTCTACCATCTGAGTTGTTTTTCTCAGAGAGGCTCTCTATCGTGCTACCTATCAATTGGCCAACTTTTTCTCACTCAATCTCGGTGTTGTTTTAACTTGTAGTCCTTGAATGACCAGTGATGCTGAACATTTTTTAGTATATTTGTTTGCCATTTGTATTTCTTCATCTGGGAAAGGTATAATTATCTCAGATGCTCTTTTTTGGATTGTGTCTTTGAATTTGGGGGACTTGATTTATTTGAATTTTTTGTATGTTCCAGATAGAAGTGCTTTGTCTGAGGGGAAATTGGCTAGAATTTTTTCCCATTCTTTTTTTTTTTTTTTTGTTCACTCTGTTGGAAGTAGTCACACACTCTTAATCCCAGAATCACACACTCTAAATTCAGACATCTTTGAAATGCCTCACCTATGACTGCATGAGGCTTTCAGGGGATATCTAGAAACAAACCATAACACTTCACCATTGGCCCTTAAAAGACTCACGCACATCTATTTGTGCACAAAACACTTTAGTTCATTCCTAAGAGTTACTAATAGTTTCTGCATTGATTTTTTGGAAAGCAATTCTTGTGATATAAGATACGTTTAAGAACTTGTGAGGTTTTTTTTTTATTAAATTAAGAATATTGCTTTCACTTTGCATTCACGTTAAGGTCTCCTTTGAATTCACTTCTTGAAAGCAAGTTTTGCTTATGTATGTTGGCTGAGAAACTGTACAAACACCTACCACTTTAAACAAACATGGAATCTGAGTGAAATTAGAACTTTAGAGATTCTAGAGCATGTGTTGGAACATTTGAACAGCTTCTCCCCAGCAGATCTAACATGTAGTTTAGATAAATTCCTGCAGAGAATCTTTTGGTTATGTGCACTAAAATTCAGTTTGGAATTCTACATTAATACTTTCAAAAAATAAAGTAAATAAAAGCAGAAAGCCCAGATTTTAACAGTGGCTGCCATGGCCCACTTTTTGAATTCTTGGCAAGTGACAATTATGTGATAATTATCTTCTGCCCAACTTAAAATTCAAAGGTGTTCTTCAATCAGAGTAGAAAACAAGCAAAAGCGGTTATCTTCTATCAGATGGCACAGTCACTATCTTCAGGGATTGTACAGTGGATGATGATTAGAAGAAAGGCAGGTATTTAGATAAAGAAGAATTTATCAGAATAGGAGTCTTGCCATTGGACATTCAATCTAGCATTTTAAAATCCAGAAAGGACAAGGTGAATCAGTCTTTTCCAGTACTACCATGTGGTCTATTTAGAGTATTGTGTATGGTAACTATATATCACAATGTTCTGAAGGTCAGGGAAGACAAATTAATTCTGTAAGACAATAAAATTTATGTTGATCAATATCTTTTTTTTTCTTTCTTTAAATTCTTGTTACTGGTCTCTTTTTTTTCTCTGTGATGATATGATAAATGTGACCACATACAGTTAGGATGGTAATAAACTCACTTGTCCCGAAGTGAGAATAATAAGAGTATTATTAAAAAACAAAACATAAAACCCTCTAGATTTTTTGTCTCTAAAAATATAGACAGATCATTTTTCTTCTGATTCTTTCTATATCAATGCAATGCATTACATGATAATATAATTGTCATCCTCATCTTTATTTACTATTACTATTTCACATTTTAAGAAGTCTTCATATTTTCAGTTTTCTTAGCTACACTGTTATTCACAGAAATAACATAGATAATTAAAGTGTTTCTGATTGTAGGGTCTGCTTCTGTAAAAATGAGTTAGCTGGCTGGGAGCAATAATAAAGGTAATTGTCTATATGTTACATTATTAGGGAGTCTGTAAATCCTGGCATTATCACAGAAAAATTTTTTCTTTGCAAAAACAACTCAGTTTGGTATGGTGATGCATACCCATAATTCCAGTACTTGTGAAGCAGAGGCAGAAACAGAAGAATCTCAGGTTTAAATCCCTCCTGAACAACTTAGCGAGACCCCATGTCAGAAATTTAAAAGGTCTGGGAATGTATCTTATTGCAAAGGCCCTGAATTCATTCCCCATTACTATGAAAAAAGAATATCTATGCATACGTATGTATATTAAAAAGAAAAAATAACTCAGAAATGATGGTGCAATTTTGCTATTATGTTTTTTGATTAATTATCTTGGTTTCTGTACTAATTAACCCATATTGTAAGTTTGAAGAATATACAATGAAAACACAGGAAAGTGTAACTCATCACTGATCTTTAAGTTGGACATAAGTTACTGGAGAGAAATTACAACAGGTTTTGCTTAATCTTTCACAAGAAATGATGTTTGACAAGCTGCTCTGACCCCATACTCACTGGCAACTTTTTTTCTCCTTAATGATCAACTACTTACTTTGCAGCAGTACTTTTTCTTACTCTATACCTTAATCAGTGGCTGATACTTCGAACAAATGCTATGAGTGTCATGCATATTTATTAGGCTGAAAAGATTGCCTTATATAAAAACTATTATTTACATGCATTGCGTGAGAGAAAGGAGCATAAAGACATTCTGTGACAACTGATAGAGTGAGATTTCTGGAGCCTTCCTTTTCAAATGCCTGATAACCATCAGGCAGTAGCAATTCCTCCAGGGATTTGGGTGTGCTATGCCCTCCTCCCTGTACATATATAACAGCACACAGCCAAACAGCATGTTCTACAGGAAAAAAATATTATGGATGTTTTACTTATGTTAATTAGTTAATCATTCCAACAATAGTAGATTTGAGACAAATTACTATTAAGTGCTCCATTTTTGAGTGAGGAAGATAAGCTGCATAGAGATTAAGTAACTTGCTTGAGGTCAAGGATAGTGTCGGGACCATTCCAGGGATGGTCCTGCTCTAGAGTTTGTATCACTAAGCTTTTCCCTCAAATGTCCAGCATCTTTAAAGACCACAGCAGGAAATGGGAGTTCACAAAACAGCCATGCTGTTTTCTACTATAAATAAGAAAGAGACTAATAAAAGATTAACATTCACTGTACTGAAACAGGAAGGTGAATATTCAGGGAAGAAATTAATCCTAGGTGGTCATTTATGCAACAACCAACACTTGTGGCCTCTTTTTCTCTTGCAATTAACAGCATATATTGGCGTGCATGGAATCTTGTTATAGCATCTTTAAAATTTCCCTGAAAATAAGTCTTTCTTCATCATAGAAAAGTTATGCTTCCCATGTACTCAGAAACTTAAATACTTTTTATGAAACTATATTCATTGTTCTACACCTTCTTGTTTTTTTAGCCTTTTGAAAAGGAGGATCATAAGCCACTATAGCATGTGCTTATAACCCCAAAACTCTGACAGGCTGAGGCAGAAGAATTCTAAGTTTGGACCCAATCTGTGTCACTTAGCAACTTTGTAAACCTGTTTAAAAAAAAAAGATCATTAATCTCAGGGTCACTTGAAAAAGCAGCCATCTGTCAAATCTTTCAAAATAAAGGAATATGTGTCAGTTATCTACAGTAGGGAAGAGCAAATGAATAGAGATAAGGACTTGTACCTAGTGGCTTCTCCTGGGGATGTTCACAAGCTGATGATCAGATCCTAGAAATGTAGGCGTATGCAGTGTCATAAAGGGAAGTAAGCACTGAATTCAGGACCAGGCATAGAGTGCAAAAATCCAGTGTTTGCACTGTAAGTGCTAACTATGTAATCCTGTGCTAGTTAAACTCTTAGGTTTCTGATTTTCTTTCAAATAGTTAGGTTTAAATAAGAAAGTGACTATAAATGTGCCCTGTGAACTTTACTGCATTAAATATATTTGAGCAAATTAACAGGGAAATAGGTGGTGGGAACCAAATTACACCAGCAAGTTGATCTGAATTCTGAGTGTAATATCACAGTACTATCCTAAAAGTGGTCAAGGGTCATGATAATAATCAGATCATAGAAAGTGCTGAAACTTTAGATTTCAGGTACATCTGTGAACAATTTCAGAACTCTGACTACTGGGCTGAGGTTCAGGTGACAATCTCTACTTTTGCTAGCTTGAGCTTTTGTTTTAGTCATAAGGGGGATCAAACCTAGGACCTTGTGGACATCAGGGAAGTATTCTACCACTGTGTTGCACCACAGGTCAAAAACTCCAGTTTTAAACGTATTAAGATGCTGGATAAAACTTTGGATATTCAAAAAGAGGGGAAAAATTCCCAGGGAAGATGGCAGATCAATAAGTAGCAAGGTAAAGAGCCTCTCTGAGAGAAACAGTTCAGACGCTAGAATTTAACACCATGGAGAAGACTAAATGAAAGGAGAGGGATTCTCATGATCCAGGAAGAAACTAAGGAAAAAGAAAAAGAAAAAAGAGGATGGAAGGCGAGCCAGATGCACTCTCACCAGACCTGGTCCCATGCTGTGCTAGGTGCCCTGCAGTATGATGACTCAACAGTCACGCTGATGTTGGGGGTTGGTGAGCCTGAGGACCTCAGTGTGAGGACACGTCTCAATGGAGAATGGAGCTGGCATGGATATCTGCACTAGCCCCTGGTGAGTGCTTGGAATTTGGTCCTGCCACAGGAGGGGGAGATCGGCTGGGTGACATATAGAAATCTGGCAGGATGCGCCTGAACCTGGAACTGTAATGGCTTCAGTTGGCTGCTCCTAGAACAGAGAAGATTGGTAGGAACTGCTTAAACTGGGTACCGCCCCTCAGCAGGACCCAATAGCTAGGGAAGAAGTTGCCCCTGAAACTGTCCTTTGGGATTACAACTGAGACAGCTGAAGATTGCGGGACACAGCGTCTTCATTGTGATCTGGCAAGTGTGCACCAGCTTGGATCTGCGCCAGCTGGCAGAGCCACCCAGACTCGTTCCCACTGCCACTCACAGGAAGAACTTCAGCGCTGAGGTTGGGGGTTGGTGAGCCCAACGGAGAGCAGAGCCAGCAAAGGGACTTTCATTAATCCACGGTCAGTACTGGGAATGAGACCCCCCCCCACATGGGAGGGGCGCGACCAAGTGGGCGACATGTTGGAATCAGGCAGGAGGAGCCTGAACTGGGAGTGACAGTGACTTCAGTTGGTTGCTCCCTCCCCAGAGCAGATTCGTGGGATTTGCTTGGACTGGGCTGTGCCCCTGGCCGGGAACCAATAAGCCATCCTAAATAAATTCACTGCGCCTAGCATGCACTAACTGGGTGAAAGGCCCCTGAAGTTTGGTTGACCCAGTGGGGAGGGGCAGGCATATGCAGCCTGCTTATACCTCAGTGACAAGAGCAGGCAGGAGAGGGCAGGGGTCCCTGGCCAGTGTGATTTGGAGGAACCGTGGCCAACAGGGAAGGGGGCTGAGATCTGCACCGTAACCTGTGTGGAGGAAGCCAGGGCCATGACAGGAGAGAGAAGTGGAAGGTGGCCCCCAGCCCAGAACCCTGAGAACACTGAACCAGGAGAAGGAAAAACAAGGGAGACTGAGGGCGGCAAACATGCAACATCAGACATGGCTTCAATGGACATTAAGAGATATCTTCGGGACCTTGTAGACGAGCTCAAAACTGAAATATTAAATCGGGTAAAACAGGATATGAGTAGAGTAATAAAAGAAATGCTCTCAGGAAGCATCTCTCAGGATGATACAAATGGAAGAAGGGAGGAACACAAAAAAAGGAGAGAAACATTTGATAAAGAATATAAAGAAAATATAGAATATATGAAGCAGATTCAAAGAGACTACCAGGAAATTAAAAACTCCATTGAAAGCTGGAAAAATGCCTTAAAAGAAACTAAGGATAGACTATCAAAACTTGAAGACAAGTTGGCAGTGTGTGATAATGAAAGGAAAGATCTCTTAAAAATAACAAGGAAACAGGCAGTAACAATACAAAGGCTAGAAGATGACAAGAGAATCTACAATTTAAGAATAAGAAACATGAATGAAGAAGCAGGAATACATACAGGTGAATTACAAAGGCTATTTATGGAAATAATTAAGGAAAACTTCCCAAACATGGGAAAAGAAAATGACATTCAGTTGTGTGAGGCATACAGAACCCCAGCCACCTACAACCAAAACAGATCTACACCCACACATATAATAATCAAGATGCCAGAAATTCAATATAAAAACAGAATATTAAAAGCTGTCAGAGAAAAGAAACAGATTATCTATAGAGGTAAGCCCATCAGAATCATGGCTGACTTCTCGACACAGACCGTCAGATCAAGAAGAGCTTTGAGTGAAGTATTCAAAGCCCTGAAGGAGAATAACCTCCAGCCCAGATTGATGTACCCTGCAAAACTGTCACTAGAAATTGATGGAGAAACAAGATGCTTCCACGACAAAGAGGAACTGGGGGAGTTTGTGATCACCAATCCAACCCTTCAGAGAATACTGAAGGACATTCTAGAGAGAGAGAAAGAAAATACCAAGATTTTAGGAACAGTGGCAGAAAGGCCTCAATGAGTGGGGCAGGCAGCAGAAGAATGAAGGAGAAAAGTAGACAAACAAAGGCAGGAAAATAGCATAGCAGAAATGAGGCAGGGAAGGATAACTAGAAACTCTAACATCGATGGCCTTGATACACTAACAAAAAGAAACACAGGAGGAGTAGACCAGGAGATAGGGTCTATCGAGATGCTCTGTATAGGAAATATAATCAACCTGAAAGAGGGTTTATGGACTGAAAGCCAAAGATGAGAAAACAATGCTACATGTGCCAGGGAACCAGAGAGAATTAGGGGCTACTCATCCAGCAGCGGCAGATAGGTTGGAAAGACATGACAGTTTGTGCAGTGGGAAACTACTCAGCTATAAGGAAGGAAAACCTTGAGGCTTTTGTAAGTAAAGGAATATAAGTTAAAATCAAGCTCAGTAGTAAAAAGGTTCAGAACTACTTGGGTAAATAGTGGATTGCCTCCCTAATCTAAAAACTAAAGGAGATAGCAGGATCCAAAATGTACAATGCACCCTTTGAAAGTGAAAGGGGAGGAAATGTCTAAAAAGAGAAGGCAGAGGATATTGTTAATAGTGTATCAAGATTTAAAAACCACATTATTCTCATCACTCTGTTTAGTTTGATTATATTCTGTTCCAGTCTATCTACTTGTACTAGATTTGAGGGCACAGACAGCTATTCCAAAAATAACAGGAAATACTATGGTAACTACCCTTAATTTCCTATTAACTTAATCTGAAGCCCTGTGTTACTTATGCTGTCTTATTATGACTGATCTTATTTGAATTTGGTTTGTTTGATCACTGTCTTGTCTTGACTGATTTTGTTTGAATCTGTTATGTTTGATAGTACCAAGTCTGAGTGTATAGGCAACTACTCTGAAGATGACAAGATTCACTAGGATACCCATTCTGGTTTGACTGTTACCTGCTTTTGAAGTCCTATAATGTCTCCAATGTTTTTTTTTTATATTGTTATGTACTGCTATGTTCAATTTTACTATGCCTAATGATATGGACAATTCTATTGAAAATAACAAGTGACATCATAGTAACCATTGTAGATCACCTTATACTGTGGTTTTAATCTTATGCTATGTCCATGCTTGGATTACAGGCATGTACCACTATGCCTAGCTAATTATGGGATGCTGTCAACATTGTAGCTCTAGAAAAATAAAGGAAAGTTAGTACTAGAGATGGGAGTTTTAGAAACTGTCCATGGAAATAGTTGCCTACAACAAGGCCTTAAAGGGTATATTCACTTTGTGGAGATATTGTGACAATGTACCACTGAATAATATACAAAAAAGAGAAAATTACTCTCTCACAGTTCTGAATATTCCAAACCCAAAATCAAGTTTGGGGCATTGTTAGTTCTTTGTGAGAGCTTTGAAAGAAAATTGTCACACACCTCTCTCTTAGCTTCAGGAAGCTGGGATATTCCTTGCTTTGAAGGTAGGATTCTCCAGTATCTTCATATCACCTCCCTTGAAGACATGTCCATCTTTGTGTCCAAATTTCCCCCTCTTATAGGGACACATTCATATCAGGATATTAGGGTTTTTCCCCTTACAGGCCTTCAGAAATTCTTATGTCCTCTGCCACTGTGCTCCACTCCAGATGCTAACTAGATTGTGACCTAATTAAGTCACCCTAATGACCTCTTCTTAATTTCTATACAGCCAATTCCCAAATAATACAACATTCACAGGTGCTGCAAATTAAGACTTTCAGTATATTTCTGTGGGATACCTTATGACTCATGATGGAGAGAGCAAAGATTTTGAAATAAGCAAAGCAAAAAATGAAAGCAAGAATCTTCAAACCCTAAGAATGAAAAGGAGTTCAAAGGAGAGAAGGATGAGTGATAATTATTTCATGAAATTAGGAAGAGATAGTGTAAGAAATGGAAAGAATACATAAGATACAAAATCCTCAGTAAACACAGTGAAAGGATAAGAATCTGCTCAAAGGGGAAAAATAATATTTCAGAAAAAAGGAGGAAAAAGAAAGAGGAAGGGAAAAGAAAAAAATATCTAAAATTATATAAACACACTTACAATAGCCAAGATGATTGTGCTACAAATTCTGTAAGTTCTTGGAACAAAATAGTTAACATTCATAGGATTAGAACAATTTTGCACATTAGTGTCTGGTGATCTGAGGAACTCTTGAAAATCATTATGTAAAATAACAATGCTCCTACTACCTTGACGATCTATATCGTCATTGTTTTGGGCTTTTTGCTATGTTGTTTATTTGTCTTTTTGTTCTGTGTTTTTCTAGTAATTTGCTTTGTTTTGTTTTGTTTTTTCCTCTAATACAGAAAGGATAGGTATACATGTAGAGGCTTGCACATGCCTAGAACTTCTCCTAAACAGTTTATGAGAATTGATTACATTATGCATGATGAAATGAATAGCTACCTTGAAGAAAAGGAAACATGGCTGATTTCATATCATAATGCTGTGAAATCCAGCAATGCTTTTATTCTTTGTTCAGAGTTTTAGTCTGTTTTGTATTGTTTAATTTCAACATACATGAAGGTATGGACAGCTATTTTGAAGAGAACAGAGCATTATGGCAGCCATTGTTAATTTTCCTATAGTCTGGTTTTGAAGGCCTATAATGCCTTCATCACTCTGCTCCGATTAGTTTTATACTATTTTGTTTTGTATGAATTCATTGTGCATGAAGATGTGGATGATTATTTAAAAGAAATCAAGAGACATTATGATAGCCACTGTAGATCTCCTGTTCTCTTGCTTTGACATCTGTGTCACTTACATTGTTTTCTTCTGACCTGCTTTGTTCTGTTTTGTTATATTTTGTTTTACCCTATTTAAAATAAAATAAAAAAAGAAATTAGAGAGGAGAACTCTGAAAAGTAGTTGCCAATGGAAAGAGATTTCACAAAGAAAGGTATTATAATTTGAAATGATAGACAAAAGTCAGGCGATGGGGGACAAGCTGAGAAAAGACAATCAGATGTAGCTGTCAGGAGGCTGCTGCGGCTGCTCACCTTCAGAGGTGTCTATGACATAGTGTTTCTGGAGGCAAACTCCAGGGACTCAGCCCTAAGCACTGCCAGTTCCATGAGTAGTTAGTGCAATATTCAAACTCTCTGTCTCTGTTTGTTCATATGTAAAATGATAATGATAGTAATATCATATTTACTTCCCAGAGTTATTATGAGGGTTAGATAAGTTGTGCTTCAAACAGTGTCTTTTAACTTTACTGTATCAAAGGGTACTATCAACAGTGAAAGGCAGTGTATAGTATGAGACAAAATAACTGCTAATCACATATGTGAGAAGGGGATTAATATTTGTAATATTCAGAGGACTTCCACAGCTAGACAAAAAAAAGCTGATTAAAAATAGGCAAAGGAACCCAACTGAGGGCTGTGACTGCCTGTGCTGTGCACCATCCCAGCACATGGGGTGCACTCCCAACTCTGCTCCCAAGTGGTTAAGACCTTACCTTGCATCTGGGGCCAGCCTAAGAACCAGGACAGGGATGGGTGGCCCTAGCCAGGCCACATCCAGCAGGGCCCAGAATCCAACCCAGGGTATCCCAGTGCACAGGGCAAACTGGGAACTTCCTTCCCAGAGGAACCTTGGACTATCACGGAGTAACTGTACCAAATTGAAGGGAGATTCAGTAACCACCTCACCCAAACAGAAGATCTCAGCAGGCCCCAGTTAGGGTGGGGAGTATACCCCTAAAAGAGAGGTGTACAGTGGGTAAATAGGGCCAGTAGTAAAGCCCTCTCCAACTAACTGTAAGGCCTTGGTGAGTCTGACAAGAGTGTGGGTGACCGCCTCCTACACACAGAAAACATCAGGCAGAGTGAAAATGACAAAACAAAAATGCAAAATGCAACCTCAAACATCGAGTCCACCAGGAGCAAGTACAGGAGACACTGAAATAGAGGACTTCAAAAGTAACACACCAGAATTGTCTGAAAAGATAGTAAGTGAAATAAAAAAAACAACTCCATGAGGCTATAAAGGATATCAAATTAGAAGTACTCTCCCATGTAAAGACAGAAATAGCAATCTTAGTAAAGGAGTTGCTGAGCCCAGCTAGAGGAAATAGAGAAAAAAGTACAGGAGCATGGGAAATTGATTGAAACCTTGCATGAACAATATAGAAAACATGCAGAATTCATGAAACAAACTCAAACAGATATCCAAGAAACAAAAAATTCTATTGAAAGTGTGAAAAACTGCTTAAATGAAGCTGAGGATAGGATTTTGGATCTTGAGGACAGGATCACAATTAGTGATCATGAAAGTATAGAACTTTTAAAAAATAACAAAACAGCATGAAATGACAATCCAGAAGCTTCATGATGATGGCAAGAGCAACAATATAAGATTAATGGGCATTAGTGAAGATGCAGGAATCAATGCAAATGATATATGTAAAATATCCACAGAAGTAATAACAGAAAATTATCCAAACATGGGGAAAAAATCTGATATGCAGATAAATGAGGCATATAGAATGCCAAACAGTCACAATCAACATAAACCCATACCTAGACACATAATAATTAAGATCTCAGACATACAGCATAAAAACAGAATACTGAAAGCTGTTAGAGAAAAGACACAACTCACCTATCAAGGAAAGCCCATTAGAATCATAGCAGACTTTTCTGCACAAATCCTCAAGGCAAGATGAGCTTGGAGTGAGGTATTTCAAGCCCTGAAAGAGAACAACTTTCAACCCAGACTTATGTACCCAGCAAAACTTTCATTCAGATTTAATGGAGAAACAAGATACTTCTACAACAAATAACAACTGAAGAAACTCACATCCACCAAATCAACCCTAGAAAGAGTACTGGAAGACATACTAGACAGAGATAAAAGTGACCACAACCCCCAGAACAACAACAGAAAGAAACCACTAGGCAAGACAAGCAATTAAATAAGGGGGAAAAGCAAGAAGCAAACAACTAGAAAATAACATGGCAAAGTCAAGCCAATACATATCAGTGATATCCATAAATGTAAACAGCCTCAATTCACCTATCAAAAGAAATAGACTGACAGAATGGATCAAGAAACATGATCCCATAATATGCTGTAAACAAGAAACATATCTGACCTAAAAGGAAACTCATAGATTAAAAGTCAAAGGTTGGAAAACAGTATTCCATGCAACAGGAACCCAGACAAAAGCAGGGGTAGCTATCCTATCTGCAGACAATGTGAACTTTAAACCTAAAATGATTAAAAGAGATAAAGAAGGTCACTTATATACTTGTTAGTGGAAAAATTCAAGAGGAAGAACTAACAACTATAAATATATATGCACCAAACACAAGGGCACCCAACTATATAAGACAGATACTAATAGACATGAAAAGCCAAATACACAAGAACACAGTTATAACAGGAGACCTTAACAGCCCATTGTCACAAAGAGACAGATCAACTAGAAAAAAAAGTTGGCAAAGAAATAATAGAACTGACTCATATCTGCGAGCAATTGGACTTAGTAGATGTTTACAGAGTGTTCCACCCAACTACATCAGAATACACATTCTTCTCAGCTACACATGGGACATTCTCCAAAATAGGCCATATATTATCCCATAAAACATTCTTAAGTAAATGCAAAGGTATAGAAATCATCCCATGCATAATATCTGATCATAGCACACTGAAATTAGAAATCAATGGCAAAGGAAATTGCAAAACCTGCATAAATACATGGAAATTAAATAACAACATTTTGAACAACCAGTGGGCTACAGATGAAATTAAAGAAGAAATAAAGCAATACCTACAATTCAATGAAAATATGGAAACAACATACTGTAATTGTTGGGATGCAATGAAAGCAGTCTTAAGAGAGAAATATATAGCAATAAATTGTCATATCAAGAAAACAGAACTAGCATAAAAAAACAACCTAATGCTCCATCTCAAGCTTCTAGAAAAAGAAGAGCAAGCTAAACCCAAAGCTCATAGAAGAAAGGAAATTGTAAAGATTAGAGCAGAAATCAATGCAACTGAAACTAAAAAAAAAAAAAAGAATTAATGAATCAAAAAGCTGGCTTCTCGAGAGAACAAATGAAACTGACAAACCCCTAGCTAACCTTATCAAGAAAAAGAAAGAAAAAACCCAAATTCACACAATAAGGACTGAAAAGGGGGAAATTACTATAGGTCCCATGGAAATTCAAAAGATCATGAATACCAACTTTGAAAATCTCTATTCACAGGGGTGGAAAACACAGAGGAAATGGACAGATTTCTAGAAACATATGAACTACCAAAGCTCAACCAAGAAGATATAGCAATTTTCAACAACCCAATATCAGCTATTGAAATTGAAAACGTAATAGGTCCTGATGAATTCACAGCTGAATGCCACAAGAAATTTAGAGATTTGATGCCAATACTCCTTAAACTCTTCAATGAAATTGAGAAGAAAGCAACCCTCTCTAAATCATTCCTGGAGGCAGGTATTACTCTCATATCAAAACCAGAGAAAGACCCAACCAAAAAAGAGAACTATAGGCCAATTTCACTAATGAACACTGATGCAAAGATTCTCAATAAAATACTGGCAAATAGAATGCAGCAAATCATCAAGAAGATTATACATCATGACCAAGAGAGGTTCATTAAAGGAGTGCAGGGATGGTTTAACATATGTAAATCAATAGATGTGATACACCACATCAACAGAGACAAAAACAAAAACCACATGGTCATCTCAATAGATGCAGAAAAAGTTTTCGATAAAGTCCAACATACGTTCATGTTAAAAACTCTTCAGAAATTCTAAATACACAGTGTCTACTTCAACCTTATAAAGACCATCTATGACAAACCAAAAGCCAACATTATACTAAACAGACAAAAACTGAAAGCTTTCACCTTAAAATCAGGAACAAGACAAGGATGTCCACTATCACCACTCCTTTTCAATATAGTTCTGGAAACACTAGCCAGGGCAATCAGACAAGAGAGAGAAATAAAAGAAATAAAGATAGGAAAAGAAGAAGTTGAACTATCACTATTTGCAGATGACATGATACTGTATATAGAAGACCCAAAAAACTCCATTAAAAGACTGCTTGATATAATAAACAAGTTCAGCAGGGTAGCTGGATACAAAGTCAATGCTCAGAAATCAATAGCATTCTTGTACACAAACAAACAACTAACCAAGACAGAAATTATGGAAATATCACCCTTTACAATAACATCTAAAAAATGAAATACTTAGGAATCAACCTAACTAAAAATGTAAAAGACTTATATGATGAAAATTATACTACCCTAAAAAAAGAGATTGAAGAGGATATTAGGAAATGGAAGGATTTTTCCTGCTCTTGGCTAGGAAGAACCAACATTGTGATAATGGCCATACTCTCAAAACTGTTATACAGATTTAATGCAATCCCAATCAAAATACCACTGACATACCTCACAGATCTAGAGAAAACACTCCTAAAGTTCATTGGAAACAGAAGAAACCCCGAATAGCAAAAGCAATTCTGGGCAACAAGGGCAAGGCAGGAGGCATCTCAATTCCTGACTTGAAGCAGTACTATAAAGCAACAGTGATAAAATCAGTTTGGTACTGGCAAAGAAATAGACCTGAGGATCAATAGAACAGATTAGAAGATGCAAGCACAACTACAAAAACACTCAGCCACCTGATATTTGACCAAGGGGCTAAACATGTCCACTGGACAAAGGATAATGGTGTTGGAAAAATTGGCTCTCCACATTCCGAAGACTGAAACTAGATCCATGCCTATCACCATGCACAAAACTAAAGTCTAAATGGATCAACGATCTAAATATTAAACTAGAAACTCTAAATCTACTGTAAGACATAGTAGGTGAAGTCTTAGACACATAGGGGTAGGCAGAGAATTCATAAACAAAACACAAACTGCATGGGAAACACTTTAAAGAATCAACAACTGGGATCTCGTATTATTGAAAAGTTTCTGCACCTCAAAAGAAATCACCAACAGAGTGAAAAGAAAACCCACAGAGTGGGAAAGAATTTTAGCCAGCAACCCCTCAGACAAAGGACTTATATCCAGAACATATAAAGAATTGAAAAACATCAAGCCCCCCAAAATCAAAGAGCCTCTCCAAAAATGTGCAACCGAGATGAACATACAGTTCTCAGAGGAAGATATACAAATGGCAAATAAATATATGAAGAAATGTTCACCATCACAGGTCATTCTAGAAATGCAAATTAAAACAGCATTGAGATTTTATCTCACCCCAGAAAGAATGGCTGCCATCAAGAAAACAACTGATAACAAATATTGGTGAGGATGCGGGGAAAAGTAACATTTATCCACTATTGGTGGGAGTGCAGATTGGTGCAACCACTGTGGAAATCTGTATGGAGAATTCTCAGAAGACTAGGATTGGAAGCTCTATTCAACCCAGCTATTCTGCTTCTGGGTATTTTCTGAGAAGAACTGAAAAGTTCATATCACGGTGATATATGTGCCCCCATGTTCATAGCAACACAATTTGCAATAGCTAAATCTTGGAAACAACCAAGGTGCCCATCAACCAAAGAGTGGATGAAAAAGATGTGGTATTTTTATATAATGGAATATTACTCAGCTATAAAAAAGGGTGATCTTGAGGCTTTCATAGTAAATGGAGACAATGTGAGACTATCCTCATTAGTGAAATAAATAAGAATCATATTTATAAATATCACATTGTGTCTCTGGTGCAAAAAGTAATAAGAAAGGTAGGAGTACTAAAACCCAAAATGTGTAATTGATACTGTAAAAAAGAGAGGAATAGAAAGTGCTCTAAAGGATATAACTGCATGTATGCTTAAGTGTGTCTTATAGATGACCATATTACTAAGTTTTCATTAGATTGTTCAGCAGAACTGTTTGCAATCTCGCTGTTGGAATGTCTACTATATATCCTTTAATTCTGTAACTTGAACAACTATATACAAGATGACAATATGTAATTTATAAACTAGTGATTTCTTAGTGTTTTTCTTTCTTTTTTTTCTATTTTTTCTTTTAGAATTCTGTATTATTGCTAAATCTTTTTCTATTTTTTTCTCTTTTTAAATAAAATAAAAAATGTGTAATTGGTACTGTAAAAAAGAGAGGAAATAGGAAGTGCTATAAAAGATATAACTGCATGTATATTTAAAGGTGTAGGATTGATAACCATATTTCTAACTTCTTGTTGGATTGATGAACAGATCTGTTTGCAGTCTCACTATTTGAATGTCCACTTTGTATGCTTTAATTTTATAACTTGAATAACTATTTCTAAAAAGACAATATGTAATTATCAACTAGTGATTTCTTACTGTTTTTTTTTTTAAATTCTGTATTATTTATACATTTTTCTGTTTTTTTTCTCTTCAAATAAAAAAATGGGCAAAGGATTTGAATATTATTTCAAATAAGATATACAAGTAGATAATAAGCACATGGAAAGATTTTCAGGTTCACTAAATCAAAACCATGATGAGATACACTTTATACTCATTAGGATGACTATGATAGCAACCAGAAAATATCAAGTGTGGTGAGGATATGGAGAAATTATAACAGTGAACATTCCTGATGAGAGTGTAAAATGGTGAAGGTATGAAGGAAAGTTATATGAAAATGCCATAATGGAGTAACAGTGGAGAAATAAAACCAGTTTTTAAATTAGTAAAAATATTGTAGAAATACAATAAAAATTTATTTAGCATTAAAAGGGAAAGTTATGACATATTTTTAAAAATGAATAATTATGCTAAATGAAATAAATCAGACACAAAAACAGATCTATTGCACAATTACACTTATATACTTACATACTTAGACTTACACATCAACTTACCAAATTTCTAAATTCAGCATGTAGAACAGTGGCAGAGACAGGATGAGAATAAGGAAGAATGAAAATTACTGTTCAGTAGAGTTGTGCCTTGTGTTTAGATGTCCCCCCAAAGGCTTATGGGGTCACAGATGGTGCTTTTTCAGAAGTGGCTGAATCTAGAGTGTGTGATGCTAGAATGAAGGTAATGTGATTATTAAATCAGGCCACTGATTGGTTTGGCATCACCCTACTGGCAATAACCTAAATAGAATATAAAAGGGCTACAAAAAGCTGTCAAGGCTCCTTGTTTGTTTTGCTACATTCTGTCTACCATGAACTGTTTTTCCTCTGTGATGCCACCTTGTGTGGGAGCCAGCTGATTATGAACTGAAATCTCTACAAGCTATGAGCTGAACTAAACTTTTCCCCCTTTAACTTTGGGAGCTGTGTAGTTTGTCTCAGCAACAATCAAAGTCCCCCTTTAACTTTGGGAGCTGTGTAGTTTGTCTCAGCAACAATCAAAGTAACTGAGTCAAATAAGGATAGAGTTTCAGTTGGTCAAGACAGAAAAAGTGTTGGTGATGGGTAGTGATATTGGTGATGCATGTACAGCCATGTGAAGGTAATTAATATCATAAAACTGGCATTTAAAAGTGGTTAGAATGACAAATGTTGTGTGCATTTTAATCATAATACTTTGGACTAAAAAGAAATATAAGACTAGGTAGGGTTTCAGGAGTAAATAAGAGACAAGAGCATAGAACTATGAGGAAATGAGTCAGTGTAAAGGAAAGAATGAAGACTAGCAGCATGAAAAAGCAGGGAAGGATGAGGGAGCTCTTCAGAGAAGTCAGGCATATTTGAGATGCAAGAGAAGGGTCAAATGAGAAGAAATTAAAGCTATGAAAGACAAAGACAGACAGATGGAATCAGATTTTAGAGACTGGAACATGAGTGAGAAAGAACATTTGGATACAGAGACATAGTAGGTTTTTATAGTGTATTACTACTTAACAGATCAAAAAAATTCTCTTGGAAACTTATTCCTTTATTCTATGGAGAGCAAATATGATGTATATCTGTTTTTTAAATGTACATCATTTAACTCACTTGTTTTTTCCTAAAAAAGAAAAAGCAAAAGTTTCACAGTAAGGTTATCTTGTGCCAAGATTGTGGCTGGTATAAGATATTCATATTTTGGATGTAATAAAGTTAGATTGTGACTCGTCTAAGTTCGGGGATAACCCTATTGATTCGTTCAAAGTTTGGTGGGTAATTTCCTTGTTAGTGGCTTTGGAAATAATTGGAATAGGTTTTACTGATCGATTGCACCTAAATAGGTAGCACTAAAGGCTCTTAAACTCCAAGATCAAATATATTACGAGTAACATAGAAATCAATGTTTAAACTTAGCAATATCCCTGGATAGAATTACAGAAATATGAAAACACTTGTTATATACAGCTATTACCAAAACTAAACCTTTGACAGGGTTACTATGAATTTAAATCTGAAGAATTAAACCGACCAAATGTGGAAACGAAGTGGAAGCTCTAGAGTTTTAATTACTTGTGTTCTCTCATAATTTTATTAAATATCTTTTAATTGGAGAGTTAAGATATTTTTGCTTCTTATTCAATTTAAAACAAGTACAAGTCTGCCTTTTTAGTAATTTCACAGGCTTGTATTTACTAAACTGTGCTATCATGGTCAAATCCTCAAATTAGTTTCCATAATACTTCATAGTTATTGAAATATGGTAAAGCAATGCCAATTGCTTATGCTTAAATATGAGGTAATTATGAATACATTATTCACATTGATATGTCTTAAGAAAGCTAGTTTCCCTAGAGTTTATCATTTTTCACTTCTTTCATTTATTAAGAATATTAAAAGTTGCTTTATTCCACCTTCCTAGAAGATCCTAGATGATTCTGCCATATTTTAATTCTTACCTAGATATGAATGGAAATAAATATTTTCAAATGATATTATTATTGGTTTACATTTTCTTTATACAATACTATAGTAAACCCTCAAAGGGAAGAGATCTGAATTTTGAGAATCTTCCTTTTATCTTATTTATAAAATGGGTCTTTGCACAGATAATTGAAAGCCGAGAATCTTGAGATGGTTGGGGTTTATTCAGAGCTCTCGAGAGAGATAGAATTTACAAGCTATAGGACATATCCCATTATAGACAGAGAGAGCTATAAATAGGATTGTAGAGAGAGCTCTAAATAGAATTGGCTGCTGGGATATGGAGACCTACAAGTCCTATGATAGGCTGACTGTGAACTGGACAACTGGAGAAGCCAGTGTTGTGGTTCCATCCAAGTTCAAAGGCCTCAGGATTAGAAAAATGGGGATGATGTGCCTCTTAGTTGGAGTCCCAAGATCCCAGAAGGTTGCTGGTGTAACCAGAGTTTAGAGGTCTAAGAACTTGGAATTCTGATGCCCAAACCTGGAGGAGAAGGTCATTCTGACTCCAAAAGAGAGAGTGAAGAGGAAAGGGAGGGAGAGAGAGGGGTGCGGATTTCTCCTTTCTTTTACCTCTTCATTCCATCTGGGTCCCTAGCCAAGTGAATGGTGTCCGCTGCATTCCACACTGAGTACAGATCATCCTCATGTATCTTACTGGTCTCTTGTCAGTGGGATCTGGGGACACACTCAAGGCACACATGGGTCAGCACAATCGTTCTAATCAAAGACCAAACAGCCTATGTTTTAACAAAAGGAGGAGGAGGGGCTCAGTGCCCACTGAAGCACTGAGAACAATGAATGCAGTGATAAGAATGAATACTGCCTTGTCAAGGTCATCAGGTGACCCTCCAGTCAACCAGCTCAGGGAGATTATCACTTATTGTATGGATGCTAAGCCTCGCTCCTGTCTTATACAGGAGAGGTTGAAGGAGCTTGACATACACAGAACAGGCCATAGGAAAGTGAGGGAGAGGTTTGAGAAAAGGGGCCACAAAGTGAAGAATGCCCACAGCCACTAGAAGCTAGAAGATGCATGGAAGAGCTTTTCCTAGAGCCTCCGGAGGGAGTACAGTCAGCTTATACCTTGAATTTGAACTATTGATACTGGCTTTGAATTTCTGGCCTCCAGAACTGTCAGAGGATAAATTTATGTTCTTTTAAGCACCCCAGCTTGATAATTTGGTGCATTCGCTCCAGGAATCCAAAACAATCTTTAAACTTTTCAGTGAAAAACTTTCACACAATCACTTTAATCTTGCAGGTAATCTTGATCCTTTCACAAAATACCCTGTAGAGAAATAATCCTATGAGCTGAACTCCAAAAATTTCACATTTATGGAGGGATAAATTCTAGAAAAAGAGTGTTTCTGACACAATGACCATAAATTAAAACAAATGGTGGTAAAATACACCAGATTTTTCATTATAATAGCATACACAGTATTTTTTAAGATTAGGAAAAGCATCTTGAATATCAAAGAAAGATGATGATAGTGCCAATTAACCTTAATAGTCAGTTTGGCTGGATTAAGAGACTTCCAGGGAGCTGATTGGATTATGGGATGCTCTATTCATCAGTAGGTTAATCCACTGATGTTCTTAGCTGACTGTGCTGAGGATGTGGGAGATATTTCCCGCTGTGCCTCTTTCCCTGTGTTCTGCTCCCTAGCATCCATGAATCGACCAGCTGTGCTCCAGTGCATCCTGCTGCTGTGATGCTTCTGCCTTGGAGCCAGCCCTAGATCAGAACCTCTGAAACTATTAGCCAAACAAACCATTTCCTCCTTGAAATTGTTGTGTGTCAAGTATTTTGTCCCGGCAGCAGGAATGTTGGCCAACACGCTGATTGAATATTTTAATCTTTCTTCTCATATGTTAGTTTGAAAAATTATTTTCCAAATTATAAAAGCAGCAGGTCTTCTCAAAGAGTCTGTTTTTAACTGAGAAGGATTTCTCTCTGAAGTCTCTCTGCCTACAGGTTATTGGTCAAAACTGTCACTTGACTCTCCATTTCCCCCAGCATCCCATAAAAGGTAGAGAAAAGGCCTGGGAATTGCAAATTGCTAAAAATGTTTAGTCATATAGATGTAAAGTTTTAATGTGCCATGATTTAATATTTCAAAGTCTTTCATTGAATTCTTTTCAGCAGATTGATTTAATGGTTTCTTTATTGTGTTTTCTCTGAATCTACAACATATTCATATACATGTAGTGTCAGTGAAGAGACCCAATTAATTTCAGTTAGAAAGGTCACTAGTTCACAGCAAAAGTCTTTCTATCAGTTGTAATAAATATGTCTATTAATTCATGTTATCCATGACCAACATTTAGAAGATTTAAATTGGTTTCATGTCATTCTTATTCAGCAATATTAGGCAGCAACACGAAGTGCTGAATGCTGGCTGCATTTAGAGATGTAAAAAAAGGTAGACATCTCAGACATAAAATATGGACCCAATATAAGCACAGCACAGCTCATTGGCTAAAAGTAGGACTGCTTGTTTTCTTATCTCCTGAGTCACTGGGCAATTTTGTTTAGTTATGCAGTTTTCCAATTTCCATTTTTAAAAAAATGCCTTTACCTCAGGTGTTCAAGAGCAAGAGAATGGTGGCATTGGGAGATGGAAAATCTCTGTTCATATCATTGCTAAGATCCAAAGATGCTTCTGAGAGATACACTTCACATAAGAGGGTAACAGACTGAAACCTCAGAATGGACTATGTTTGAATCGGCTGTTCATATGAGTTGGGGTTCTCCGAGAAACAAGTGTGATACTAGAATTAGGAGTGTAGGAAAGATGTCAAGGAAAAATATCTGAAAAGGAAACAGGAGAGGGAGCTGGAGAAGATATGGGGAATTTTTAGACCATACCATTGACCTGACACCTCTGAAGAAGATTTACAAACAGAAAAAAAATTTGGAAGAGAAGACTCTGGCGCTAGATGGAACATTTCCTGGAAATGCTCCATCAGGCTAATGGGAAGCCTTGAACCAAAGTTATTTATCAGAGGAGTTCCATGTCCCAGGAACACATCAGTAGGGTCCAGCACAGGTTCTGTCATCATCTAGACACACATGCAGAAAGCATAGATTCATCTGGAATTGGTGGTGTCCAGTGGGATGGTTTCTGGGTCATTCGGTTAATTGTACTGTAGGCAGCAGGATATCTGAGCAGCCTAATTTCATAGCTGAAACCAGAACAAATTTTGGGTATTACCAGGAGACTAGCAGAGGGCTGTAGAATCTTGAGTAATGAGGCATCTTCATCCAAATTCTCTTATTGATCATTGCAATGTGGGTTACTTTGTGGCAATAGATGGTTAGAAGTAGTTTTCTTATCGGTTTGCTTGATGGCATGCTCTTATCGGTGGTTCTCAGTTGTGCTGTTAGCCAGGGACCCTTGTGCCAAGCACTCCAATTGAGGAAAGATCTATGGAATCAGGTCTTCGGAATTGCATGCTGATTTACAAAGTGCTTCACAGCAGCACTATAGTCCCTGACTATAGTGGCTCCAGCTGCTCCCTCAGCAGCAGGAGTGATTTGCTCTGGTGCCCAATATCCATCCTTTGCTCCAGTGGGCCTTGTTTCTAGAAGCCAAAGACACATCACCCATGTGACCTATGCCTCATTCAATCAAGTGTTTCCTGGTTTATTAGCTTTTCCTGTGTACCCAGTCTTATTGCTGTAATACTGGATGTGATACATGCAATATTTGAAATATATGTGCCAGGATATATTTTTCTCTATAGGGGCTTAAAAATTAGAAAAACATTGACACCGTTGATATTATTTCAATAATTATTATTCCAGTGACTATGGCTCCAGTAACTATTCCTGGCTCTGTAGGTGCTGATCATGTTGTTCATGTTTCCAGACACAGATGAGTCATCCTGAGATGACACTGCAAACTTTGGAGTGCTGCAAAGTAATCCAGCAAATTTTCTAGTCAAAACAACCTTGCAAATATTGAACTCAGTGATTATAAATTACAATTTTTCTATACTATATTTCAGAACCTTTGTTTAATATATTCTTTGGCATTGAGAATATTAAGAGAGTAACAAAGTATTTCATCAAAGACCACCTTCCTCTGATTTTCCTCCTCTTCTTCCTTCTCCCTTTGCATCTAGAAGTATATTTTATTTTTCAGAAAAACTACATTAAATATCTGACACTCTCAGACATGGTTTTATTTTTATGAGAAATTCTAGATCAAAGCAACTTTATGATCTAAAAGAGTGCTGGAAACTAGAGGGCACTGTGAAAATCAGAAAGGCTGTGAAGAGGAGGAACTGGTTTGTATGGTGTGAGGTCTGATGCTGGCAGGTGTTGATCTTTTTCTAGTGACCTTGTAGAAGCTCATGTTAAAGCTTCAGTTATGCAGCATGCTGTCCTGATTTTGATTCAAACTGAATTGTTATATTATTCACTGACTTCATGTTATCCCTTGTCTTGTCTCCCCCGCTTCAGAGTTGAGCTCTTTCCCAGTGATAGTGGAGGAAATGCACAATTCCTCCATTGTCAAGAATGATATCCTTAGTTTTTAGCCTAAAGCCGGGATACTATCTCAAAAGCTGTGGCATTTTCTTGTCTGGTTGGGAACACTTCAAGGTTATCAAACCCAACAAATAGCTATTGAGCAATCAAAATGTGCAAATTCCTTTGTTTTATGTTGGCCTAAGGTCATAGTTTTTTCTGCTCCTCGAGGCAATTTAGATTAATAGAACCTAGAGTTGGCAGTCTGATTACTTAATGTTTTACTAACTATCTTGTTCTGATTTTGAGTGTTAAGTAATAGTACAGTAAGATATTCCTTAAGATTGGGACCCAAACTATTTTCTTTTTAGCTTGTGCATATCTCATGATTTTTCTCTAAAGCTTTGTTTCAGATGTTTGTTGTTTAGTCCATTATTTAAAAATTATACAAGACAGTTAGAGCCTCTAAGCTGTGATCATTAGTTCTCTATGAATTCTTTATAGCTGGTAAATGCCAACAAATGTAGCTGATTATTTATTTGAAATAATCAAATTAATTTCACGAGTGCTTTTCTGATGGAAATGTTATTTCACATTTAAACTTATTGTTTAAAGGAAACATTATTATCACTATTAATGTAATTTCTTTTGCCAAGGGATCAATAAAACTTCATAGACATGGTTTCAGTAATATTGCCTTGTTGTACATATTTCCAGACACAAGGCAGATGCAATTGTCAACACTTAATGTCAAAGGGAAAGAAATATTCAAGCTTTATTTATATACATTCACATAAGTGAACTTATTATCTCTGTCAGGAAAGGTTATCCTGTCTAACTAACCCTTACCCTCCACCTCCACTTGGAATGGCAGGTTAATTTCAAGCACAGACTGGCTTGCTACTCTGTGAGCATCTTGTTTTGGGGCTTATAAGGGATATCTTGGCTTAGTGAATCTAAGAGGGAGAGGGAGGACCCATAATGTGCAGGCTGATGGGTCAGGCGGACAGAGGAGATGACAACACATGCCTACTCCTTACTGTAGCCCCCTAAGGAAGAGGGAGAAGCTGTGTCGCCTGCAGGGCTAGGGAGCCACTGGAGGCCGACTCAGTGTCTGATGGATCAGGAAGAATAAAGGCATCATATGTAGGTGAACTTGTGTCCCAGTTTTCCCATGAAAGAGGGAAAAGACATTCACTCCATTGTGTGCAAAGAAAACACTGGTCACCCGAGGGCCAGAAGAATGGAGAGCAGGCAGAGGCACTATAGCACCTCTTGGATTTGTGGCATTAAGAGTGCTGAGCTGAGCACCTCCAGGGTCACTGTCACAGAGGCCCTGGGCAATGGTAATTAGTTTCCCCTGAATGGCTCTGTAGGTGGTGGACATTACAAAGAAGTTGCTGTGGGAGACAGAATCTGTGGTTTGGGAACAGGTAGTGAAGTCCTTGGTAGAATGCCCTAAATCCTGGAGAGAATCCTTTGTTAGGAGGAAAATTTTTGTTATCTGACCTCACTTTGCCCTCTTAGGTTGGTGGGGGCAGAGAAATTCACATATGGGCTCCAACAGTAACTGGATGTGGAAAATGAGGCACATTTTTAGTCTCAAATTTGTTTAACGCATTCCAGCAACATTTTGGAAAGAATGCGATTCAGAAGGAGTGTGTCTTATGAAGTTCCCTTAAGTTAATTCAGTTTAACTTTTTAATGCAAAAACCTTTATTGAATAGTAGCGGTTAGCAATTTAGAAGTCTGAATCACAGTCTTTTAAAATTCCGTGGCTCCTGTCTTAGGGAGTCACTCAAAAATTCGCAGAGGTATGACAAGTTGAGGAAGATGACTAAGTTTGCTTCCAGGTGTGGAGCCAGTTTGAAAATAACTACAGTGCATTTTTGACTGATTATCTCATGCTCTTACTTTAATACAGTTATGTCTGTCTGATTTATTTTTATTGTGTTATATAACCAAAATTTTTCCAACACAGAAAATAAGAGGACTGCCTGAGTAGGTATGCATCCATTTTTCTAGGGATGGTTTTAGATTTTGTTGGATCTTAGACCGCTACTCTAAGTTTACTTGTGCTTTATTGCAATGAAGATTTAATTTTTTATTTTCCACCATTTAATATCTGCATTGAAAAGGATGTTTGAACTAGTATCCTACATAAATTAAGTTGAGCAAATAATCAGCCGACCTCAGAGAAATGATGTACCATCCCAGGGTAAATAATTCATTCCTTTCTCTCTCCCTCTACATTTTTTATTGGCATATATAGACTGTTTAATTGTAATATATGTTAGTGTTAATAAAAAGCCTTTTTTTCTTCCTTTCTTTCTGATGCATAGACTACAGTGCCTTTCAAGCACTTTTCTTTATTCCATATAGTACAAGAAACAAATATAAGTGCCTATGGATGTCATCTGTATTGATGTACTTGAATTTTGTACTGTATTTTTTTTTTCTTGGAGCATTGACTCTAAATATTTGGATTATTTTATATTTAAGTAAGCATTTTTTTAAAAATTTTCCTAACATATTCATACACTTAATTTTCCCTATTTGTGTATTTTAATTTGTATTTCTCTTTTCATTTATGGTATTCTAAATAGAAATAATACTTTTATTATTGAATTTTTTCACTATAATCTGAAACTCTTAATAATTAGAAGAGCAAATCAGTGAAAAATAGCTGTTTAGTGCTGTCTGCAGTAAGGCTAGAGATCATTTAAAAATAGCATTATATAATTTTAAGAGAACACATACTTCATTTAGGCTTTTGTCTTTTCTTACTTAAAGTAACCTGCTTAGCTACACTCTGTAACAGAACTCTTTCACTTTCTCAAGGTCTTCCTTTATTGAGTACTCCTTTGTTTTCTGAAATAGTCAACTTCCTCTTGACTGACTTTTTCCCCCTCTCTGTAATTAACAACAATCTTTCCTTATTAATAGAAACCAATGAAGAAACAAAACATCCCCACTGTTCTTCCACAGACCTGTCACTTCCCTTACTTTCCTGTTACTGCAAAATGTCTTAGCAAAACTACCTCTGCCAATTGTGCCTACTCAATCTCTCTCTTACTAACTGACTTTGTCTTGGGCTACTTGTGCTGTTATATAAAAATACTGCAGATTAGGTCATTTATTAACAGTACAAATTCATTTCTCACAGTTTGGAAAGTTGGGATGTCGATTACCAGGTTGTCAACACTGGTGTCTTGTGAGGTCTGCTCTCTGCTTCCCACGTCTACGTATGGTAGAAGGTAGAAGGGCAAGTGGGTGCTCCATTCCACTTGAAGCCCTTTTTTGAAGGTGCTAATCCCATTGGTGAGCATGACTCATGCTCACCAAGGCTATATCTCTTAATATCGCTATGAGGGCTTATGCTACAACATGAATTTTGGAGCAGACTCACATTTAAACCATAGAAAATTTGCTCAGGTCTCAATAGCTAGTTTTTCCACGTGCTGCTACCTTTCTGAGCATGTGGTGAAATTCCTTGAAACCTTATTTTCTCTTGATACTTATGACTTGATCCTATTTGTAATTGTTGAGATTTTTGACACATTGCTATTTCCCCAATTTAATGTTATGTACTTAGCTTATCATTTAGGAAAAGTAATAGTTTAGTGATAGAAACACAACACCAGAGGTACAGGATTTAGAACACGTTCATCATCCAATTTCCTGAAAGTTAATTCGAAGTTGGTAAGCTTCTGATTTTGACAGGAGATACATGTGAGCTAAAGGTTCCTAGTGATTCACAGAACTTACAGTGATGGAGTTAGCATAAAACTGTAAGATGTTAACAGAATTTTAATCATTCTCTGAGCATTCTTAATTGTTATTAAAAGAGAGATATTAAGATTTGCATACGGTCTTGCTGTGACTAGTGTCAGCTGAATGTGTAGTTACTCTCAGAAACCTCTTCAAAGTGATTGAAAGGTTAAGAGCTACTTGGTTTCAATATTTCTGATCCCTCCATGTTGCCCAGTGCCATCAGCCTCTCTGATGTACTTTAGGGCTCTGGCAGAACCATCTCTTCACTCTTTCTCTCTCTTTACTCCCTAAATAGTTATTTATATTCTTTTGCATTGTATTTATCAATAAACACTTACTTAACCTTGCTATGAATGAAGTCCTGTACTAGTCACCGAGTATATAGAAATTAATAAGATCCTATTCTACTTTGTAGCCCATCTATTCAGAGCTTTTTCATAAAATATGGTATATGAATAACTGGAGAACGAAATCTATTTTTTAAAATTTGGGGCAACTAAGACCTTCCTTATGGACGGAACCAGTCTGAGGTTAAGGACAAGGAGACGGAAAGAACTTTAAGTAATGGATGAAATGAAACCAGGTCATCATTATGTCATTTACTTATTTATGTCCCTTTTGCCTGTCTTTCTCCCTTGAAACCTTGAGAGTTGAGACTAAAACGTATCATTAGTATAAGATGAGTAGCACATACTTACTGCCTTTCTCCATGGAATAACTACTTTTTCTTAACTAGTCAACACTTTCTTGACTGAGATCTTCCTCTTTCACCTATGAACACCATCAACTTGACAGTAAAAGCACTATATAATCATACAAAGACAACATAGGAATCATAGCTGCGGAGGGGCAGCCTAGACAAATAGGGCTGGGTTGGATGAAGTCAGTAGCATTTTACTGAAGGGATAAACAATATTGTTGAATAGAGCCTGAGGTTTCCAGAATGCTATATAGAAAAGTACCAGCATCCTCCAAATCTTAAGGTGTGCTGACACATTCAAATGTTGCATTACTTTAATCATTAATTGAAATAAACAACTTTATCAGTGAATTACTTGAAAATTCCATTTCATCAGAAATAGTATAAATGGAAGTTTGTTATATCACACATGGAATAATTTATCAAGTATGTAAAACTGGGGAGGTTTGCCATGAGATTCATTGGGCTGAAAGATTCCCTGCAATCTAACACTTGGCAGAAGTTGAATTTTGGCATAGGCCACCATATCTCCTGCATTTCACCTTCTTAAAACTCAACACACTCAGAATGATTTTCTCTAGAAAGAATGAATTCCAAAAAGGTAGAATTGGTGTCCCTCTTGTGTTTACTGGGTCCTTTATGTCTGGCCTAGTATCTGACATACTGAGAGGCATTGAGCACATCTGCTGTACAGAATACTCTTCAAGGCAGGAACACTGCATGCTGCATAAAGTCAGGAATCTTCCTGTATTCAAGGCAGATGTCAGAATGAGAGGATAACAACATGGAAAGAAGAAATGTCTGATGTGGCATGGAGGGTATGTGGTATTTCTGCTGGACTGAAGAGGAAAAACCTTACTTACCCTTGCTTTCACACAAAGAATATACTGTCAGTTCAGCTCAGGAAAATACACTAGTTGCCTTGGAGGAGTTATAACTAGTAAGACTTTCTAGAAGCCAGAGGAAGTGTGTTCCACAGAGTCAAAATATCAGAGAACTCAAGGCCTAGTTTGAGAATAAGCCTATCTCAGTGAAATGCATCTTAGTGACCCATCTATAGTAAAGGAAGACGGAGATACTGTCACCACATAATACTCAGTATCATGAAGGCTACCAGTTTAATAATTTCTTTCCCTCCTGTTTCTCTCTCTCTTAGTTTCTTTTTTAAAGTTATTTTAATTTAGTTATGATATTATTGTCAGGTACTTTAGCCTTTGTAAAATATAGGTGATGTAAATTACCTAGTAAAGAGTGTATTAAATTTTGCTTAAAGCTATCACATATGCAAAGTAATAAAAACATATATATTTATCATCACAAATTTGAAAAGCTATAAGTAATCCTTAGGTGTTTATTAATTTTTGAATACACAAATTTGAAAAAATAAATGTACTGCGAACAAATGTCCATTATTCTTCAACTATTAATCAACTCATGAGCAACCTTGTTTACACTCTTACCCCCATCCAATCCACCTTCCTTTTTTCATTATAAAGTAGACTTCATATAATTTACCAAAGTATTTTATGCATTATCGCTGAGGATGGCTGGAACACTTTTCAGGGGAGTCCTGATCCTTATTTTGAGGGTCACTCCTTGGCTCCACTGCAGAGCCCTCACCCTGCTGGCACACCTCCTTCATCCCACTGGCATAGACTTCCTAGCTTCCACCGCTGACCTTTGGGCCTTCCCAGCGAAGATCCATAGGATAGACTTGCACTGGTCATTGCTGTGGGCTTGGGTTTTCAGCTGAACTCATACAGGTTTTTGCCATAGGATCCAGGCCCTCAGCTGGTCTTTAGTGTTGTGTACGTATTTCTTGCACCTTCTTTGTATTTGACTCCTTGTGTGACTGTTATACATACTATAAATTATGTCTCCTGTATGTAATTGTTTTCCCTGCACCCCTGACTACAACAGGGCCTGTCAATTTCCCAAATAGAAATTCTGCCTTTAACCCTGGGTCCTTACCACTGAATCACAGTCTTTTTTTAATGGACCTTCTGTGCTTGCTTTCATGCAGAGATGTGCATTGCACATGATCAAAATTTCAGACCTCTAAGAAAGGAAAAAGGCAGACATAAGACTTTGTGTCACTTTCCTACCCACGTGCCTGTGACACAGCTTGCGGTGCTGGGCTAGCGATTTCATTGGAATTGGAATTAGAAGATGTAACTTGATAAACAATGCTTCAATATGATCTCTTGTCTGAGAGATATGTTTCTTCCAACATAAAATTATCTTCTTTTAGCTCTGCCAAAGTAATTAACGATCTATAATATAGTATATGCAATTTTTTAAAATAAATAACACACTAAAGAATTTGTAATCTGGGGCTGGGTATTTAGCTCAGGGGCATAAGTGCCTGCCTTGCAAGCATGCAGTCATGAGTTAGATCCCCGGTACCAATAAAAAAAAAAAGTTTCTAATCTTTCCTACTATTTCCTGTTTTCTTTCTCTTGCTGCCATACTGATAAGGCCCATTCTTGATAATTTATTTTTATCAATGTTTTCAATTATCATTTAATGTTTTATCTTAATGGATAGATAAAAGACTTGATTCCTAGTATATATGCAGAATTGGTAAATGGTACATTCACATAAAGACAAGTTGAAATTTTGACCATTCTTAGAGACATTATTGTTCTTAGTCAAATAAACACTTGGAAATGTTTTTATAAGAAGGAGGAAAAGGATTTTTTTGAGAAGGGACAATTATATTGAATACTTGAGAGCATTTTGAAACTAATATAGTAAATAATTATTGTGTTTTAGCAATCATGATGAATCTTTTTGCCTGTCCTTTTTTTTTTTTTTTTTTTTTTTGCAACAGCTATATTGCACCTTTTCTCTCACGATGTAATCATAGTGAGAGTCCATAATCCATGGTCCAGGATTTGGCAGCCATGATGGTCTAATTATAGTTCCCCACACTGCTGGACACCATGATTGGTGCAGGGACTGACCTCTGACCAGTCAAGCCAGAAAAAGCTCTTTCCACAAAGGTTGTGTGGTAGAGGCTGTGGCTGTTTGTTGTGGATCATAGGTAAGTAAGATGGAACCAGGCATTTCTGATACCGTATCTCCTCCTTCGGTCTGTGGGTCTGTGAGAATGCAATGCTCCAAATCATTCTTCCCTTTTACTGCCCACGTTTTGAAAGGTACCCAAGATTATTTCTTTCTCTGTTTTTCTAAGCTGAATTAAATTTTTGTCGTCTTCGAATTTAAAAAATCCTAGTACTATTCTTACAGAACCTTCTACTACTTTATTTCTAACATAGAAGTATTCAGAGAGTAGAATTTATTTTCTTTCACTGGCTAGCTGTATATCCTTGGACAAGCCACTTACACTCTAAACTTCAGGCTGTCATCTGCCACAATAATATTTATTTGCCATGGTTTGCTTACAGAGTGATTGTGTGGATTTAATGAGCTGCTATATATAACATGCATAGCTCATGGCCTTTAAATATTACTTTTTGTACAACATGTGGTAGGTTGAATTCTTCATCCCTTCCTGTATCCATGTCCTTTGTTTATAGCTTTGCAGTGTTTCTCTTTACAGGTGGGCATACTTCCACATTCCACTGACTTTTAACAAGGCCGTACAAATCATTTTGGTCTATGAGTTGTTAGCTGACTTAACACAAGCACAGGCTTGACTAGTGTTTCACAATGCAGTCTGTTCTGTTGATTGTCCTCTGTGATTGCCCCGAACACACCCCAGCTTCTCCCAGAGGATATAAGGTTTGTAGGGCAGAGCTGCCTCAGGAGACTCCAAGTCTCTTGAGTAAAAATAAATGCTTTCTGTTCTATGCTTCTGAAGTTACACAGTTATGATACAGCAATGACTGGGGCAATCTAGCCATTAACAGGCAGTTCCAGTAGGTAGATTTTAATTCAAATGAATCCTCAAAATAGGAAAATGTTTGATATAAATATTTGTATCAATAAAATCTGTTCATTAAAAACCTAGTATGGGAAGGTTTTGCATACATAGATATCATTGTGAAAATGACCAAGGATCATGGTTCTCCATGCAAATATAATCAGAACACTGAATCCCCTGAGAATATGACAAACATGACATCTTGTAAAGTTACATGAATTAATGGATGCTTTAATACCCATGATTAGTCTGAAATCTGTAGATTCAGAATCCCCAATCTTGTGAGTTATAGCATAGGAACACTGAAGTTACATGAATTAATGGATGCTTTAATACCCATGATTAGTCTGAAATCTGTAGATTCAGAATCCCCAATCTTGTGAGTTATAGCATAGGAACACTGAGAGTGTTATGTAGCATAGAAAGTCCAGTTGGAAAAAAACCTTCTGATTCTGACAAATGATATAGAATTAAAAGCTTTTACTGATATATGTATCTTTGCTTGTTCTTATGTGATGTCCTATGGATTATTCAATCTGAAGAATATGCATATAGTAATTATTTGATTTATTTTGTATATTCACTTGGTATTTAGTACCTGCTGTCATATATGGTGCATTTCTTGTTCTCATATGTCTGTGGTGTAGGTGTCTACAAATCAATTTTACAAGAGTAAAACAGAAAAAAATAAAAAGGGTTGAATATGAAAAAGAGAGAAACAGGTTGTCCCGTGGAATGTAGGGCTCTATTCTGAGGGTGGATGGATTAATAGAGTATAAAAGCTGAACAAAGCAGGGTTTTCCCATTCTGCCTGTCTTTGTAATGAGACTCTAGTTGTCTCACTTCAGACTGGAACTGATGTTCTGGTTCTTAGAACTTTTGAACTTGCAACAGAACTGTGCCATTTGCTCTCCTGGGTTTCTGCCTCTGCCTCTGTCTCTGTCTCTTTCTCCCTGTCCTTCCTTCCCCCTCTCTGCCTATCGTATACATTGTGTATGTATATATATATATATATATATATATATATATATATGTGTGTGTGTGTGCATATATATATATGTATATATGTAATGTATGTCTGTGTAGCCTCTAAAGAACCTAGACTAATATATGTCAAGTGGGATATTGTTATCAGAATGTGAATCTGGTGAGGCAAATTTATCTAGTTTATCTAGTAGAAATAAAGAAGAGGTTAACAAAACAACAAACTATAAGTCAGTCATAATTTATGGAAACAGAAAGATGAAACAGCAGTGTAAATATGCAGAAAATGATCTGGTTTGCTTTCTGTTGCTGATTAGAGTGGAGGTAGTTTAGAGATAGTGGGATTCTAATTAAGAAAGATGACAAGATCCATTAGAATATCCACTATGGTTTGATTATTACCTGCCTTAGAAGTTTTATACTGTCTACAATGTTTTATTTTTACTAATATTGTTATTTACTGCTTTACTCAATTATATATAACTGATATATTCAATTATGCCTGATGATATAGACATTCTATTGAAGATAGTAAGAAACAACACAGTAATCATTGTAAATCACCTTGTACTGTGGTTTTATATGACTTTTTGGTTTCATATTTTTATAGGAATTTGTTTTGTTTTGTCTTGCTAAGTTTTGTTTTTCCCTCTAATACAGAAAGGATAGAAATACATGTAGAGATTCATGCATGCGTAGCTGTTTACACTCTCACTGTTTGACTATCTAGTTTGTATGCTTTAATTTTGTAACTTGAACAACTATTTCTAAGAGGACAATATGTAATTTATTAACTAGTGATTTCTTATTGTTTATCTTTTTTTTGGAATTCTGTATTATCTCTAACCTTTACATGCTTTTGTTTCTCTTTAAATAAAAAATAAGTAAAAAAAGAAATTTTGAGTATTTTACCCACATTGTCTTGTAGTGTTCTCCAGGTTTACTGTTTATGAAGAAGTCCGAAATGTTGGAAACCCAGGGCTTGGGAAAAATAAAAAATTATTCTTCTGTGCCTATTTTTAGAGTTGTTGCTCTGTGTACAGATGCAGAGAGGCATGAAATCAGTTGTATCCATAAGGAGCCAACTGTAAAGGACCTGGAATATAAGGCAAAATAATAAAAAAAATTGTGTGTTTCTGATCCTTTTGATTAGAGCAGTTGCTTAAAAATCATGACTCTGATAATCTTGATCATGAGAACACAGATTGATGGATGGGAGATTTAAAACTGCATGTGAACAGGTAGGGTTAGGGTAGGCGTACCACACACCACCACCCAGGCTGCAACCTTAACAAGGACTTGGAAGATAAAAAGTCAACTACAGTTCTTTCCTCGCATGGAATCAACACACAATATAGAGCATCAACTGTATATTTAACATGATATTAACACCTATCATATCCTCCAAAGAAAATGACAAAGCAAGAGAAAAACATAGGTAAGCACATTCTTTGTTACTACTTTATTCCCAAACAGTAAGTGTTAAGAAGTAATTTGAGATTTAATGAAATGATGCAAGAAGTTAGAATGTATGGTCAACACTTACAAATTAGGAGACAAATGTACAATAGGTTGCAAGGTGAGGGAGCAGTTGCCTACAATGGAAGAAACGCAGTAGGGATGTGGTTATTGGAAAATGAAACAATAGTTACTACCACTGCTCAGAACTTGCATCTTGCAAAGCTGAGTCACTTCAGGGACTAAAAAAGCAAGTCATGTGATGATGACTCCATATAGGAAGGGTGACCAGCACTCAAAGTCACCAGAAGTCAGTGAGCTTATTTTCTTTAAGTAGAGTTGGTGGAAGAAAAGTTAGGAGCGGTTCGCTCTGAGGTATTAGCTCATCAGAGATCAGCAACCAGGGAGAGGGGCAGGAAGTGTGGGGAAATAAGGTGTGAACTGTAGATATAAAAAGATTAATATCTTTTGCAATTGAGTGAAGTAAAAGAATTGGGGCATTTACTTTAAAAAGGTTTTTTTCAGATATAGACATATTAGACATGTTCTCCTTTTCTTAGAGGTCTGAAAATTTGATCATGTACAATGCAGAGCTCTGCATGAAAGTACAGTAGAAGGTTCTATAAGGAAAGACTGTGATTCAGTGGTAATGACCCAGGGTTAAAGGTAGAATTTCTATTTGGGAAACTGACAGAGGGCCTATTGTAGTCAGGGATTTCAAGGAGAACAATTATATACAAATAATTTGTGTCCTGTATACAATTATTCATAATAGTCACCCAAGGAGTCAAATACAAAGAAGGTGCAGGAAATCTGTACACAACACTAAAGACCTAAAGGTTTCCAGACATATTTCCTACCCTAATGGGAAATAAAATTAATAGCAAAAGAAAGTTAATGAAATTCATTCACTCTCTCCCCCTCCCTTTAGCGTTCTCCCCCTCCACCTCAGCACCCCTCACCTCTTTGAGACAGAGTCTAACTCTGCAGCCCAGGCTGACCTCAAACTTGTGTCAGTCCTCCTGCCTCAACCTCCCGGGTGCTGCAATTACAGACATGCATCAGCCTGTGCTGCTGCTTTTTTGATTATTTAAAAATTGAAAAGAAAAGCTTAATTCTTCCATAAATGTCAGGTGGTAACTAAGTTTTTCAAATACAATTTTAAAACATGCTATTCCTATATCATAAAGGTTTTACAGATTTATTGGCAGTGTTGACTACATAATTCACATGTTTAATGGATGTAATCTTTTATTATTTCAAATTTAAAGCTTCATTTTATATCATCATTTTGGTTATTTTTTTTGTACCAGGGATTAAATCTATGTCATTCTTAATGCACATTTAATGTGATGTAATATTATGGTTAAATTAATAATCTACATAATTAATGTGCTAATAAACAAATGATGCATCTCCAAGTCATTTTTAATGTATAAAAACATGAGTTGATAGATCTTTGAGTTATAAATGTGTTTGTCTCTTTAGTATACATATTTAAATCAGATTTATGCTTTATTTTATGGATTAATTTGTGAACCAGGACAAAATAACATTTTAAAAAGAAAAGTTGATTTTGAATACTAAAGAGATTGTTTCAAAATTTTAACCTTTGTTTTAGTAAATAAGTGTACATATTTTAAGGATCTTAAAGAGCTGTTGTGTATGGGCCATACAAATAGTCAGTGAAGTATCTGAAATAAACTCAGAGTAAAATGATACAGGGAAAGAAGCAATATCTCATGCCATACAGTATAGGCTCTGTGTCTGGTTGTTCAGCTGATGAGAAATTTCCATTTCTAAACAATAGGCATCACGGGCATTTGTTTTATAAAAATCTTTAAACATGTTCATCTTGGATATCCTTACACTTAGGTAACGTGGAGGAAAAACTTTTTTTTAAAGCAGAATATATTTACTGAGAGGAAAAAAGCTTCTGTCTGAGAGATAGAAGGTGTCCCAAGTGGGTTGCCAAGACTCTGTCTTTTCTGGGGATTCTTATATGGTAAAACCACGAGGTGAGATAGGTCCAAGATGGAGGAAACATGGGAACTCGCAAAGTGGGTATAAGGTGGGACAGAACTCTGGTAAACCAATAAGATTAATTACTCAGGTAAAACTGATTAAATCAGGTACAAATGTGGAAGCCAGTCACATAGCAAGAGCAGTGACTTCCTGTAGGGGCTTGGACCAGTGACTCCTGGCTTCCTCAGGGTTGTAGAGACCTATTTAGAGTTTCAGTTTCAATCCCTAGAACATGGGTGCATTTTTGTCTTGAGGCCTGGCCCTCGGCAGGATCTTCTTTTAATTTTGTTTCTCTAATTACAAGGGACTGATGAATCTAGTTTCTTTTTGGTCCCTCAGTTAAGTCAGTAGAGGGAGCCAGAGTTACCCAGTGGTCCTGACCTATGATGTTTCAATCCAGCAAGAAAGATGAGTCCAGCAAACTTGCTTCATTTTCCAAACAATCGGAATAAGTACAGTGAGGGTAGGCAGAAGTTTACGGAGTCAGATATGGCAAGATTTTTATTAAGAGTTTTGATGTTTATTTAAAAAGCTTTCATTGAAATGAATCTTTTACGAGGAGCAAATTCTGCAATATAGGCAGAATGTGCATTATAGCATCTATTTATAAATAGTTCTTGGAAATACTTTATGAGCTTGTGGAATATTATCCAAGGCACTGGTGTGCAAGTAGGTGTACAGAAATCAACTGCTAGATTTTGTCTTAGTTCTCGTTAAGATTCCTGCCCAAGCCACTATTTTTGCTTTTCTTGATGGCTGGAATAGTATTCTGACAGATCTCTCTGCTTCCACTCTTACCCCTATAACACAACCCGAGAGCCAGAGATATATACCACACTGTTCAAAAAGCTTTCAGTGGTTTCCTACTTAGAGAAGAACTGAAATCTTCACAATGACCCTGGAGATCTTTGCTATGTAATGAGCTCATCACCTACTGAATGGTCTCCTTAACACCTACACTTTCGCTCTGCTAACTCTGTTCCTCAACGGTTCCTTCCAGACTCCAACTCGTTTTTTGGTCTTAGAGGCTTCGCAATGGCGGTTTCCTCTGTCGAATTTTCTTCCCACGGGCAAACTCTAACTTCCTCAGTCTTTACTTAAATATCACTTTCAAAATACTATGCACTTCAATTGCATTGATTCTCCTCTTTTTTCTAGAACACGTAACTTTCCAATGTACTTATCACTAAGCAATGTATTTGTTTATCACTAATGTATAACTGCTCTTCACAAAACAATGTGTAATTTGCTTAGTTCCTATGTTTATTGTTTGTTTTCAGCCTTTAGAATATAAGCTCCACAGCGAAGATTTTTAAAATACCAAAAAAATAAAAACTTTCATTTCCAGGGGATTTCCGATTCACATGCAGTTCTCATACAAAAAAATTCTGCATACCAATTCCACACTGTGCAATAGTAACAGCTTACAGAATTCTATCTAGTACAGTACCATAGCCAGAAAGCTGATATTCATAGAATCTGTTCACCTTAGTCACATCTCACTAGTTTCGTATGCACTCATTTGTTAGTGTGCATTTATTTTGATGCAATTTTATCACATGTGTAGGTTTGTGTGACCAACGTCATAATCAATATATAAAACAATTCCTTTGCAAGGACCAAGGCTAAAATTTGTTGTTTTATTTGACTGTGCTGACACACAATGAGTATTCAATATTTGCTTAGTAAAGAAACTGACTTATTTTATGCTCTAAGACTTAACATAAAATACTGTCATCATTATATCTCAAATAATTTGAAACCCTACTCCAGGTTTTTTAGTTGTTGTTAATTTTAAATGTATTTATAAATATTACTTTTTAGAATGTATGCATTAGTCTGTTGCTTCTAAAATGCCAATTACTATGCTATGATATCTAGAAATGTGAATTAATGTAAAGCATAAATGCAATGTTATTCAAGTTTACAAAATTTATTTACTATCCTTTAGATTCTAACTATTTCCTTTTCATTCTTTTTCTGGGAATTGGGGGAAGTAATTATGCTGGAGTTTGAACCCAGAGCTGAGCTATATCCCCAACCAACTTTCCATTTAAATGTAGTGATTTTGGAAATAAAAGACAAGTGTTTTACTGCTAAGTTAAACATACTCCACGTATGTCCCAGAAAAATGATAAGAAAGCAAGTGTGGTAGGATTGGTAATATAGCAAAATGGAATCAGAACAAGTCTCTTCACACTGGGCTGCTATTCTAACCATTTTTATCTACTTAAATGAGAGTTTAGCATCACATTGACTTGCTCTTTAATAACTGTGATGATTGCTCAACTTCATCTGTGAATGTAGGAAATGGCCACTTGGTTGGATGGAATCAAGAGTGTTTTCCTTTTTTCCTTTTTTGTAAAGTCTCTTGACATGTTCAGAAACTGAACTCAAATTTTAAACTGTATTAAAATACAAACACTGCAGTGGGTGGAGGAGACAGTCATGAGAGGCCTTCAAATTCAATACTTCCGATCAAGATGATTCTCCAATAAGTGAACCTTAAAACCT